>OZ010576.1:67463787-67738787 GCA_963932145.1 Acanthosepion lycidas
TAGGGATTTTGTGTGTGTATATATATATATATATATATATATATATATATATATATATATATATATATATATATATATATATATATATATATATATATATATATATCAGACCGACTATATTTATTAAATGATATAAATTCAGTCAGACAATTTGATAATAAACCAGACATTAAAAAAAAAATAGAAAAAAATTAAGTAGCGATTTTAACTTAATAACTTTCTGGGTGGGGGTATACACTATTGAAAAGAGGGAAATAGGGGAAGAAAAAAGAAGTTTGTATTTTGGTGTTAAGTAAAGTAAGGAAAGATTTTATGGGTAACGTTTAACCATAATCAGTAATCTAATTTACGGAAATGTATAACTGTTGAAATAAATTTATAACCGATTATATCACTAATTAAGTCTTTTCCTTATTTTATATATATATATATATATATATATATATATATATATATATATATATATATATATATATATATATAGATAGATAGATAGATATAAAAGTTAAAAAAAAAAATTATTAATATTTTGCCTTTATTTTTAAAATATGAAATCCACTTTCTGGCTTTGTTTTCTCAGTTGTGGACAGAGCTTTGCATCAGTTCCGAAATTGATAAAATGCAAAAATTCTAAAATTATTTGTAAATACGGAAGTTTCCATATCTGTGTGTATGGGAGGCGGAGTGGGAAGACAGAAGTATAACAAAGCCAAAACTTAATTTTGTCATTAGTATTTAATTTTAACTAACATCATGTAAAATGAGCGCTTTTGATTATATTGTGATAGATATCAGACCAGTAAGTACAAAAAATAGTTTAAATTGGCGTATACTTTTTCATTTTATTGATTTTTAACAGTGACGATAGAAGTAAATAAACAACATTACAAATTGTCATTTTTTTGTAGAATTGTAAAAATGCATTTCAATGGTTTTTTGAAGAATGATTTGTACTGCTTTTTGAAGAATGATTAAATGACTCAAAAGGCGCTTGTAAACATTCGTATTGAAGAAGATATCTTGCAGAACAATGCTCCACGCTCGAGTAGATCAGTGAAGATTGATAGCAAATCAAAGGAAGACATTACTTGAGAATGATCAAAGTTATCCAATGCTGAACTAAAAAAATTCTCGAAATAACTATTGAAAGTTATTTTAAACCAACTTCGTTATATTAGTCGCTTTGATGTGTGGTTTTCACATAAGTTAATCAGGAAACACCATATCATATGTAAAAATTCCATTGTTTTGAGAAAAATTTTAAGCCGCGATGAAAAGTGGATATTTTATAACAGCGTAGTACATGTAAGATCATGATACAAGCAATATGAATCAAGTTTAACTATGTAAAAAGGACAGTATTCATCCAATCAAGGTATTGCTGTAAATATAGGAGAAATGGAAGGCGTCCTCTATTACAAGCTTATTCCGAAGAACGAAAGGATTGATCGAACAATGACTGCTTTTGTTAGATCAACTGACAATAGCTATCGATGAAAAGGGTTTGTCTGAAATAGGTTAACAAAGAAGCCATTAGGAATATCACATAGATTATATATGGCTGTGAAAATATAACTCATCCTCTGTATTTGTCAGATAATCTCTTTCAATCTTCTTGAAGACTACAAAAGTCACAGAACACATATCAAGCTAAAAAGATAAAAATTATGGAAGAATAAAATTATGAAGTTGCAGAAGATATTATAACAAAACAGTTAAATATGTTGGTCAATAAAGTTAGATAGTTGAAAGAAAAAAGTAATAAAATAATTGTACGAAAGCATGATGGGCTTCTCAGTAACAAAGGCTCAAAGCATCACAACAAGAAAGAAAATGCGTGCAACATATATATATATATATATATATATATATATATATATATATAAAGTACATTTAGGCAGCGGCAAGAATTTATTTAAACTGGTTTTTTGTTGAATTCAGATGCCAAGTAAACTGTCCAAAGTTCATGATTTTGTTCACTCATTGTTAAAAACTGGATTGAAATATACAGTCAACGACGAAATTATTCGTACACCCACCAATTTTGAATATTTTTATCCATCTCTCAGAATCTAATGCCCGTATAAAGTCATATAATTAACTATTAATATTGTAAAAATTGTTCAATTTCTTTCTATTTTTCATACTGTACGAATAATTATTTCTTTTGCTATTTTGCATAATTCGCCTGTCAAATTTGTTGTATTTAAACTATTGTTCTGAAAATTGTGTTTTATATTCCCTTTTTTTGTAATTATTAACATATAAAAAACCTGGTATCATAAGGGCATTGTGATTCCGTGATTGAAGCCAGTGGTGGTTTTATTAAATAAATTTATTCTTTAGTATTTCAAGATATTTTTTATATAATTTTGGTAAATATGCGAGATGTGTTATTCTAATTTCTGCGTAATTTAGACAATCTATCCATCGCCCCACCCCCATATACATATGTGTGTGTATGTGTGTGCGTGTATCCAATTTAGTAATCTTTGAAGTTACATTCGAAGCAGTATTCTTATTGTTGTTTCGATGAAAACGTTTCGGCTGGTAAGCTCTGAAGACTTTCTAAGGTATATGTCGCATCTGGAAAGTTTCTGTTTTAATATTATTTAATTTACTATTTTCTGCTCATCCAATATTCAAGCTCGCTTGAAATTTATTTGAAAAATTCAGAGAATAATAAAAATACTTAATCGTAGAACTTTGTATTTCCTATTTTCTTATGTAGGAAGGAGTGCTGAAAGATTTGACCCACTTTCCAAATTTCATCAAACGTCCTAATATCCTATGTTTTTTTTAGAAAGGTTGGTCTGCAAACTTTTCAACGTGTTCTCGTACTTAGAGAGACGCATACAAAAATCCTTTACACACACACACACACACACGCGCGTGCATACACATTTTGTTTTAAATTCACTGGTGTTTCTGACCATTTACGAGTATGAAAAAAAAAAAGAAGCGAATCAAAAGTCCTTGAGTATTGATCAACATTTCTTTCTTTCAACATTGCTTTTTCTCGTGTTCTTTTCAGCAGCATTGGTAGAATGTACAAATCGCTTTTTAACGTTGCCTCCAAGAACACCAGAAGTAAGTGCTACCTTATGTAGTGCCCATATATCGTAGGCAAATACACAGTGGAAGATATCACTCTTAATGTTTAAGTTGTACGCACAAAGGTCCATCAGAACTTGCTCTTATAACTCAACACTAGGGATCCCATTTTCTCTATTTGTCTGCTGTGGATTCTATGAAGTCCAACACTGCTGTCCTTATTATGCATCGATCTTGTCGAGTGCGTCCGTTCATAATCTTATTCTCCGGGTCTCGGAATATTCATTTAAATACGGTTACCAAGATCGAAACACTAACAATACGTCATGTACATCATGTACAGAACTCCAAAAAAATCAACCAACACTTCGGAGGTCCATAATCAAACATCTCTCAAACGGCTCTATTTGAACAATATTTCTGTCTCTCTAACTACTTACACTAAACCTTATAGCAAAATGCAGCATCTAAAGCTCAGAGACGGATGAATCATATAAGCGTTGGTACAAGATTTAATCAGGATGCCTATTATTCCTTTCCAAAACGATCCAGTCATGGAATATTAAAAAAAAAAAAAAATTAATACTTTCATTAGGAAAATGGCGCCTTAGCTTTTAAATTATTCTGCTTGGTTCCTCACTCAACCTATCCGCACATCATTTCCACTTTCCAAAATAGCCTTTAAAGTTCTCATTTCGTCAACACCATCGAATCTGTTGTATTTTCTGAAATATCTCTTACAATATCGATTTTAGCTTTGGGAAAAGTTAGAAACCTCCGGGAATCAAATCTGTTATTTAGGTTTGTGGAGGGAGGACTGAAAAAAAAAAAAAAAAAAAAAAAACTGCACGAGACGAGCAGAAAGGATAGTCGAAATATTCAAAAGAGCTGGATACTTTCCCGACAATTGTTGGAATCTCTAGCTCGTCTTCTAATTCTCACACCGTCCGTCGCCAATTTCCTTTGATTGCAGCACGCATGCGCTAAGTATTTTCCCGTGTCTTGCTTGTTGGAAGCCCTCCAGAATATGGACCTTTTTCAATGAAATACCGGCCAAATTTTAAGCGTCCCAACCAACTTTTTTCATTTGGACTTCGATCATTGAATCATCCTAAAAATACTTCTTAATTATTCGAATAATTTCCACGGGCAAATGTCCAAATTTCAAACAAAACTTGATGCATATTCACTGTGATTTTGACGGTCTTGTATTGTAATTCACTGCCGACTCACGAGAGAGTGTCGGTTACGCATGCGTACTTATGTAATTTCTGATTGTTTGCGTCACTTGTTCAAAATCGCTTTTCGGACAGACTTCGTAAACAGCTATTCTTGGATATAACCCCTCCCTCCTTACCACACACACACACACACACACACATATATATATATGTGTGTGTACACATACTAGAAAAAAGACGTATTATCATTAAAATTCTACGTTAAAAATTACACACAGTATAAAAATATTGTCAGACACCTATATACATACGTATATACTTAAGTCTCTACACACACGTACATAAAGATACATTAGTGATTTTAATGAGGGTTCCACAGAATTCTAGAGAATATCTAGAGAGTAGCTTTCTACTGACGAATGTTGAAAATATCACGGACGAAACATTTATGCAAAGAGGAAATTTTAAAGAAAATAGGAAATACAATCAGCAAGAGAGGAATTGCTTGAATTGTATGTTTCACTCATAAAAAATAGAGAAACATTTTTAGGATGTCATTTTTGTTCAGTGACATTGTTTAGATCTTACTTGTGTCATAACACCTGTTACAATCTAAAATATTGTCCTTTTATCTAAATAGAAAGAAGTTCTGTTTATAATATCAATACAGTGTCAAATCGATAACTGATTTTTATCAAGTTATTGGCCTCATATGTTTTGCACACGAAGACAGACTTTTTCTTAATCATTTGTCGCCAAGCAAACTGATAATATCACAAAATTGGAAGGGGAATGAAAGAGAATGAGACTTTAGCGAGGTGAGAGAAGACAATAAAAACAGATATCAGGACAATAGAGAATGGCGATCGACGTTGCATTTAGGTTTTTGAATATTGGAAGTTGGAAGAAAGCAAGAAACTAGAAGAGAGTTCCACCAACTCGAAGTGCAAGAAAAAAATATTGGGATAGAATTTACGGTTTATAGAGAGAAAAAAACAGGGGCAAGTCAAGTTACGGCAGTGAGAAAGTGACTGAGATGCCCTACTTCGAATTTGACCGAGAATCGCGAGATGGGGTTAGAAAAATATTTCTCTTAAATAATGAACACATGTGTATATACATTTTTTGGTAAAGAGCAAACATAAATGAATTAAATTATGCAGCCATTTATTCTTAATCTATGATAATTATTAACCTTAATAAAAAGTGATGAAGAAATCTTCTATCTGTCTGTCTCTCTCTCTCTATATATATACGTATGTATATTTGTGTGTGTGTTCATTGTGTGTGTGTGTATGTGTTTGAATAAAAACAAATGTAAACTTTTTTGTTTTTGTTCAGATTATCTTATTACCGATATATTTTAGTTATATCTCAATTTCTACACAGACACACACATACATACATACATATATATATATATATATATATATATATATATATATATATATATATATATATATATATATATATATATATGTTTGTGTGTATATATATATATATATATATATATATATATATATTTAGAGAGAGAGTGGGTTTAAGAAAGCAGTATTTTTGGCATTTAATATACTTTTGATGTTTACTTTAAATTCACAGACAAAAACTACATATTTTTCAAATGTAGAATGAAACAGAAGTATCATTGGAAAAATGGATTCAGATACATTCATTTCGGATTTTAATAATTAGTTGAATAATACTGTTTCCAATTATTACTCGCAGACATTTTGCAATCTTTTACAAGAAAATCACAACCTTCTTTCGAAATCCTGTCTCTCCGTACGTTTTAAATGACCTTCAAATAATTAATATTTATTTGATGAATTTTATCTTTTATGCTGAGCCTTAATTAAATTAAAATAAGGAGATTAATCATACAACTGAATTACCTCTATATTATTTTGAATACACCCTTCGTGCGTAACTTTAGTTGCGATATTCGGGGCGTTATATGATTTTCGAATTAAACTCTTTTCAACTTTCAACTTTAAAATACCGCAGAGAAGAAATGACTTAGATCGCTCCATTCCTTCAATCACATGACGTGTCCCATGCCCCACTGAAAGTGAAACGCACCCTAAACCAAAATCTCCGTGGGGGATAGTGTTTTTCGATCATAGACACATTGATCCTTTCTCAAATACAAAAAAAAAAAAAAAAAAAAAAAATTAGATTGTGATTCTCTAAATGTTACCAAGCAAACTTCATCCGAGGATTCTGGTGATATTTTTTACAAGTTTTTTTTCTGGCTTATGAGAATTTAGCCAATCCATTTTATCTTTAGAGGCAGATTTTTTCCAGCAGTAGGTTGCCATTTCTTTCTGCGGTAGACCAGTTGCCCTCCTGCTGTTTACCCATAGCTGGTGGGGGGGGGGAGGGAGAAAAAGAGGAGGATGATTCATACCTTTCCCAAGGTTACTAGCACGTTTGTGAAAGTAATGGATTCGACTGGAATTCGAACTTGGCTCTCCGATTACCTCAATCCGAGCCGCTATCCATTACTCCACCGTACCATCACCTATCATCACCAATAGTTATTATTTCATTTTCTCTTACGGCCGTAAAATGTGATAGCAGTCCCTGTAGCTCAAAGCTGATATTGTTTGTTATGTCATTTTTTTATTTGGTTCAGTGCTCCTTTTATTTCAATCTTGTCAAACCTCATTTGCTCGAAGTAGAAGTAGTGAATAATCACTGTGATGAAGCCATAGCGATGTATTGCTGAAAGCATCACAAAGATTCTTATACCTGGTGCCGAAAGATTGCAACCTGCATTCCTTAACATAAAGTTTCAAATACTTCTTCCTTCGCCACTGGCGCCCGCCCTCGCGCACACACACACACACACACGTATATGTTATATATATCCTCGATTGACTGATTTGTTTTTTACGGCTTATCAAACTTTTCTATATTATTTAAAGACAGAAAATATTTTAAATTGAATTTGGAGGGGATAATAATGATATACTGATACAAGTCCTACTAATTAACCCATAGCTGGGGGAAGAAAAGGTGAATTCATACCTTTCCCAAGGATGTTTGTGCGTAATTGAATATAACGAATCCGACTGGAATTGGAACTCGGCTCTCCGATGTTCAATTTTAAGCCGTTATCCATCACACCAGCCGCACATCCAAGATTATATTATTCCTTTATTTTGCTTTATCAGCCCTCATTGTGCAGTAAGGCTGAGCAATCCGATTTCCCAGATAAGCAATGATGAGTAGTGAGTTCAATCCTCCCCCGGTGTCTTATACTTATAATCTTACTTATAATCTTTGGATCAAACTAAAGTAAAATTATTAAACAGATATACACTCTGTCCAGAAATTATAATTTTTTTTTTATCTACATTTGTTAAAAAACGATTCAGATTTTATTGTTTATGGCGTGTTTTTTCTTTTGTAAATAAAATTAGAATAACTGATGCAATTATACAAAGAGTCTTTTGATATTAGTAGATTCTTATTTAGCAAAATGTTAATAGTTTACCTTCAAGACCCCACTGGCATGATCTGTCACCGAGTCTTATAATTTAATGAGGCTGAATAGATTGTCTCCCATGAATCGAAGATAATCTATTTCAGCTCCTCAAGAGTGGAATGTTGGATGTTGTTAGTTTATACATTCCCCAACTATTTCCTATGGGGTTGAAATCTGGAGATGAAAAATGATCTCTACGAAACTGTTGTCTTTGCAAAACAGCAACTGGTATTGTCTTGTTGAAAGATCAACTTTTTATTTTATATCCTATCGGTAGTTTTAGAATCAAGCTGTGTTCTAGCACCTCTTCGTATTTGAGTATTTACAAGTGCAGACTAGGCAGCATAGCCCACAGCGAGTAAAGTCACTCATCATCAAACCTATTTGAAACCTTTTTGGTCTTTCTCGTCATACAAAATAAACAGAAAAATGCATCTTCGACTGAAGCAATTTTCGTCTGCGCAGGTTACATTCTGCATACCAAGGTGCATTCAAGGTTTCCTCTTTATCCACTGGTATCCGGACTTCTTTGCGGTATTTATGCGAATACTGTATCTGCTTAGCTCGCATCAGGTACGACATGAGACTTACTGGCTAAGATATGAACAGAATTGTTTGCTACTTGCAGTCTATACAATTTTCTGAGCATCTGTTGATGGATACTTATAGCGTCTCTTATAATTCTTATTGGAGTCCGATTAATTTTTTTTATTTTGTTAGCAACTCGTTTCCAAGTTGAGGGAAGAATCTCTCTCTCTCTCTCTCTCTCTCTCTCACACACACACACACAAACATATATATATATATCATAGTTTTCTTTGAATCACTGATTGCAAGTTTTTGTTGGCAATTTTAATTATGCTTTCCATCCATCGTTGACAGTGGATATAAAAGTCAATGTTTTACCAGTGATGTATCTTAACTTGGCTTGAACGATAAATTAGACCTGAATTTTCCCGACTTTTTCACTCTCTAAAGTGGAGAACCCTCAGGTCTGCACAGTGATGTTTTTACATGAATGAAAACTTGTCAGTAATTTTATACATGATCAAATGTGTTTTACTTGGCTTTCCTCTAATTTTTCACTCCCAGCTACTGATAAACAGCATTTGGTAGTTATCGAATCAACTTTCAACAATATCAAGTTTACTTTTGACATTTGTCTTTTTGTGAATATGTGCGTGCATTCTTTGTGTCTACCTGTGTAGGTAACAGTTTAAATGTATTTCTAATTTGTCCACGTGGAATAAACAGAGCATCCGATGTGTATATTAGAAATATTTCTTAACATGACATTTAATTTTTGCTCATTGTTGTATTTCCTTTCATGCAAATACTGGTAACATAAACGGAGTATTTTACTTACGTTATCTTGCTGGAACGCCTTGATTTGAAATATTAAAAACTGGAACTTTTAAATGGTCACCCATTTGTTACTGACCAAGATGCACATTGATTAACCTCTAGTGAATCAGTAGGGAACAGGTGTTTTAACGGAAGGAATTCTTGCAATCATCTTACGCGTTTCGAGTTTTTAGTGTTACATTTCTTTCTCTCTTGTCTTCTTTTATTATCACCTGCATCCATCTAAGCCCTACACATCCACCCGAGAAGATGGCCCTCTGTTTGTGACTGGAGGTAGAAAAATTAATGCGAAAACTTTGAGAAGAAAGTTTCAAAAATATCATATATCGCTTTTGAATATCATAGAGTACTTAGAAGAGCATGTACAAAGTGTCGCTTGAAATAGTTTTGTAGTTTCTGTGTGAATGCTTAGCAATAGAAAGATTGCGCAGGTGGTTATGACGTCATAAATATTTCGCCTGTAATTCCTACCTCTTCTATTTAAAAATCAATAAATATATTTTTTCTCTTCTTTTTTATCATTGTTTCTTAGAACAACACGACTTATAATGTTTCTATCGTTGCTTCTGTCAACTATGATTAATTACATCATTTTCTCTCTTTACAGCCAAATTCTACCAACAGGATTCTTTACAAGGAAGGAGAAAACAAGTTAGCTTAACCGTCAGTGACCACAGGCTTGATTTCGTTGCATTAGACATAAGTTGATATATATATATATATATATATATATATATATATATATATATATATATATATATATATATATATATATATATATTTATATATTGTTTAATTCAGTTGATTATTATGGACCATTTTCTTTTTTCTTTAACACCTGTCATATATAGATAGGTATGACAGGCTGCTATGGCGACTAGCAAAAGAGTTGATACTTTCGATAAAAAAGGAAAAAAGAACGTCACTGAAGAGAGAGAGAGAGAGAGAGAGAGAGAGAGAGAGAGAGAAAGAGAGAGAGAGAAAGAGAGAGAGAGCGGGTGAAAGAGAGAAAAAGAGAGGGAGAGTGGGAGAAGAAGAAAGAGAGGGAGAGAGAGAAACAAAACGTGAGAGAAAGAAGGGAATATAAATCATGTATAAAAACTGCACTCGAGAGTTATTTTATCTGAAAGTCTATTTTTGCGCCATTTTAAAAAAATTATATTCGGATATCAATAAACTATTTCAGAGTAAGATATCGGCATCGAATCCATTCATCGAATGCTCAATCGAATCCATTTAGTTAAGCAGTAAATGTTTCAAAACATTTTCTTTCACAAGTCATTTTATTATTTATGGTCATGTCTAAGGTAAACTCAAGTTTGACGATTTATTGAAAATAGCCCGGTATTAAGATACACCTATTCTATTTTAGTCTAATATTAATTCGAACCAGGAAAAAATCATTAAAATTATTCCTCCCATACAAAGGCTTTAGCTAAAAAAAAAGAAAAAAAAAAGATATTCATGTAAAAGCAAATGCTCTTCTGTAGCAAATTTTATATTCAAAGTGCGATTTCTGCTTACAGTGCTGTTAACATTATTTGTATATTAATCTACATTTAAATTCATTCGATTAAATAAAATATTAGAATGAAATTTTGATGTAACAAATGATTATATATAATGAGACTACGATTTGATTTAACCAAATTACAGGTTTGAATAAAGCAAATTTATTGTGAAAAACGTAGGATCTTTTAATAAAGATCACCTTTTATGGAAAAGTACGGGTTACAGAAAGAAAGTAATATGTTGATGACAATATATGGATACATTTATTTCGAAAATAATTTCATCGTTTTTGTGGGATTTCATTCTTCTGCTAAATAATGAAGCGTCTCTTCCTAATTTGTTTATAAATTCTCACCTTTAATTTTGTCTTAACACTGTTCTGGCATAAATTTTCAAGATGAGCTTCCTCTTCCTATTTATTCTGATCAAAGACAATTGCTTTCCTGTTTCCGTAATTTGCAACTTTTGACAGTTACTAATTTTTCAGAATTTAGGGAAAAGCAGTATTTTTTCTTTCCTTTTAAGAACATAGATGGAATAAACAAGATCAATGGACAAATAAACATTAAAATGTCATGGATTCGAATCAAAACACTGCTTAGTAGGATTACACTTCTTGAGTTTTGATTTTATGAATAATTGGTGAGGAAACAGATCAGTGGCAGTTACTATAGAAAAATTTACAAAGAAAAACATTGCAAAAGAATCTCTCTATCGCGCAATATACATACATACATATATCTATATATATATATATATATATATATATATAGAGAGAGAGAGAGAGAGAGAGAGAGAGGATCAACATTGCACGTTGACTGTCAATTTCAAATCTTGAAACTGACAGTCACGATACAATTTTGATTCCCATGTTCACATTGTTTCGATCTATGAACGCTCTATCTCCCATACTGAGAACTCCTCTAACTATAGCAAACTATATATATATATATATATATATATATATATATATATATATATATATATATATACGTGTGTGTGTGTGTGTGTGTGTGTGTGTGTGTGTGTATGTATTATTTGTATGCATATTTAAGTAGATATAAATGCTATATCCAAATGAAAGAATGAACAGCTGGAGTAAAATTACACTGTAGCATTTACTTTTTAAAAAGTGCTCAATACAAAGTAGACCAATATATTATTATTATTTTTATTATTAGTGATTATGTAGCGATTTCTATATGTTTTCATTATAATCTCTTATAATAATAATAATAATAATTATATATATATATATATATATATATATATATATAGGCATGGAATGGAATCTTTCAAAATCTGGCTGTACTACTTGTCAAACTGATGCTGTTTTGTTTCTGAGATAGGTTAATAAAATATGAAAATATAAAATATGGTTGACCTACTTTAAAATCAAAAGGTCTACTATTCAGAGAGAAATTATACTTGAAACTTGCGCTGCAAATTCATTTTGTTGTTGAATGCAAAACGCTTAGTGGAAGACAGAAAACTGAAACAGACACGTTTATCCCTCCCCTCTGATTATATGAGTGGGTTTTCTTTATTCTATCAGTTATCCAATATATTCTTTGTTTTCCCTCTTTTGTATTCTGTGTTTGACAGTCTTCGAATATTGTCTATTAATTTTTAATTCTTCAATCTGAACATAGTTTTGCAATTCAGAAGTCGTTGTAGAAAAGACAACATTCAAGGATTGCCAAATAGAAAATGAAACAAGGATGAAAAACATTCTGGCCAAACGATGTGATAAAAATAACAAACATTATGATAATTTGTGGAATAATGTGTAGGTCAAGGAGTTTTGTATTGATTATTAGCATATTTCATAATTTCTGATTGGACTTTTCTTAAGAAAACTGGTATTTCATAATACATCATGAGACGAAAGGGATCGCGGTTTTGAGGAGGCTGACTATAAATATAATGCTCTGTTCAAGTTATTATTCTGTACAATGCCAGCAAAACTGCTCAGACTGCTTTTATTTGGAAATAATTGACATATTCCTGTAATCAAAACTTCGTCTAACTGATTCCAAGATATGAAGAACAGAATTGAACAACTCAATGTTTTCACTGTATACCAACAAGTCTCTTAAAATCACTTCTTTATTCATCACTATTGTAACAACATATAAATAATAATCTATGAATACACATTGAACTTCTGGTTCAGTGATAGCAGTAATGATGAAGTCTTCAGCTTTAGGTGACTGTGAACTGATGAAGCAGGAAAGGAACACATCTGTTTGGTGTGAAAGTGAATTTATACATTAAAAGATTTGCTGTTTATTGTTTAACTCTATTTATGATGTAAGTCATTAGATTGTTAGTTTTTATATACTGTTATTGGCATGGATGACACAAAGAAAGTTGCGGTTAAAATCTGAAAGCTGTTGAATCAATGCTAAATTTGCTTTCAATTTAATAGTTGCAGACAATCTGTGATTCGTAACTAGAGACTATCTTCTTGGACAGTTCACTTTGTTTAATTCTCTGTTGGTTGCAAACTGCAAATGAAGATTTAATACTTGAACCGATCCTCAGCCATAGATTAAACTTATAATAATTTACTCACATATCACACATTTTTCAAGCATATTTTCATCAATCTTTGACCCTGATATGGTCTGTTGAGTAGACCTGACTATCCGATGAACAGAAAGGTCAACGGTTATTTCACAACATCGGCTAGGAGCGAATAATATACGTGTATGTATGTATGGGATGTGCAGGTAGAGTAATGGTTATCAGGGCTAAAGTGGAATCAGCGAGCTGAGTCTGTTGAATTCAGTTCATACAAATGGGAAAGGCATGAATCGATCCCATCTGGCATAAGCTATTGGCTAACTTACAAAGAAAATTGGTCTTTGTTTGGCAATCAGTTTATGTGAAGGAAAACTCTGAATTCAGTCCAGTTGAGCTTCCTAATGTCGATGGTGGAGTGGAGAGTGCCTCATGACACAAAAAACAATCACCAACCCACAAACACACGCATATATATATATATATATATATATATATATATATATATATATATATATATATATGTGTGTGTGTGTGTGTGTGTGTGTATGTGTGTGTATGTGTGTGTTTGTAAGATATATAATAGTATACGAAACAAAAGTGAAGAGGATGAGACAAAGTGGAAAATTTATAAACGACGCGTTTCGAGAAGCCAAAGAGAACAGACGATATTTATCTCATTATGTGTGTATATATATATATATATATATATATATATATATATATATATATATATATACACACACCGTGAAAGTGCCTTGATTCTACCTAAAGAGCTATACGACGGTGTACTTTTTTTTTATTGATAAATTGTAAATGTATTTTTAGTTTTTATTGAATTATAATCATTGGTAGAAGAACTGGATTGGATTGAATATGTCATATTGTGTCATGCTTTGTTGTCGTTTCAATTGAATAGCAAATTACGTTGTTTCCTCAAAAACAAAATCGATACTAGTCTTATTACTAAAGTACAAGAATTATCCACAATGCTGTCTTAAAGAAATCTCCGAATTTTTAAGGTTTTGTTCACCTCTACTAAATAGATTAAGAAGAACTGACATTATTGCCTTTAAAGGATACACTTTGTTTAAAGATCTTTTAAATCATTTTTATTTTTTTCTTCTCGACAAATATCACTTGTTGACACGTGTTAAGTTTGTCTTCAGCCAAAATTAATTCTCAGTTGGCTTTATTGTCAAATCTGATATTTGTATTGAATTTTATGAAACAAGAAATCATTACCGCTCAAAACAATATTCCATTAGAAAATGAACAGCAATGCAGAAACGAATAATAATAATAATAATAATAATAATAATAATAATAATAATAATAATAAACGCTGTGAACTTCATGACGAATGGGAAACTTGGAAAGTGAAACTGTCTCGATCTAAATAAAGAAATGTGTCTCTTTCAATGTAACTCACTATTCTCACGACTATTCATAGAGCTATGTAACCGATGATACAGATTTACAAAAGCGCGATGAAAAGTAGTTCACCTCATATATTTAGATGACCATAACATTTTTGCTAAAAATAAAAATAAATTGGAAACTGATATAGAAATGGTTAGAAACTTCAGCCAGGACATCCATATGGAATTTGTCATTGAGAAATACATCGTATTGTTCATAAACAAGGTAGAAAGAGAAGCAGCAAATGGAAATGAATTGCGCAACCAGAAAATCATTAGAAGTTGTATCAGATAAGAACCTGGATAATTTGGAAGACGGTGCTATCTGGCAGAAGGAGACAAGGAATGGTAAACAAAGAATACTCCAGAAAAAAAAACAAAAACAAAAACAAAACTAAACTGCATCAGTAATTTAACCTGGGAAGTTTACATCTTTAGATATTCTGGACCCTTCTTAAACCGGACAAAAGAGAAACTCTGAAATTTGTACCCCAGAACAAGAAAACTGATAACAGTGTACGAGTTTTTATACGCGATATCGACAGATTGCATGTTAAGAGAAAAGATGGAAGAAAGAGACTAGTTAGTATCGAGGGCTTCATACGCTCTGCAATCAAGGAACATGAAAATTACACAAAAGTAAGAAAAAATGGTTATTACAAATAAAGACTGCACGAAAACTACCAGAAGAACAAACAGAGAATTAAAAAATAAGACGACAAATAAATTGCAGGAATGTTTGAAAAGTGAGATTGCGAGAATGGTAGATAAATGAACATGGCTATGTTGAGGAAACCAAAACTAGCGCGATAAAAAAAAAAAAAGCAAACAAAAAAAAAACAGCAACAAAAAACAAAACACAAAACAAAATATTCATATAAATGCTAAGGTAGAACAGAAGAAAATAGCAAATATAGAATGTGTGAAAATAAGGATGAGACAGGGTGTTACATAATAAGCGGATGTTAAAAAAACAGTACTCACTTATTTACTCAGACTAGTGTTTTAATTTTCGTTGATATCATCATGATCTTTCGGTCGATGTACAATCCAGTCTTCTTCAGGTGTTCATCGTAGTTGGTAACCATCCAGAAATATAAGGTTCTCATTCCACTGTCCATACTCTCGTATTAGTTAATTATATCGAATTCGTTTGTCTTTGCGATAACCCTTCTTGTACTGATCAAGTGTATATATACTACCTGATCTTAGGATTGAATCCACAACTATAGTACCTGTGACAGGAATTGAACACTACTCCATGCCATACCACGCACCTGATTAAACAGGCTTGATTAAATAGTCTTTTTTTAGCCTTAATTTTAGGAGGACAGCTGATCTCGCCTTTGTATTCCCTCGCACAACTGCATGGAAGAGAATATACACAATCCTTGGTCGTTTTCACTTCTAAGCAACACATAGTTAGGAAAAGATGTCTCTGAATGATAGAATTACTTTTGAATAATCTTCTGCTGTTGTATAGACTGTTGTTAATCATCAGACACGCATGAAGAAAAACCTATCAGCGGAAGTATCCCCATTTCAGTTTTCGAGCATAAAAACGAGGACCATGGGTGCTGTGAACATGAGAGACTAGTTCTCTTTCACTTCGGGCCGACATCGCGACAGGATGCAAAAGTTAGCGCTCCGTGCAACAGGACGTAGGCAGTCCACCTCACACACTCGCTAATTCAGCAGCAGAGTAAGTTCAACTTATCCATCATTATCTACAAAGACTCTTAAGCACATTCCTTGAAGTTTTCTCTAAATGAAAAATGTTTCTGATAGAATAAATACTATCTTGTTTTGTCTCACTCTTTTTTTTTTTTGTTTATTTTCTCAACATCAAGCTTTTGTTCAACACACAACTCCTAACCTCGTAACAAGTTTGATGACCATGTGGTTAGTTGTGAGTTTCTTTATTTCGCGTTAACTTTACAAAACCAACATATCTTTGATATAATCTACAGATGTTTCCCGTCTATTGTCCTGTACTTTTATATCTGTGCCCTTGGAAGCTGAAGTTATCTGCAGGATAATTTTTACTGTGAAGGGTCTTTTTAATGTTGATCATGTTCTGTTGTTATATGTCCCCACTTATGAGTTTTGCTCGATGGTTGTAGACATCAGACAGTCTTTTTATGCTGTATGCATCGTAGGAATCAGCTATATTAGATAATTCTTGGCTTACAG
The DNA here is from genome assembly GCA_963932145.1 of Acanthosepion lycidas. Lineage (NCBI taxonomy): Eukaryota > Metazoa > Mollusca > Cephalopoda > Sepiida > Sepiidae > Acanthosepion > Acanthosepion lycidas. Next base: position 67,480,530 of record OZ010576.1, read on the forward strand.
TAGCATATCTAGAAAGACTAATTTCCTTTTCCATTATGAACTTTGAAGCTTTTTCACATGGTCTAGAAATATTTGCATATCTTCCGGGAGAGGTCAAACTATGAAAGCATCATTTACATGTCTCAGTCATATGATTAACTATTTCTTGTGTAATGTTTTTAAAATAAAATATATCGAAACATTTCATGTATATGCCGTGTATAATGCAAACAAAAATCATACAGCAAATAAGAAGAGGTAGAGGTGAATGGGAAAGATCATTTAATGTGAATTGTGCAAGCAGTAACATATTAATTATACACATTAATGATATAAGTACAACCCCAAATTTGTCTTATAATCTACTAGTTAGGTAAAAAAAGACGGCGTCAGTGAATTTGGCTGATTACTTAGTTCATTCTTTGCATGTAAATTGTTTTTGATTGTATCTTATAATCCTGCGAACTGCAGTTTCTATGAAATTCAGAATATAATAAAATAGAAATTGTATTCTTCATTTTACTATAATATTATAATTACCTTAAATTTAAAATTATGATTGTAAACAAAAAGGAATTAAAAATTAAGAGTTTACTGTATATAAAAATATAGTGTCTAAAATGGATTGAAGGTATTAAAATATAAACTAATCTTTTCTTCAATTATGTCACATTCACTGAAACGATGTTGAAAATATAATTTACAATTTTATTTTTTATATTAATCATTTTCTTTTTTATTTTACAAAAATTAAAATCTGTTGATGAACAAAATTATTGTAATTATTACGCAAATATATGAATCATATAGCAATTTCGACAGGCCCCACAATAAAAGAACAATGATAATTAATTGTAGTAAACTTCTCTCCGTTAATCATCTGAGAGAAGCCTCTCTTCCTTCCATCAGCAAGAAAATGACTCGTTGCACCTTCTCGGTCGAACATTCTCCGCTGACATGAAGTGGAAAGACTATATTGAATCCATTGCTAGATCAGCTGCTAAGAAATTCGGTTCACTGTATCGTGCGAGACATTTTTTATCTCCAGAATCTATTGTACATATCTATGTCTACCATTCGTCCGAGTTTTGAATATTGCTGTTATATATGGTCTAGTGCCCGTGCTATAATTTGAGCTCCTTAAAATCCAAAGAAGAATCAGCTTTTATTATTTGTTCTGATCTGGTAGCTTAGCTTCCATCGCCGTAATGTTGCCTCTCTGTGTCTTTTCTATAAATACTTGTAATTGTTCGGATGAGTTCTTCGCGATGGTATCTATACTTTATTAATTTAAGCTCAGTACTAGACTGGCATCAAGATCTCATCAATTTACAGTTGAGCTAACTAGATGTAGCCGTAAATTCTAAGCTAACAGTTTCTTTTCTCGCACTTCTCGCTTGTGGAACGCTTTTCAGGCTCCATGCCTTCCAGCCAACTTTAATCTGCAAAAATTTAAATGCAATGTCAATCGCTATCTACTGTTCTTCTCTTTTCTTTTTGCGCTCATTATTAATATTTCTGTTCCAAATTCTTCCCTGTAACCCCTTGTGTTTTAGCGGCCTTATTGTCTTGCATGGGGTAATACCGATTAAGAAAATAAAAAACAGAAACTACTATTACTGATGAGGGCGATTTAGACAATAAACACTGAACAGTCGTTTACATAAGTTATATATATATATACATATATATATATATATATATCCTTGGATGGCAACTGGTCTAGGAGAAGGACAACTCTGAATTCAAAACCTGCGGAGGGTCCTTTGGGAACCTTGTGGCATTAGGTGTACCAGGTCTCTGTATTCGGCCCTTCAAAAAGTGTGGATGGTCCTGCACGAAACCTTCACCACTATAATCAAATCTCATGTGCTGTTGTCGGTTTCCTTGGAACTGATCTGCTTGACCCTCACACGACGAATTCGACAGGAGAGTCGAGTATATATATATATATATATATATATATATATATATATATATATATATATATATATATATATATATATATATATATATATATATACACGTATGTATTGGTGACTGAAAATATTACTACGTACAGTCTTACATTTTTTAGTTTTTAGAGAAAGAAATTTTGATTATTTGACAACTGAGTTATTTGTTTAGGCGGAGAAGTTATAAGTGTCAGGCGGATATATATATATATATATATATATATATATATATATATATATATATATATATATATATATATATATAACTCTATCCTCCTACAATGTGAAATTTTTACGACCATACTGAACATTAGTGTTATGAGCAAAATATAAACAGGGAAATTATAAATTTTCATATATAAATTACGAATATCAAATCTCCCTTGGTAATTTCAATCGCGCTACAATTTTTTTTATAATAAGGTTCACTCAGTACAAGGCCTGGGGACCGCTTGAGGTAGGGGATTACGATAAAGGATAGTTTATGGATATGAGGTGAAGATAACGGTTGACTAGATTTGAACAGGTTAAGATTGTAGGGATCGAGAAACATCCTCTTGGGAGTCTGTTCCATAGGGCAGTGGTTGGCGGGAACCAAGGAATGCAGTCCGACCACTTTTCATGGCAGTAACAATAGAGGAGTGAGAGACTTGCTACATCCCACCTGTGACAGAGAGGTTGGAGTGTGGAAAATAATTCTTCTCCCACACACGCTTTTGAGCCCTATTCAGGTTGGAAATAAAAGTGGATGTTGCATGAGAACTTAACCTTCTAAGAACTGTTAGAAATATTATTATTACTAGATCACAGCACAGAGCAGATCTACGATCACACTGACTTGGCATGAATGTCTTTTTAAAGGCTAGTCGTTTGTAATCTTGTTTAGGATTTACAAATAAAATGATAAACTTATCTCATTCTGGGGATACATTATGGTCGGATGAGACAAAACTAGAACATTTGAGGCATGATGACAAGGCATTTATTTAGAGGCGTTAAAATGAGACAATCTAAACACTGTCGTCTCTAGGGTAAAACTTAGAAGAGGGAGGGGGATATTATGGGTTGTGAGTGTCTTTTGAAAAAGGGGAGTGGAGGGAGACGTAAGGTAAAAGTTAATATTATAATTTCACACCACTCTTCCTTTATAAGCAAATTTTAAACGCACACACACACACGTAAACAAGTTGTATTTAGCTAAACAGCAGAAAATATTTGTTTATTTAATCTTTAGTACTATTTTTTCTAATTTTCGAATATGCTATCGCACACTTTTGCACAAATTGTGCATTTGTTCACTCAATTACACTCATCATCAGGAACTAACTATTCTCACTATCACAGACAAGATTTGTTTTGGCATTTGGTGGGGAAACATTATATTTAAAATTTCAATATACGTCTCAGATAATTGATATCGTATATAAATTGGTTTCACACGGCTAGACAACTTCAAAATATATATGAAATATTTTATACGAAATACAGTTATAAGCATTTGAAATGTTTTGTCTTCTGCTTGAAAAATATTTTTGTATAATAATAGCTTCGAATACTTTGACTCTTCCTTTAAAATGCATAATATTTTATTATGATCTACTAATATTTGCTTTATATTTATAATATTATTTTGGCTATTTGCGATGTGCCTGAAATGATCAATGTTTCGATAAGTGTCAAGTAAATCTACGAAAGAATGTTTGTTTGCTTGTTTTTTAAATAGCGATTGGATTTTTGAGGCACTGAGTTATTGGCAAGATTTAATGTTTTTATATTAAGTATAAGATGTTTATTGCAATCATTAAGCGATACGAGCCGGCGAATTTATATTTTTAATTGCTTTTTCGTACTGTTTATAGATAGGGTCCATTTAGTTACAGTAGAATACGTTAATGGCATATTTAATTTTGTTCATATTATTCGTATTATTCTCTGTGTCAATCTTTTATTAAAATATTTTAGAGCTAATTTAATTTGCTTGTCGACGACATGTTTGTAGGAATTATTTTTAGTGTTTATTTTATGGTGTTCAGTTCTTTCTAAAATCGAAGACGATATTATTTTTTTAGAACGGTTATTGTTATATCAGTGCGGACACTGACTTTTGTAATGAAAAGAACAAGAAGTTTTGATTGTGGTTTATAAAAACACTTGTAGAATAGTAAAATTGTGACGCTAAACGTCAAGGAAAGGGAATCTGTTATTAAGACGGAGTTTTCACGAAATTTCTTGAAGGTTTTCATTTTGTCAAGTTGTTATCGTTAGTATGAATATGTTATCATTATATTGAACATATATCATAGGTAGTGTATAATATAAAATGATCGCTCTCGGTCGGCCCCATGGGAGAGAAAGTCTCATGTCATGGAGGCCGGAAACTTTCTATGATCCCTGAATAGACAACAATGAAGAAGCTGGTGAGCAGTATATGCGTATAAAACGAGCTACAAACAAAAGGACTACTAACATTTCTGCTTTCAGGGACAATGGATCAAGAAAAAAAAAAAACGAAAAACAAAACAAACAAAAAGAAAACTTTTTTTTTTGTTTTGTTTTTCAAAAAAAAACAAAAAAACAACAAAAAACAAAACAACAAAAAACAAAACAACAAAAAACAAAACAAAAACTACTGCACTGCTGAAAGCATAGATCAAAATTATTCAATATTTCAATACAGTGTTCCGGCTGATGAGTTCTCTCCTTATCTTCCGATATTTATTGGCACTCGTGTCTGGGAAATGTTCTTACAGAAAAAGCGGCGAAAATATGACAAAAACAGAGATGAGAACCACTGAATACCGGATAAAGAATGCACCCGATGATGGCGACATTGGCTTTGCTGACAAAAAAGATGAAAATACTTCTGTGAATAATTCATGAAATAATGACAATCATCATGTTCATCTTAGAATTATAGGTATATGTGTATTGCTCTTGTAAGATCGGGTGCTTGAAAATTGTAGTCATCGCCAATTTTAGGGTGAATTATAACTATAAAACAAGAAATCAAGTCGAATAGGTGAAGAAGAAAAAGAAGAAGGATAAGAAGGAGGAAGGTGGAGAGAAAGGAAGGAAGATTATGTAGTCTTAATAAAAGAGGAAAATAAAAAAAATGCTTTTATTGCGTAACTTATGTCAGAAAATGCTTTTCGTACAGAATATTAAAATAAATAAATAAATCTAGGTTAATATTTTATAAATCATCTATTTCATTTGCTTATTCCGAATTATAAAAATTCCAAAAAACAAAATTTTTGGATAAATCAAATTTAGTCTAAATCAAATTTAGTCTTTTGGATCAGCGATCTGAATATGAAGCTTTAATTCAAGTAGTAAAGAATTACCAGATATTAGGTTGGTGCAAAAATAATGTCGTTTTCTCACAAATGTTACTGTGTGAGAAAACGACATTATTTTTGCACCAACCTAATAGTTGGCGTAGGAATTCGGCATCGAATATTGATGGAATACCAGAAATATCTTCCAAAGATTGTAAAGAGATTATTTCGATTTAACATTTAAAATTGATGATTATTTCTATTGACCATCAAGCAGATGATGATTAATACATTTTCATACATATGAGTAAATATGATTGGCCGAAACATAGAAATCGAAAAAATAAAGTTAAGGATCCTAAATGAATGAATCACAGAATAATTAAGAGTTTGAAATCAAATTTTTAATTCAATTTGGTTGTTATTTGAAAAATATTAGCAAATAGTGCATTAAATACTTGAGGTGTTACGTTAACCATATATTTCTATAATTAATTATTTAATGTTAATTCTTTCTTTCTTTTTCTCCATTCTCATTTATTGTTTGACCACTGCCCTGGGTTAAGTTTCATATATCACCGATAGATATGCAGTTTTAATTACCACTAAGATTTATCTGATTTAATTAAAAGCAATCTCTGATTTAGCACCGATGTTTTGGGTTTTAAAACCTTGCCACCCCCAAGCTTTCTATTCTCTTTGTTTCTTCCCGACAGACTCTCCATGAATGTTGTACGTCGACCTTCCACCGGCCATGCTCGTTTCGCTATAAAGGAATCCGGCAAATTAAAATAAATGTCGGAACTGCAATCAGGTATCCGCGTAATGCATTTGCAATGATATTAGATATTAGTGAGGAGATGATGAAAAAAAAGAAAAAAGAAAAGGGAGAAAAAAACAACACATTCTTTTACATTAAAAGAAGGTAAAAACATTTGTGAGAGTAGAAAGCAAGAGAGAGAGAAAGAGAAGAGAGAGAGAGAGAGAGAAATGATTGAATGAAATAAAGAAAAAAGATTGAAAGAAAGAAAGTGGTGGAAGTAGAAATATAAATAATAAAACGATGCAAACAAAGAAACGGGAAGAAACGGGAAGGCAAGATAAAGTCAAACAGGAAAAGAGAAAAAAAGAATAGAATTAAATAAAACAAAAATGTTGCAAACAGAGTGAAGGAATGAATAAATAAAAAACAAGGAAAAAAAAAAGAAAAGATTACTTCAAGAAAAAAATGAAAAGTAAGACTCTCTCAATCTAGGCCGGTTGTTATTAATTTCATTGTTTAAGGAAATAAAAAAAAAGCAGGAATAACAAACTCAAAAACGTGTACCCACTAAAATAACGTTTATAGTAATAAGATGTGTTTTTTTGCAAATCGCTAACGGCTATAGGAGTCGTTTAGAGAAAGGTGATGCAGGTTCCTAATGGGCGGCACATTTTTCTTCAGTAAGACTTCTCGGTCAAGCCCGGTTGCTATTAATTTCACTATTTAAGAAAAACAAAACAAAATAAGGAGAACAAACATGTGTACGCCCTAAAAATAACGTTTACAACAACAACAACAACAACAACAACAATAATAATAATAATAATACAATTTTATTGTATTAATACCCCAAGTGGATGAAGACAATTCTGTGAAACTGGTGAATTCGAAACCTTTCTTGGTAAGGTGGCGAATATGCAGAATATAAAGGACATGAATCTACTTTTTAGCTTAAAACTAATTAGTTGTAACTTGTACAAACAGAAAATGTATTTTCCAAGATCTTAGATAAATTCTTTACGTCATATTTCATCATCCGATGGATTCCTCTTCTTCTCTCACGGAATACAAACTTTGCGATATCTGTCTCGGTTCGGGCATCCTTTAACTTTCAAGGGTACTACTTTGGGTAAAATTCCTGTAGTTATTTTTAATAACGTTAATCTAGAGCTATCTCCAATCAAGGCAAAATCGTGTAACCGCTGTATGATCAGTTTACAAGAAAGCGGGTGAGAGCTCATCCCCGCCGCAATATCACCCTATTAACCTTCTCAGTATCTCCAGCAAACTTTTTGAGGCTACCACCAACAAGAAGATTGTGAGTCACCTCAATAATAATAACCCCCTGAGCAACAAATAGTATGGATTTCGCTATTTTAGGTCCAATGCTGATATTTTAACAGTCATTATGCATAGAATCAGTGAAGATAAATCTGTCACAGTCGTTTTAAATATCTCTAAGGCTTTTGACTGGGTGTTGCATAGTAGGCTGCTATCGTATTTCTGGTAGATTATCAAATCCTTCCTCTCGGATAGATCCATGAAGGTCGTTGTTAAGGGCCAGTCATCAGACATCCATGAGGCGTCCTTCAAGGATATCTCCCCGTTTTTTCCCTTTTCTGCTATACATTAACGATCTGCCTGAGAACATTTTCAGATCAATAGTAAATATATATGCAGACGAGACTACGGTTTATGTGAATACCACTAAAAATCTAAATTACGAGAACCAGACAGCTGATGTCTCATCTGACCATGTTCGCACAGTTCAATGGAGGGGGACTGGTCTGTAACATTCAATACCTCCAAAGGCAAGCCAGACCCGTGTCATCATTACAGAGAATATCCTGAGTTATCCCTAATCCTGATGAACTGACAATGAGACTCATTGTCCGGAAAGTCTATTACACCAGGTCACAAGTGTAACTCAGATATACGATCAATCGTTAAAGATACTGGAAAAATATCCTGATCCTTGTACCGCTCCAGAAAGTAGCTGTCATGTTTTATCTCTACAAGAGTGGTATCAGAAAAGAATGGGTTATTGCTGCCAATCCCAGGAACTATCCAATCTTTACTTTCTAGTTTCGACCGAGTTCAAATACATTGTGGGTAGTAAATTGTTTTCAATTTTTCAATCCATTTTTCCACATTGTTAGCCTCTCGCTACTCTATCACTATCTTTATGGCAGATGTTCAGGTGAACTACATCCTTTTGTTCCACCAATTCAGACATTCACGGGTAGGACTCGCCAGGCCATGTAGACCGAGTCGACTCATTCTCATCCCCTTCACATCCCATTGGTAAGGTGTAAGTTTCACCCAGACAGCTTATTCTCCAGAGCTTTTGCAATGTTGAATGGACTCCCAAAGGGATGTTTCCATGATTCCTACAAACAAGTCAAAGATCAACAGTTATTAATCCTACCTATACTCATAATATGCGACCCTTGATCCCCCCCTATATGCTTTTACAACGTTCCCAATCAGTAACTCTCTAACTTGAGTGGCATTTAGGCCTTGTATTGGGTGAACAATAGTATCTCCAACCCTTCTCAAAACACGAGCGAGTACGTCCTTCTATAAAGACGGTGCTCACCTGTGCAGTTAATTCTTTTACCTCATTTTAATTAATATCCAAACAAAAGAATCAATGAAAATTAAAAAAAAATTAGTTGAAAATTATTTCTTAATCCTAACTTTTATATCCTTTACGAAGATTATCTGAGATTTTTCATTTTAACTTTCCAGACAGAACCTCAATAACGCGCATAGAAAACATTCCTTTAAAAGTAAAAATGACAAACTATTAAAATATTTATTAAATATTCAAAGTACGTATTGTATATTATTCCATATTTACATCTAAAATTACCTTTTTGTCAAACTGTTTATAATAAATATAAATTAACGACATTACATTGTTTCTTTCTAAAAAAAAAAAAAAAAAAAAAGAAAAGGAAAATAAAGAAAAAACGCGTCGATCTCAAAAGTGGAAATATAATTTTCTATAAATTTGTTCGAAGTGCTAATTTTTATATTTCGTTCATTTGGTAGCGTTTTTACTTTTTAAAATAATTCCGTTTTCAACTAAAAGAATAAGGATTATTTTCATATAAACACACACACACACACATATATATATATATGTATATACATATATATGTATGTATGCATGTATGTGTGTGTATATATATATATATATATATATATATATATATATATATATCTTAAGCGATAACACAGAATTTTGATTTGGCGCAGCTGATATGAAAATAGATACAAGATGATTTTTCCTTTTCTACCATTAACTTTAGAAAATGTTGACAGCCTAAGCGGTATTATAATACGAGATAAAATTTGAGATAAATTTATGAAAGTTTAAACGATTTTGGTCTTTTAATAGGAAAAACTACACAGTAGTATATTCTTTCTTGTTGATCAATTGTTAATTGTAATTCTATAGTCTGGTTAGTTCAGATTACTCTCTCCATCTTGGTTGTTATCGTCACAACGTTCCGGCCATTGCACTAGCTGCCTTTCTTCGGGTGTCTAAGTCGGTAACTTTTTGGAATTTCGAACTGTACCCTTAATTTCAGAGATGCGCTTTGTGTGCTGTTCGAGAACAACTGAAACTGTCCGCTACTCTTGTGGGAAAGTATTAATTTTCCTATAGAGAAGCTTATGAAGAGGGTGATGTTCTGTATTGAAGAAGGATATTTCCAAATGAATTCTGACATATATCAGTTGATGAATGGTAAGTTATAGATTGCCTGTTATCTTCAGTGATGGCAAATATTTCTCCCTCCTCCCACATCTCTCTCTCTCTCTCCCTCTCTCTCTCTCTCTCTATATATATATATATATATATATATATATATATGTATATATATATATATATATATATATATATATATATATATATATATATATATATATGATACTTCGAGGAAATGGCTTTAAGAACGCCACCACTGTAGCTGAAATAAGTAGATGAGACCTTTATACTCTGGGCTCACCAGGAAGATGTACAAGTAATGCTGGATCATGTGAACTTCATAAGACCTTTACTATAATTCCCAATAGAAAAAGAAGGAAAAGATAATCTGACCTCTCTGAATGCGTTAATGACACAGACAGGGTATGGGTTGAATACATCTGTATATTGAAAGATAACAATCGCCAGACAATAAAAGCATAAAATCTGCTATATTGAGGCTCCTAAAACCCATACACATAAGAGCAAGATATAACCAACATTAATAACAATATTTAGGACAATAACTATCATGTTGACATGATATCAGTTTCCACGCGCAGAGATATAAGAGATAAAAAAAAATAAAACTGCCACATGCTATTTATTGTCCACCAGAAACATAACAAAGAAGATTTAAAACATATCTGTCACCTACAAAAATATTATTCAAAAAATGTTTCAAATTCAAGGATATATTTCCCAAATCAAGCCTTTATCAGTTGAAAACATGATAAAGAATTGTATATCTGCCTGTCCATACAGTTATTGCAAAGAATACAATACTACCCACTTCCTAAAAGTAAAGCTAAACGAACACTGAAAGGTGGGAAGACGATGAAATCAGGTATAATTGATCATGTGCGGAACGAATAATGCGATCACCAACTCTTGTAGGATTAAGTCAGAATATTAGTCTTTGTTTAGCTGCATATCAACTTCTGTGACTTATTTAATGCTGAAACCTAAATATTTTAAAATTAATTTCATGTTTTCGACTACCAATATTTTGTATATAATTTTATACTTTCGGGGTAAAAGATAGGTTTATAGATATATATAGATATATAGATATATAGAGTTTGTAGATCATAAAATGTATTGCTGGTCATTTCACCACAAACATGTATTGTTGGTAACTTTTTTATAAGATATGTATTGCTGATAATTTTACTATAAAAATGTGTTTTTATACTTTTTAGTATTGTATTGATTGCCATTTTGTCTAAAAATATGTATTGTTGGTCATTTTACTATAAAAATGTACTGCTGATTTTTGTTTGGGATTAACTATTTGTGTATAGCTGAAACCCTAACATGTGCTACCACCCCGAGTCAGTGTGGATCTAAAGTAACAGCAGTTAAGAGGTATTTCCACGCGCCTCAAAACCTCCAATCTCCTGATCGGAGGCATTGCTGTCGGATGTAGTTTATCGCCATACTCAGGACACAGAACAATAGAGAACAGCAATAAAGAGATTGAAAGAATCGTCACACGTGCGATGCTTTAATATCCATCTCAGTAGGTCTAGCATAGAAATGAACATCATATTTGAGACTTTAATTAATTGTCTTATCTTACCGGACACATAACCTAATGAGTAAAAAACTTGATTAAGCTAGTCGAATTACCTGGTGTTCGTGAGTTCAATCTCTTAGTTATCTGCAATCTTTTTGTCGACGACAAGGACGAATGATCTCTACGGAATTATTAGGTTGGTGCAAAAATAATGTCAGTTTTTGACGTATTTTTTAACGCCAAAAACCGACGTTATTTTTGCACCAACCTAATAATTGTTACAAAACATACAGTCATAGTCGAATGAATAAAGGATACGCTTGGTAATTTCCAAAGGTTACTAACTGAACAGTATATAACGGTCGAAATATTGGGACAATAACAACAAGGATGAGCATATAATAATATCAATAATAAGAATAAATTCTAAAATTTCAGATAAAAATATCAACTTATTCTTGGTTGTGTGGATGTTGGTCATTATATTACGTCTTATCCGATTCCCAGTCAGAATTTTTTTAAAGTATTTCACCTTATCGAACTGATTAATCTTACCATTAAGACACAAGCAAATATTTGCGTCATCACAATAGATACCAAATAGAGAAGTGATGGTATCGGGGAGATCGTTAATGAAAATTACGAACAACGTAAGTCCAAGGATAGAACTCTAAGGGGGGTATCTGTATTAATGAAGCACGGCCTATAGAAAAGTGACCGTTCAACCTTGATTTCGCTATTTGATTCAGATCCAAAATTCGTTCAGAAATGTCATAAACTTTCAACCTGTGAAGAAGACCAGCATGCCAAACCCTATCAAATGCTTTCGAGTTGTCCAAAGCAACAGCCGTGCCTCACTACTAGGCAAGCGAAAACCATACTTTTTGTCTGACAGACGACCACGCGAAGTGAGATGCTTAGTCAATATAGAGTTGATTAGAGCCTTTAATACTTTAAAAATGAAGTAAAATGTTAATAGGCAGATAGGTAGACTGATCAGACGATTCGCATGAGGCTGGAACTACAGAAGAAGATTTCTAACATACAGGAGAGCAAGAAGCAGCAAGGCATTTACTGTAGAGTTTAAAGAGAACAGGAGCCAGTTCAGGAGCACATTTCTTAAGAACTATTGCGGGAATAGCATCAAGTCAACAAGTTTTTGGGAACCCAGTTTAGGGATGATAGCAGAAACCATGGCCGAAGTTATATGCATATCACAGAGTAGAGACTTAGATCTAAGTTCAAAATCAGACAAAGATACTCCAGATGAGTCAAGAGTAGGATTGGAAGAAAATTTACATGATAAATTGAGTGAAGAGAGGGGATGGGTAGAAGACTTATTTAACACACTATTACAGAGCCGCCATTAATCAAGAGAACCAAAATTGTCATACGGTGCCTCATTCTGTCAGCGAACAAAGATTTAACCTCTTTGCAGACATGTTTGCAATTATTATGAGCAGACACAAAAGGGCGTCTTTTGTGATCAGAACTTGGTAGAGCCGGAAAAAGTGATTGCTGTGGGCTATAGCACCTGAACAGGCAGGTGTGAACCAAGGAGAACTTTCACCTGGTTTTCCGAAAAGGCACAAAGACCTCAATGACGGCTTTAATCTAAGAAGAAACCAATGACAAAATTCTCAATAAGAAGTTTAAAAATTTAACTCCAAGGGAGGTTGCGAAGAAAATCACGAAATGAATGCCAATCACTAGAATGAAATCTTGTGAATGAGGTCTTGCTTCATGTCTAATAAACGACCTAAAAGAAATATGAAGAGGTATGGCTGGCTGATCGGAATTGTTAAGAGGACAAAGTTGCGATGTCAGACAACAACCCGCAGAAGACATAATGAACAAATCAAATAAAGAAGGATGTTGATCAGAATTATAAATGAAACGAGTAAGGAAATCCACTATTTGACTGAGAGTTTGTGCAACGGGAAAAAAGATGGAAGTCTAAATATAGGTAACATCAGTAACATTATAATACTTAAACCATTTGACATGATGATCATTTTACACAAAATGTTCGCCGATTAATGCAGAGAGAAAGAGAGAGAGGGAGAGAGAGAGAGAGAGAGAGAGATTTCTATACTGCCAAATATGTGTCTAATATGTTACAAACCCGAGAAGAGGAGGAGCGATAATGGAAAAAGAGATAGCTAACAGATTTCAATAAAGACAGTCGAAAGTATATGAAAGAATCATCCGGCGACTCAAGATTCCTTTGTCATTGAATGTTTTTTCCCTGATGTAAACAACAAGGAAATTGGTATGTATCCCAGAATCTTTGACAACTAGGACAACAGCCTGGAACAGAGAATTCATTAGTAGCGATAGAAGTGATTAAATTAGTTTAGCAATGCATTAAGATATCTGGAGAACGTTTCAAGAGAAAAGATTCTACACAACAAAAAATTGGAAAGAATGACACGAATATTGGAGAAAGAAAGCTCAAGTAGGTAAAGGCGATTTCTGTTTACTGGTTTACTCATATTTGTTTTAATTCTAACTATCATGAGAAGATTATTTTAAGTTTTTAAGAGGAAAAAGTTAAAAATAATTATCACTGTCAATGGCAATAAAAAAACGGCTGGAAGGTGGCTAAGTCTAAAGAATAATATGGCCTCAGTGTTGTCCACCGGAAGTACAATCGATATTGCATTTCTAATACCCCATATTATGCGACTGTTGACCAGATCAGCCTCTCAAATCGCTACGAAAAACTTCAGGCTCCTTACTATCCGTCAGGTTGCAGTAACTAGAAAACTGCCAACCCGGCACCCTCAAAATGAAAAATCACAGCCACTGATTAGCCAAGTGGCCAAAAGGTTAAGACAGTTAAACCATTACGGCCATGAAAGAAAGGAAATTGTAAACTACATCCGAAACAAGAAACAGGGGGTAATCCTCTACTCCTGCCCAATAAAATGGAAAAACTACAAATAATTAGTAAAATTTTACTGGTTATAGTAAAGTATATTTAAAGATGAAATTATCAGATGTCGCAGTTTTCGGAAATAGACTGTGGAGCAAGATATTTATTGACAGGCATCATTTTAGGTACGGGCAAATATGAAATTCTGTGAAAGGTATTTAGACTGTTTCATAACCAGTACGTATTTCAGACATACAGATGCTCATTTTATTGTCTAATACGGTATCCATGCATACATACATTGATATGCACGCGTTAGCATGCAGAGATACACACTCCAAAGTGCGCCTGGAGCATGACATTTCTTTGTACCCATAAGCCTATAAATTTATAAAAAATGCCTCTTTTATGAAAACATTTCTTGAGATTAACATTTTCAAGAAAAGTTTAATGATACTTAACCGAATTCTCACTGGGTGTCTAATATTCAGTATGTTTTTTCTCTATCGGAATAAAGGAAACGAAATATTAGAAATTATAACACTCAATTCAATGAAGAATTAGCGCGATTTTTGACCAGGATTAGCGATATTGATTCATGGTAGTTACCACAAATATTTAACATGGGAAATAATTATTGGTGTCCGAATCTATCGACTGATTTCAATAAAAAACGGGCATATTAAAAGCATCAGGAAAGAATAAAAAATATCTAAATTACAACAAAGAAAGAACAAAAAAATGACTAAAAAAAGAAGCTTAACCGGTTTTTCATTCCTATCTTGTCAGAACGCCATGAAGGATTGGAAAATGTGCACAGCAAATAAAATCAGCAACAACAAAAATTAAATATATAAAGCGTATAGGGGAAGGGCTGAAATATATTTATAATATATAAATTGAATATAAATATACTTCCTAAGACCTTAAGATGGAATTAAACCTTTAAAAAAGTATATACAGTTGTTTTTAATACGTTAGATATTATTACAATCATAAAATTTTCTACCTCTTTTAAAGTATCCATCTAAGTAGTTAGCTAGCAAACAAGCAATCTAGCGCTTCATAAATGTGTGTGCTGAAAGAATGTCGTTCCGACTCACCCCACCTTAAATCAGTATTTCTTTAACCGAACATCACAATACGTTCAGTGTTAATTCAGTTTTTCAGCACCTTCCTCGTCTCAATTGCATGCTTTTAATTCTTACCCTTCGTTTACTTTGATTATAAAATAAAAAGCGGCTGTAGGTAAATGCTATGTATGACAAGAATATAGGAGACTTATCGATAGCACACTACAAGGTTTATTTATTTTTACTGTGACATCCTTAAAATTAGTGTAATTCGCGTGTAAGGTCCTAACGGTGGATTCAGTTTGTTTCGAACCAGAGTAAAGTACAAATGTTATATATAAACAACTGAACTAATGGTTACCGGGCGGCTTTATCAAGATTATGAATTAGCAGCTTGTATTCTCGTACTACATGACTTTTAGACAACATAACTTAGTCAGTTATCTATAGACAATATTGAGATTTTCATTGATTTTATAAATGTTTATTTAATTTAACCTAATCTCGAGTAGGCCTACACTTGTGGGGTACCCATCAGAAATCCAATCCGTTTCGTATTGTTTTTTTGACCAATTCGTGGATCACCATTTTCCAGTAGACAACCACTATGCGTACTTTTATATAATTGAAGCTAAATTTTTTTTATTCAAGGCACTTTCGAAAGAAATAAAATTCTTTTTTGCCATTCGAAGAGGTAGAGAAAACCTGTATACCTGATATATTCGAAATTCTGTTTTTCTTAGTGCTTGCTTCACTCACCAAATCTCCACTCTTTTTTGGTTTTTAAATATATTTTTAAATAACTTCTCATTGTTTAAGTTCCTTCGCTATTTCACTGAATTAAAATCTTGTACAAAATGCCGTCAATATTAGCCAATATCGAGAAATACATGTTGCTAAAATTCTAACGTTAAATCGTGTGTAGCTGTACGAATGTTAGAAACGAGAAAAATGTCATAATGTCAAGACGAAGCTCCAATAATCTCATTTTCTTTAAGTCACATCTTACTATCTCAAGCACAACAACCAGTCAACTTGTATTAGTTTTCGATTCTTCACCAGTCGAACAGCGCTAAATAAATTAGCAAGCTAAGACCAACATTACGAGCAACCGACAACACCTGAACTTAGTATTTGATCGCCGTGGGCTCTTTTTATCGATACTCACGAGTTTTATATAGCTTTAACTCTGTTACATTGTATTAGAAACGGGCCGATTTTTCAAGGTCGCAAATTATGGTTTACACCGCTCCTTGATTGACTGACATTTACAGTCTTTTCTATTGCACGATGTTCGCCTCGAATTATCCGGGCAGTTTGCATTGCAGTCGATAACATTGTATTTTCTAGCGTTGATGGCTTTTATTAGCTTATGCGAAATGTGCTGTGTTTTGTGGTTGCCACCGAAGATATCGTTGTTGTCGTCACCATTGGCTTTAATAACACAGGTTATCAGATCTGACATACTAGCATTTAGTTTTTAGATTTCTATTGCAGGGAAGTATATTCTCATTTCAGTTTCCTTGTGAAACGCGAAGTAATTTTTATTTCACTTGTTTTTTCCTATTCTTAATTTCTCAAAGTCAAAAATATGTAAGACACGAGCAAAAACAATTTGTTTTGTTAAGGGCAAATTAAAAAATTTACAGAGAATTTCTCGATAAATATCTTATCAAGAGCAAATGATATTTCGATTGATATTTTCAGAATTAAATAACGGCATATACAACATAAAATATTGTAAGCGCAATCTTTGAATAACAGATTAGAATATGTGTATTAGAATAAAGTTTGTAAAAATAGAAAAAACACATAAGAATTGTAAATGTTTCCTCTAGAAAACCTGTGAATAAGACAATAAGTCAGTCTAGTAAGTTAGTACAGAACGAATATAAAATTATATATGATTGGGTAGGAAAGATGGTCCTTTAGGAGTTGTGCAAGCAACTTTGATTTGATTATATATACGAACAAAGCAAAGTAAAATTGTATAGACACTCAAACAATTCAGGACATAAGATTTGATCTCGTCATTTATCAGATTTTGAATGTTGCTCTTTCAGAAGAGACTATAAAGTATGATTAAGCAATTGAAAACAGACAAAATATTTCAAATAGTGAACTGAAAAAATATGGAAAGCTGAAAGTGATGATTTTTGTCATAGGTGATTTGGAAAAGTCTTGACGAGCTTTGCAAAATTGTTGCAAGAACAAAATCTAAAGAAGAATCGAACCCCCCCTAAGTATTAATAAGACTGAGGAGACTTCTGCCTGGGGGTATTTGTTATTATTTGGCTGAAATTACACTGAAAACCACTATTTATGACTGGCGTTCAATAATAATAAATAATTCAATAATAATAATAATAGCGCATGAAACTTAAATAAAGGTCAGTCATTTAGATATGTGCGATACACGCTTGGGCGATCATGTATCTTTCGATACATGACTGATGAGGCAGATTTTTTTCTCACAGTAGGTTACCATTTCTTTCTGCGGTAGAAAGTCTATAGAAACCGATCTGTCCTGCTATTTACCCATAGGTGGGGGGAGAGAAGAAGCGTATTCATACCTTTCTTTAGCACGTAAGTGAATGTAACGGATTCGACTGGAATTCGAACTCGGCTCTCCGATTCCTCAACTGAACCGATCCCTTACTCCACCGTGCCTCCTAAATAAAGGTACATACAAAAATTAGAATATAATGGAAGAGTTCAAAAGTTTTGACACTTATAAACGAATGTGCAAGTACATATATTCTAGATTCATTACATACAAGCCAAAATGCTTCAAGCATTTTTTAAATTTTAATTTTGATAAGTACGACATTTACCTAAAAAATAGAAAATAATTTTCTCAAAATGGGTACCTCCACGAAATCGCTAAAAAAAGAGCATAGCTTGATGAAAAAGACGCCAACCTTGCTGAAAACAAAATTTTATCGTCTAAATGCTTATGTTATTATTAAGAGCAAAGACCAAAGTTTTTTTAAATTATTTAAAAAAAATTTTTCCTTCTTTTTAGAACATTCTAAATTTTGATTAAAAGAACCTTGTTTCTCTTTGTAACACCGGAACTAGTAAAATAACATAGACACTTTTTAGCAGGGTTTCTTTTTTGGTTGACACACATTAATTTGGAAAATTTTGCAAAAATAAAAATAATTATTGGATATTAATGAAACTTTCAGAAACTATTCACAGATGATCGAAATTATTATAAATATGTTTTTTTTTATTAAAGTCATGGTAGAAATATTTTTTTTATATTTATTACACCCCACCAACTAATTTTATGAAATTCGATCGCATCTGGTTTAGTGATTACAATTGATTTGACGAACGAAAATTTGACGAACGAAAATCATGTTTTTTTTTTGTTTTTAATTGGACCCCCACTACCTGAAAATCAGCTCTGAATTGTAAAATAAAAAAAAACTCAATAAAACAAAGATATGATTTAATTGCAAATGCTTTTATTTGCTTTAAGTTGTTTTTATGAATATGGACAATATTTTCTGAAAGCAAAAATTTTTTTCGATGAAAAATGGATTTTAATACAATTATTTGTTATTTCTTAGTTATAATAGATTTTTACATTTAAGTTGTTAAAATATTATAAATTTAGTTAAAAGGCGCATCGGATTTCCTAAGTCTCCTTATGATATAGATCTTTTTTAGCGTGTTGTAAATTGTATCATTTTGACTAATCAGAAGATCTGAATTAATTAAGAAAAGTAATTTTGTGTTTATAATCGGGCTGAAAATATAAAGTATGGAAGACCAACTAGAATATAATTAAGTTGCGTTATTTGAGTTAAGCATTGCTCTCTGCTCTTAAGGCCTTTACTTTTTTCGAAACACGTGTAGAGAAGTTAATTTCAACTAAGGGGACCTAAAAGTATCAGTACCATTTTATGAATGTATATGATCTTATTTGTTATATTAATCTCAGTTATGGCATTTTTCCATAAATGAAATATCAAAATTAATAATAAAATGAATGGAAATAGAAATATTAGGTTGGTGCAAAAATAATGACGTAACAATGTCGTTTTTTGACGTTAAAAATACGTCAAAAAACGACATTATTTTTGCACTAACCTAATAACACGGTAAAATGTAATAAATTTACATAAAATTATAGTATTT
Source organism: Acanthosepion lycidas (assembly GCA_963932145.1). Taxonomy (NCBI): domain Eukaryota; kingdom Metazoa; phylum Mollusca; class Cephalopoda; order Sepiida; family Sepiidae; genus Acanthosepion; species Acanthosepion lycidas. Next base: position 67,499,884 of record OZ010576.1, read on the forward strand.
TATGTATAGTACACTTCTGATAAAATTTCATAAGAAAGGTACCTATAAATTAATTAGATACCTTTCTTATGAAATATGAAATTTAATCTCACTCTTAACAGTCTTATTTTCATTTCTTTATAATATATTTTCCATAAAGCATCGTAAACGTAAAGGTGAAAGCTAAGTACAAAAAAAAAAAAATTAGAGCGCTGAAAGTTTTCCTTAATAATAACGAGGTAAATAATTTGTTGACTTAAATGTAAATTATTTCACTTTTCTCCTTCCGTAGAACAAATTATCCTCACGGAATCCGTCAATATGTTATTCATCACCTGTCAAGTGACGCGAAAGTTTATGACTTGATTTGTTTTATTTTCAAATTACATCTTTTGGGCGCAGAAGCTAAGTTAAGCTTGGTTCAAAATATTTTAAACAAACATTATAATTTCCGATTTTTCTTAAAATAACTTTTGAAGAAATTGATATTTAAAAGAATTTCAAAGTGAGATTTCCAGTGTTCCAGAATTTCAAGGTGAAATTTCCAGTTTTTTTTATAAAATGGAAAAAATGTTCAATTTTGTCGACTCAAAAAAAAACAAAAACAAGATTTTTAACGGAAATTTCGGACGTGCTAGGAACGATTAAAAAATGTAAAAAAAAAACACCCCCAAAATACTTTGATCTTTCCTCTTAATAATAACATAAATATTTAGACGATAAAAGTTTGTTTTCATCATGCTCTGCTCTTTTTTAGCGATCTCATGACGGTACCTATATTAGAATATTCCATTTTGAATCTGAGTAAATTACTGTTTCCGCAGTATAATTACCCTGTATCTCCGAGTCTGATTCAATACACTCAACCATGGTCATTGCTGACTTAACCGTTGTTCAGAAGACTCATTGAGACACTCCTTGTGGAGGATAAACCACAGAAAGTCATTCTTGAAAAGGCTGGCTGTTTGTAGAGTAGTGTATCAAAACATATTCATGAAAAATTGACAGGAAGAGAAGAGATTTTAGGAAAAAAGAAAGAGCGGCTTTGAGAGTATTCTCAAAGCCAATTTGAGAACTTGGAGGAGCTTCATAAGAAGTGTATCAAGAGCTACATTACAGATATTTTCAGAAAATGAGCTACAACTGTCACATGTTTAGTATCAAGCCACTCCTGAACCAGACATCAAAAGCATGTTAAAATGATTAAAGAGAAAAAGAATTGAACTGTTGCTCAGTGATCTAACATCCTCTTTTATATGAAAGTAAATTTTGCATTTCATTTGGGAATTAAGGTTCCCTAGTATGAAAAAAAGCTCAGAATCCAATTTGCTTGAAGCCCAGTTTGAAGTTTTCACAGTCAGTGATGATTTAGGGGTACCATATCATCTATTGATACGCTGTGCTTTATCAAGTCCAAAGTGACCGTAATCGTATATCAGATGTTCGAGCGTTTCTTTCTTCTGTCTGCTGACGACAAGCTTTATGAAGATGCTGATTTCCTTTTTTAGTAGTACCTGGTAATTGCCTACAGTGACACAACTTCTAACTGGTTTGATGGCTCTTGTATTACTGTACTTTGGTACTAACTACAACTCCATAGAGAGTCTATTGTCAAGAGGAAGAAGAGTGACATCAGACCTATCAAAGCAACCTGTACTTCCATAACAACTCAACAATGCCAAAAAGGAACACCAACGAAGTATTGAGAAAATAAATAAATATACTTGTGAGAAGTTCGACATTTCTGTAAATCCTTTTTTATTGAAAGTAAAAATAAAATATGAAACATTCTAATAATTTTAGATGGTGACTATTTTATAATTATTAATGAATTCACTAAGTTTGTAAAATGAAATACTAAAGCAGGTACGACAGAGATTCAGTGAGAAGCGACAATATTGACAAAAGACATGCAGCAGATATTCAGGTTTGTTTATTTTAATGTTTTGTTATATTTTATAAAACATTTCTGTTGTAGGATGAGAGTTTGAGTCTCGTTCAAATCTGTTTCTACTTCGATTTTTTGCTGCTTATATTAACCGGTGAATAATTAATCGGTTAAGTAAAGTTGCGATAAAATATTAGAAAAAATAAATAATACATGAAGTGGTCAGGAGATCAGATTAAGTATTTTAGTGCCATTTCCAAAGATTGAACAAATATCAGAACTTGTCCAAAGAACTGAAATCCTTGTATATAAAGGTGACAGTTATACCCACTTAGAGTATTTGAAAAGATACGAACATTTTTGCAAAAAGAATGGAAGCAGTGAACCTCGAAAGATGAAATAAAAATATGACCAAATTGTTGAAATATAAATTGTGAATATAGACTTGTATGCTGGAATTATAGGGACTTAATGTTATTTGATTTTCAGTTAAAATCAGATAATTCTGGGTTCTACTACTACTACTACTACTACTACTACTACTACTACTACAAATAATAATAATAATAATAATAATAATAATAATGATGATGATGATAACAACAAGAAGAAAAAAACCGTCTTAATGAATTTTCTGACGAGAGTGCATGTTCGTGGTCTAATGTAACAAATGTTGAAGTTATTTTCCTTCAGTTCATAAAAAATAAATTTCTTAATTGAAATTGGAAATGACAGAACGGAGTAGATGATGAATATTTCTTTTCATTTTGTTATAAAACAAATGAATGGCTCAATCGGTTATGCTGTATATGACTTGCATACCCACAATGCACCACCTCTAATGACAATTTCTGTTTTAATTGTTTCACAATATCTTTTATAAGGATAAAAATGTCAAAGCACCACTTCTATCTGACAATCAGGTAACAATAACAATAAAAACAAAAACAAAACAACAAAAACAATAGCAACACCAACAATAATAATAATTCGGTAAAGCCGTATAAATGCCACTTGAAAAACAACACAACACAGATTTTCATTGATTTTACATCACATCCATTTTAAAAGTTAAAAGAAGTTAAGTTCAAGTTTAAAAAAAAGATTTTCAACCATTCCATCAACTTTAAAGAATTTTCAAATATTATCGCAATCTTTTTTGAAGATATTCATGTGTAAATGTCTGATGACAATCATCCAACCTCTTAAAAATATGGTTCGAATTATTTTGGATTTTATCAGAGCTGAATATTGGCGGTGGTGGTTAAATTACAAATAATAATAAAATATTTTTGTCTGGGATAGGGTGCGTCTGTTTATGATCCATTTTAATAGTGTTAAAATTGGACCTTGTATAATTCTAATTTTATAATATTTTGTTCTTTTCTTAGTTACAGACACGGAAAATGGGCGAATATATTTCTGCTCATAAACTGGGTGAATATTTTCTTTTAATTTCCGTAAACTATCGTCATGTTTCATTATATATATATATATATATATATATATATATATATATATATATATATATATGTATACTGCGTGTAACTGCAAAATTGTTCAAATTGTTAGAGCATAATCATCCATCCCACAAAAGGTTATTCATCTAGAAAGAGAACAGGTTAAAATCCTTTTGTGTCAGCCGTACTGTCTTCTTAAATGACCAATACTGAGAAGAAAAAAATCATTCAGACCTTCAGTAATGATACCAACGTTCATACTCTGTCTTCCCTCTTCAAAGTACATCAAGATAACGGTGAATAATTTTTAAAAAGAGGGAACAGTAGAGAAAAAAACTGGACCAGGTGGTCACAATAGGAAGAAGGATCATCATTTCATCTTGGAGCTAAAGAGATCAATTAGAAAAGATCCAGCTCAATCCATAAGACGTTTGGAACGTGAGAGAGGGGGTTCAGCTATGACAGCTCACAGAACAGTGGAAAGAAAATTGATACTGGAATCGTATGTGAAATTTGTGAGGCACCTTATTACTCCAGGACAGAAAGTTAGAAGGTTAGAGAGGGTGAATATAATGTTGAATAAGTTGGAAAATGTTCCTGGAATAATATATATATATATATATATATATATATATATATATATATATATATATATGAAATTTATTTCAATCCTTCATGAGCTTCCGATCATTAGCTATGATTAGTTAATGATGAACAAGTCATTTCCGCTCATGATCGATTTCATCACGATACTTCTGTTAAGCTTGGAAAGGAATTACACATCCCTGTTTCTCAAAGTAAAGTCCAATGGTGTTATAAAAAAACATCGGAGAATTCCAGCAATTATTTCTAAGATACAGCGGTTCAGAGCTTAATCTAATTGGACAATTTTGCTTTTACACGATTTGGAAAATTTTGCTGTTAAAACCGGTATATATATATATATATATATATATATATATATATATATATCTATATATATATATATATATATATATATATATATATATGTGTGTGTGTGTATTGACATAGAGAAAATGTCAATATGGAATTGTTTAGTAAGGAAATTGGAAAGAGCAATAAGAATTCAAATCGTAATAGCTTCGTGAGTAACGTTTTATCCGATGCGGATATTATCTACACTCGGTTTATCCGGAAAGTATCAAGGCATTTAAGATTAATTCAAATAAATTATCTGTGCCTAAGTCCAGAGTACTCCCATTGAAACCTAACACAATTATCTAAGTTTCCTTTGTACATTTCAAAATATATTGCATATATTAGGTTGGTGCAAAAATAATGTCGTTTTCTCACATAGTAACATATGTGAGAAAACGACATTATTTTTGCACCTACCTAATATATATATGTGCATGTGTGTGTGTGTATGTGTGTGTGTGTGTATGTGTGTGTCAGTGTAAAATATCAGATATAAATAAAAAAACATATCTGTAAAAGAATGGCATGAATAAAGACAAAAAGAAAATTATCTTAGCCGACGCATTTCGTCATCTGATCGACGTTATCAAAGGCAAATTTAAAGATTTTATTAGGCAACAACTATTTATAAACAACAGAAAAAATGTTAGTTTTCAATTTTTAAAAATTTAAGATATATATCAGATTAACTGCAAAGTCAAGGTAAATTATGTCGGATGCGAAATAATGTAATAATGGCTAATAATTAAAAGTTAGTAAATATTATTGTTGAATTTTATTTTATTTTTTCAATGTATGAAAAATAAACGAGCAGAAAGTCACAAAAGAGAGACAAAGATTTAAAAATTAAAGTAAGAAATAATTAAAAATGGAACAAAATTGCTAGTTAAAACTCATCGAACATCACCGAAAAACAACCATACTCTACAGATGACCAAAAGTACATAAACCAGGTATCCCGACGAAATCTATTACATCAGGAAGAGGTAGCCGGTGCACACTAGTCAAAATGTTATCCCTATTTCTTGTTACAATTTGATCTTTGCATGTAAAAGAAAACTCTGGTGATCTTTTAAATAAATTAAAAACATTAACACAAAAACAAATATATGACTAGTTTAGACATAAAATCCTTATATACAAATGTTCTTGTAAAGAAATGTCTAAATTTACTAAAAACAAATTTAACTTCCTGCAAATTTAACTTTCCACATATAAGATCATAAAAATATGTCATTTAATCACTAATCAATAATTTTTACCTTCGATAACAATTTTTATAGACAAAAAGTTGGTTTACCGTTGGGGTCTACTCTTAGCAGCTGTTGTCTTGTCTATTTTTAGAATTTCTAGGAAGCGGTTCTTTCAAAAATATTTTATCACAATTCTTCTTATTTTACATATTCAGATAATTTTCGATACATGACATACATTTACACGATCTTGTTAACAAACTTAATAACGTCGAACATACAATAGACTTTACCTTTGAATCAGACTGACAACTCTTTACACGCCCTAGATATCATGCTAATAATAGCTGGCTGCTTGTATCCAGGGATACTTGTTTGCATATAACTATTAGGTTGGTGCAAAAATAATGACAAAATAATGACGTAATAATGTCGTTTTTTGACGTATTTTTTAACGTCAAAAAACGACATTATTACGTCATTATTTTTGCACCAACCTAATAATAACGACCTTCAGATGGAGGTTTATAGAAAATCTACCAACAAGAACGACTATAATAATTTCTATTCTCACGATTGTAACATAAAATCTGGAATAATTATAGGCTTTTATTTAAGGGCACTAAGAATTTGAAGCCCCCAAATACTTACCTGAATAAGAAATATACACAGAAAACCTCCAATATCCTGATTATTTCATCCACAGTGCTAAGAGAAAGACATAGGAAATATACAACCTCAAAAAAAATGATGATATTATTAACCACAACAACAATGACAATGAACCAGATAAAAAAAGAAATATAATACTACCTACTAACTCCTTAACATGTACTACCCAAAACAATTTATCCAATATTAACAATATCAAAATAATTACAATCACATTCAAACTATTATGGATATGAATAGAACCAAAAATATACATAACAATAATAACTCATAACTAATGAAGCAGGTATATATAAAATAAATTGTTACAATACATTGGGGAAAATTACAGAATACACCGGGGAAACTTGAAGAACTAAAAAAATCTTTTATATGACCACAAAAAACGATCTTATACACATCAATTTATCAAATGCATTAATCATACATGGAAATAAATTCAGCCACAGCTTCGATCTAAAGAATGCCACACTTATTAAAAGAGAAAATAACTTATTTAACAAAAAATTCTTGAAAGTGCCGCTACCGAATCTTACCAAAATATAAATCAGCGCCGCAGATGTTTTTTTCAAATATCTCCGTTCTTGAAAGAAATACTCTTATCCCAAGCCAAAGTATATGACTATAAAAATGTTAAAAAAATTAAAAAACCGGTTAAGTTCATATTTTATTGAAAATATATACTACATAAATTAAGAGCGACATTAAAATAAAAAAAAATTATTAATTACATTATTTAAAAAAAATTCAACAGGAATTATTGGGAAATTATTAAAAATAATTTAAAAAGGAATTTATTAAAATATTATGAAGATTATCAAAAATAATTAAAAAAGAATTTATTAAAAAAATCAACAGGAATATTTACTGACTTTCGTTTCTTAGACATTAAATTACATCACTTAGAATCTTCCATAGTTTACCTTTACTTACACAATTAGCTGGATGCACATTTATGAGCTTTCGTAAAGTTAAAAACTTTCAAAAGCTGACGACATTTTTACTTAGGTACGTCCACGAGATCGCTAAAAAAAGAGCATAGCATGATGAAATAGACGCCAAACTTGACGAAAACAAAATTTTATCGTCTAAATGTTTATGTATATCAGGTAGGGGATGGTCCAATTAAAAAAAACTGATTTGCATTCCTTAAAGCCTTGTGTTTTTAACTATTGTAATTGCTAAAGTGGACTCGATTGAATTTCTAGCGTTTTCATAAAATTACTTATGGGGTTAATAAATATAAAAAAATATTTCTGCCATGACTTTAATAAAAGAAAACATATTTATAATAATTTTCATCATCTGTGAATAGTTTCATTAACATCCGACAATTATTTTTATTTTTGCAAGATTTTCCAAATTAATGTGTGTCATGCAAAAAAAAAAAAAAACGTGCTAAAAATTGTATATGTTATTTTCCTAGTTCCGGTGATAAAAAGAGAAACAAGGATTTTTAATGAAAATTCAGAATGTTCTAAAAAGAAGTAAAAATTTTAAGAAATAATTAAAATAAACTTTGATCTTTCCTCTTAATAATAACATAAACATTTAGACGATAAAATTTTGTTTTCGTCATGTCTGGCGTCTTTTTCATCAGGCTATGCTCTTTTTTAGCGATCTCGTGGAGGTATCTATTTTTACTTTTGTTTATAAATACTTGTTACAAAATAAAATCCTTAAATTTGCCTTGATAAAGTCCATCAAAACACGAAATGCGTCGATTAAGATAGGTTTTTCTTTTGTCTTTATGCACACACACACACACATACACGTGTATATAGATATAAATAGATAGATAGTAGCAATAGAATAACAGTTATCAAAACACATAATTTATGAAGATTTCACGTATTTCAAACGAAATATTTACAATGAAAGTGCTCAATGAATAATTACAGTGAAAATTATCAATAAATCGAACCGTATTAATTTATATATATATATATATATATATATATATATATATATATATATATATATATATATTTGTGTGTGTGTTTTGGTGTGCAGTGTCCTCCGATTTAAGATTAATATATATATATATATATATATATATATATATATATATATTATACGCATTTATAGAAATACAGTAGTCTTAGATTTGCGATTACTCGAAGTTACAATCGTCGATATTATTATTAATTTTTTCATTATAATTGCAATTTCCTTTAGTAATCAAGGAATAAATACTGAATATAAAATTAAATTCAATTAATTGGTTTAATACTTGTAGTGTCCGTGTATTTTCTCACTGAAATTTTACAAATAATTTTCTTCGTTTATTCTTTCAAACACAAAAGAAGGCAATACTTTAGGTACTGGCATATAAGTCGATAGCATTCAGTAGTCGCACTTATGATATACCTAATATACTGGTCCACATTTTACACGCTAGTCTTTCCATTACTCAATCTTATATCTATTTTATGGTATATAACGTTAATTTTAGGGCATTTTTTCTCTCTGACGCCATTTATTATTATAGTCCTTTACACTGGGATATGGGAAATCAAAATATTGTTGCCATTCAAATATTTATTCAAGCCTGACAGTATTGCAACGATTCATTTTTAATATTGAAATATGTGATATATTTTCACATCTAATGCGTAGAGTTGTTTTTAATCTTTCTTGTCATCCATTAATGTAATAAAACTATTATTTCTGTAGGAAAAATTATATATTTAAAACTCAACTTACAGACAGTTATATACGATGCTAACATTTTAAAGAAATATGAATTGAAGCTATATGCTAACGCACAACAGATTTGTTCTGCGAAATGGCTCACTAACAAACGAACGTATTTAATCGCCGCTACAGAAGAAACAAAATCCCGATGGCGGTAAATTGAAGCCAATCGACAAGCCCAGCAACGAAGTTCGCTTGAACAAACTCTGACGAAGCGTTCAAGGTCGGACAACTCGGTTTTACTGAGAGATCACATTCCCTTTACCAGAAAGATCACCTGACTTGTGTTCCAAGCAGATTATGAAATAATGACTCATTATCAAAATCGCAATTTGACACTTGGCGCTCAAGGTTTCTGGTTTGCTTCGAGCTGTGAACGTTTATCTTGCACAAACGCTCTTTTACATTCTCGCCCTCCGGTGTGTTGTGTCCAAATCACGTTTGTTAAGTTTATACGCAACTTGGAATTGGTCAGAACAAAAGTTTTCAGGCCGATGGCAAAGGAACGCTAAAGTGAAAACTCGACATTTACCATTTCTTAACAGGAAATAACTGTTCAAGATAATATAAATAATGCAAGTAGTCCGATCATTTGGAGAGAGGCTTATTAATGATTTACATCATTTTTAATTGGGTGAATTTTAATACAAGATTTTCATACTGTTCGATAACCCATTTTTAATCAATTTAAATCCTTAAACTAAAATCTTAGTTTTTGCAGTATATCTTCTTTTTCTAAATGAGTATATAGAATTTTCTTCAGATAAAATCGAATAGTTTCATGTGTTTTCAGGTTTTTAAATTATCATTGAAAAAACAAACCTAAATTTGACAAACATTTTCTAATCCAGAACTTTATATATTTTAAAACTAAAATCTTCAGGTAGACAAAACAGATAAAAGCGAGATAGAATTAATCAATTTAACAGACTAACAGATGTAAATAAAGAAAGTGAATATAATAGGAGGAATATGATCATATTGAATTAGACAATCTTGTTAGGCATCACTCTAAGTCTGACACGCCGCTCTATTCTTACGCGTATTTAAAAGTCGATAATATACCATAAATGAGATATAACGGATATATAGATAACTGCATAGTTCTATATAATCCCCTATGACAGTATAGTTAAATACCTAAAAATATTTCTCTATTAGTAAAGATTTTAGGATTTATAATTTATAACCAACGTAAATACACCCACTGAACTATACAACCTCTGGGCTTCACAGGAAATATTAATATTAATAACAAGAATATTGGCAGAGTTTTTAATGCTTGTAAAATCCATAGGTTTATTTCTTTTTTTTTTCTTTCTTACTACACAATATTGATATAATCATTTTTCGGTATTTTCTTTTTTTTACCACAATTTGTTCTTTCCACTATCAACACGCTTGAAAACTTCCCCTTCTTTCTTTGTCTTATGCTTTTTCTTTCTTTACATTTTCTCTTTGCATTCTCTCACTATTAACCTTTTTTCTTTTTTTTTGAACGAAAGTAAACTAATCGAAATTCGTCATTTTACTTTTGTTACAAAATCTGAAAAAGTCACACACTCTCTTACATGATCCCAAATGTGCTTCTTTAAGTTTCTTTTCACTGTTTACAAGGCAATGAACTCTTTCATTTAATATTAACTCAAAACACCTTTTCTTTTTGTTTTTTCTACAATTCATTTTTTATTACCATCAAAGGAATTCATGTTTTTTGACTGTATCAATTTGTTTTCTTCCATCCATTTCTTTTATTACAATTACTAGAAACATTGCATTATTTCTTTTTATTTTTGAAAATAACTTCCATTCATTCTTCTTTTTCTTTCTGATTTTCTCTGTCTCCCAATTTCTTCTTCTTCTTCTTCTTCTTCTTCTTCTTCTTCTTCTTCTTCTTCTTCACTTTCTCTCTCTCTTTATACGTTTCAATTTCTCACATTTCTCACGCACTTCTCTTTAACTTCGTTCGAGTTTCCTTTTTTTCCCCCTTGACATTTCATCACCTTCCTCTCGTTTTTAAATCCCACTTTTTTTTTCTTTTTATCTTGCTCTTTATATTCCTTTGCTGTCCTTTCTTCTCGCCATTCTTTTTTTTGTTTTTTCCTCTCTACATCCAATTCTTTTTGCTCCTCTCACTTTCTTTACATCTTATGTATTTTTCGCTTTTCTTTGCTTCCTTTTCCTATCATTCTCTCTTTCTTATTTTACTCCTAGGAGAGTTACGAGGTATTTTTCCTCAGAGTCATATTTCTCAATATTGGCACGTTCATGTAGGTAGCAAATGCCTTGGAACATAAAATCATCCTACCTTCCCACCTTCTCCCCCCGCCCTCGCGCATACATATAGATCCACAAAAATGCCCGTATAGAAACACACACTGGCATATAATTGTCTTCATCTTTCGATCAACTTCACTAAGGTATACATTCAAATACACCTTCCACAAACACAGGTGGTTATAAAGTTTCTCAGGCTATAACTGTAGCGAGGTTTGATCCTCGATGTGACTGAACTCTGTCAATCTTTCTGTCAGAATTTCTGAGATAAGAAATTATCCGACATTGATTTATTCGATGTCCTCATATTGCTTATAATCATAATGTTTTAATCGTTTTGCTTTCTGACCATCTTTCGGTGACTGCGGTATTCAGTGGTATTCTTGGAAAGAAACCATTTATATAATCAACAGGCATACACGATTTTTATTCAGGTGTCCTCCCTTGGCATATATAGTATAAGTTGGTTCATCCTCGTGAGGCCTTATTCAGTCTATGCACTCGCCACTTATATTGACTATGCCATTGAGAGAAACCAAAGATGTTCGTGAATCAGTTCGCGATCGTTTGGCGAAAAATTTTAATTTAATACTTTCTTTTGTTTCTTTATTCCAATTTCAGTTTTCCGCCATTTTTTCTCATGTTCTGGTCATTATTCTCTCTTTTGCTCTTTCCCTGTGTATCACTAAATTCTTATATTTTATTTTCATATCCCGCTTTCTATTTTAGAAAATACCCTAGAATATACGTTATCGTTCTTGTTTACGTCATTCAACGTATATTTTGTATTATATCAGCTCCCATTACACCACGAAGAAAAAATGGTTATTTAAACGTGAACATCGAGTCAAGATGTCATTTGGTTAATTTGAAGAAATTTAATTTTAAGTACTTCATATTATGTCCACAAAATCTTTCCAGGAAAAAAAAAAAAAAAAAAAAAATTATGAGCAAACCAGTTATGTATTTTATTGCTATTGTTATCATTTGACTTTTCTCCTCATAAAATGTTAAAAACTTCAAAAAAGTTCAGGAGAAAATATAGTAAGTAATTTTAAATACATATATTTTTCCAAAGATTCAATTTACAGAACTGATTGCTTCTGTAAAAAGAAAAAAAAATGTATTTATACATAAGTCGAGGGCATCCGTAGGTTGGATTGGATTATGATCTTAACCAAATATTTTATAGCATGTTTCATATATTGGTCGACCTTAGCTTTTTACGCTAATGTAACAGTAAATTAAGTTAACAAACCATTATATGTCATTTCTAGCATATGCGAAACACTTTAGAGAAGAAAACGATATATATTTTCTAACATATAAAATTAAATAATTCACATATATATATATGTATGTATATCCCTTCATATATATATATATATATATATATATATATATATATATATATATATATGTATGTATATGTATATATATATATACATATATATATATATGTATATATATATATATATATATACATACATATATACACATATATATATATATATATATATATATATATATATATATATATATACATATATGTAAATATATATATATATATATATATATATATATATATATATATATATATATATATATATATATATATATGTATGTATGTGTTATGAAATTTATTTTCATACACAAAATATTCTATATATTTTCTAATATTTACAATTCCTTCCCGGAGAAGAAGTAAATTTTCTAGCTTATATAATTTAATTCTAGGAACAATGCATTGTACATATTCTCAAGCATATAAAATTCTGCCCACAAAGTTCTATATATTTTCTAGCATATAGAATCCCTTTCAGGAAAAAATTATTGTAGCTATTTTGTAGCATATAGAATTCTGTCAAGGAAAAAGTATTCAAAGCAATTACTTTTCTGGAACAAATCATTATATATATTTTCTAGTCATTTCTGAGGAGAAAGCTTTTTCTAGCATATTCAATTTTTCAGGGAAGAAAGCATTTAGCAGAGCACTTAAACACAAAGACCTGCAAGATGGACCCAATAAATCCACACCTATGTGAATAGCTCTGTATATATGAAAAATATCTTAATAGACATATGTTGTTTGGAACTACTTATTGAAAATAAAAAAGGAAATTGCCGAATCTTTACTGATGAAAATACAAAATAAGAAAAAGATAGTAAAAGAAAGAAAGGAAGAAGCAAATATTAAAAAAACAAATTAATAAAACTAAATAGATAAAAGAAAAGAAAAAATAGTTAAAATAAAAGAAAAGGAATTAAAAAAAGATAGAGAAAATAAAAGGACATGTGGGATCGGATCAGTATGGCTGTGGGTGACACTGATATCAGCAGAATTTGAGCTGAAATTTCTACTGTTTAATGTTCTATTAATGAAGAAGCGTTCAGTTAAGTGAATTGAAGGAAAGAGATTACATTATATAATAAATATTTATTGCGTAAAATAAATGCTTTCTTTAGTATAAGGATCCGGACGTCAGCCGCGTCAGAGGAATAAAAAAGAAAAAAATTGAAGAGAAAAAGGAATATTAAAGAAAAAATGTCAGGAAGATTGACCTGAACGCTAAACGAAATATATGACAGTAGTGAAATGCCGGAAGATCACAGTAATCAATTTTCATCGGATGCTATAGAGAAATGATGTGAATGAATTGGAATTCCATCGAAAAGTTAGCTTGATGAGCTACATTACTAAACTGATAATTAGGACTTTAATGGATAGAGCTCGTAGAAGACCGACGTCGCTTTGTTCAAATGAATGGAATGATATCAGACACGTAAAGAAGTGAAGAAAGCTATGTTTCGTAGATTAGACAAAAGCATTTGATAGTACGATAAGAAGAATTCTTTGAATGGTAAAAAAACTTGGTCTACAGAGAAAGGATATTCCAATAATACCGCAATTGTATGGGGGGAAAAACAAGCTTGCATGTGGATAGGGCTAGTTAAATGAATACAGAAAAACAGAAAAAGGCGTACAACAAAGATGTGTTTTCTCACCGAATTTATTTAACCTGTACATCGAGGTGATTCTGAAATGAATAGAGGATTTTTTTGTTAGCAGACATTAACTTAACAACATAGACTGTGCAAACAATACAATGTGGATGGCAGATTCAGTAGGGAAAATGAAAGAACCTCTTAAACACAGTAGTAGATGAAATCAAGAATGATGGATTATCATATATACTCGCGAATCATTCGACTTTTGAAGACCTAATTTAGAAGCTAATTTTAAGCGGGTCGCATCATAGACGAGATATAAAATTAGTATTTATACTGCTAGTTCTGGCTACGCCATTGACCAAACTACATATTCATTAACTGTAGTCAAAAACGTAGAGCTGTATTTAAAATAAACAGGATTTTGTTAAAACTGATGTTTTACTTAACTGTATCCAATAATAATGCATGTAATATTCACATATTAGCATCGTATTATAAAATACAAACATAGCAAATATGCAACTTTTCCATTATTTACGTTTATTTTATAACATACCGTCTATGTTTTCCAAACTGGCTGATCAAAGCAAACTACTGAAGGATTTTTTTTACTAGCTAAAAGAGACAATTATTATTCGAACTATTATTTTTGATTTAGCATACATAGGAAAATGAATATTTCCTGAAGTAAAAAATATGCATAAAATTATTAAAAAGCTGATTCTCATTTGGTTCTTTATGGCTGTACGCGTTTACTCAACGGGTATATTGTTACTAATGATACTTTTATCATTTTCTTCTATTTTTTTTAACATCTAAATAGAAAATGGGATAAAGAGATAGTGTAAAAGAAGTTAGTCTATTATAATTTGCTTCCTCAAAACAGAAAATCGCATGATATACGAGATACATGATAAAATCATATTTTATAAGTGAAAATTTTGGAGTCGCACGATACGCGAGATCGCGCGTTACACGAACATATATCGTAAGAAGGCAGAATGCATTGAAGACAACAAATGAATAAACTAACGTGAGAGTTACGGATCGGGCACGTAAAAAATCAGGCATTTATAGAAATTGAACTCTCTGATCTGTATAGTAAACATTCGACGGGCATACACCGAGATTCGTAGGAATAGCGAATAATGTCTTTCCGAAACTGAGCAAGGTATTAAGGAATCAGAAAATGTCTTTACATACAAAGAAGAAGCTGCTAGTTGATCTCTAATATTTAACCTGGCAATTAATAGTGGATACATGAAGAAGAGACTTGAAGCGATAAAGATGTAATTCTACTAACGAGTGTTGAGAATACAATGGACAGAGAGAATATTATAAGAATACAATAGCAGTTATAAATAAATTACTGTTGACAATGAGAAAGAAACAGTTGAAATTTCTAGGACATATAATAAGGAAAGAAAGCGGAGAGAATATAACATTGTGATCACAAGCGAAGGAGGAAGAAGCGGCAAACATCCCACTTCATATGTTTGGTTAAATGGATTACGGAACAAATAACACAGAGACTAATAGGTGTTATAAAAGATCAAGATTTAGCTACAGCAACAAAAGATAGGAAGTTGTGACGAGCCATGATCTGGTAGAGACATGGCACATAGAGAGACAGAATGTTATTTCAGGGTATATGATCTTATTTAAAATCGAAGAAGCAATGACACGTTTTCTCGAGAGACAAACAACGTCGATTACATTTGACATTCCCTATAGTGTTGAATGAAGTGCTAATTAAAAGGGGATAACAGTGGCGATAGGAAGGGGGTCGAGGCAACAAAGCTGATGATGGCCGTTCCCTCCAGACAGAAGCTGACCAACAACCGGCCATTGAATATTTTAGACAGTCGTCTGTGAAACGTGACCTCGTGTCAGGTTGCCCGCACGTCGAAGATATTGTGCCTGAGCTTTCAGAGAGTTGCGAATAATTATGATATTTCGGCAGAGTTCGACGCTTTAATCATTCAATATAACTATCTCTCTATCAAGCAGAAATATTCATATTACTGACGCGAACTCTTTATATATATATATATATATATATATATATATATATATATATATATATATATATATATATATATATATATATATATATATACACACACATATATATATAATTAGAGATAAGTTCTGTCATTTTTATGGCATTGGGTACTCTTTTTTCCAGTATACAATCTTAGGAAGACCATTTCGGAAGCTGCGTATCCTTATCTCTAATTGTAAATGCTCTGACATGAGTGACATTAGTGGCCCGGTATTGTAGAGCACTTTTTGCTTGAAGCTCTAAACATCTCTAGCGTGGTGCTATTGTTTTCCTTATGCCATTGAGCACTTTTTTTTACCAAAACGGCAAGTCTTTTATGGTGGAATTTTTTTGTGGGGTTTTTCGGCTATTTTGATCTTGGCAGGATAGGTTACCTTTCCCTTGGCGGGTTTGATTGACTAACCATCTTGGACTCACCTGGTGGTATAAGGGTTTCCAATTTGACAAACAACAGCTACTGATCGCCTGATGATTGCTTGAAAGCACATGAAACTGGCAGTCGTGGTCAGGTTACTGCCCATTTAGAATTTGACCCACGTTCCAAAGTTATATCACAATTTCGGTGGAGAAGTTAAAGAAACTGGAAGAACGACGAGCGACATGTGTTTGACTGCGAAGTGAACATGTGGAAGAATATGTATATTTTATAACTCACGGTCATTCTTTTTAAACCAATGACACTTGAGATTAATTTCCCGCGTATACGCCGTGTATCGAATAGAGACGGAATAATTAACCAGTTACATAAATTCGGAGAGTATAGAAGAGAAAAAGAGAAGTGACGTAAGAAGATTAATAAACAGACACGTCTGTCCCAAACGCCAGAAAGAGTTTAAAAATTTAAAGTTAATTTTCTAAAAACTTAAATATAATTTAATTATATATATATATATATATATATAAAATAAAAGATAATAATTATATATATATATTTATATATATGTATGTATGCTTGTATGTATATATGTTATAGATAAAATTTAACTTAATATAATTATCTATAATTATGTATATTCATTTAAAATATCATGTAACCTTTTTGACAGAAATAAATGGCCCAGTAACCGTAAATATTAGTTGTGTTTATTATATCCTAAGGATATAGGCTTACTGATTTTAGTTAGTATAAATAGGTTTTCTTTTATACGCAGTATCCTTTCAGGAGGTTAACAATCATGGTTCTTCACAACTTCCAATTCTTTAGAGCTCTTAGCAATTCTTTTTTTACTATTTTCTCCACTTTCTGTTTTGTCATTCACTTATACAAGCAAGTAGGTTACTGGCTATTTCCCTCTGCCACTCTTGTCTTCAAATTCTCCAGTCTTGCTTTCCTCATTGCATATCCCATAATTTCAGTTGTCTTCTTCTGATGCTACGTATGTACAAGTGTTCATTTGGTTTCTATTTTCCTTAAAACTTCCAGTAAAATAGGTAGACAAGAAAAAAATAAAAATAAAAAAAACGAAAACAGGGGCTCGCAGATTTAGAAAGATAGATACACACACGCTCGTGCGTGCACAAACACACACACACATATATATATATAGAGAGAGAGAGTGAGGGAGAGAGATACATATCTATCTATCCATCTATATCTATCTATCTATCTATCTATCTATCTATCTATCTATATATATATAAATATATATATATATATATATAGAGCGAGAGAGAGAGAGAGAAAGAGAGAGAAAGAGAGAGAGAGGATACTGAGATATATATATATATATATATATATAGAGAGAGAGAGAGAGAGAGAGAAAGAGAGAGAGAAATAGAGAGAGAGAGAGAGATAGAGAAAGAGAGAGAGCGAGAAAAAGAAAGAGAGATGGTGAGAGACCGAGAGAAGAAACTATGAATAAAAACGAAATAGACCCATAAATACTGGTTCTCATAGATATTCGTTAAATTTAAGACAAGGATACCATTTCAGGCAGCACTCATTGGACCAGTTAACAAATATGCACTAATAGCAATTCCAGAACTAAACAAGTAAGACGAACCGTTTACGAGAAACGCTTAAACAAGTACTTTAAGTATTTTTGTAAAACATTTATTGGTAATCGCCCATTACCGGTGAAAATTAGGCTTTGATTCTAGTTAGAGAGATGCAATTAATAACATTTAAGCTATTAATTTCTAGTGGAAATTTATTAAAAAATATGTAATGTGAAAAGCATATTTCAAAATCCCTATGCAAGATCATCATTTAAAATGCATTTTATACATTCAGTCTTTGTAATTATTTGTTGACATTTTCTTACAGCATTTATTTCCGATATAATGAATTTTTCTTTAAATAATTCATAGCTAATAACACGAAATGTTCTTAATGTTATCCCACCATTTGTTGCCTATTAAATCATTTCCCCTGACTTTCTTTCAATAATATTTTTAAAGGTTGTCGATCATTTCATTAATTTCTTCATTGGAAAATAATGCTGACCATCACCCTACAATGACGTAAACAAATATTTAAATATTAATAAAATTAACTATAGTAACCCCCCCCCCCCAAAAAAAAAACAACAGTGAATTTTACTTTATCCCTTTATTATTTTGACTAAAATGTTAATGATTTTTGATTATCAGAAATCTCTTTTTCTTTAGTGATTTTTATTTTTACCACATTTCTGTTCATACCTTTCCGTTTCGTCCTTTCTCATTCGTCTATATACGCACGCTTGTGCACACAAACACATACACACGCACGCCACCCCTATATATATATATATATATATATATATATATATATATATATATATATATATATATATATATATATATATATATATATATATATATATATATATATATATATATATATATATATATATATATATAGTTCCGATAAGTGAAAGTGAAATAAAAACTCAGGCAAATTAATGAATTTAGAACTGAACAGATAATAAAGAATAAAAAACGATAAGCAAGATAAAAAAGGAAAAATTTTAACCAAAAAAAAAAATGAAATGAAATTAATTTGTCTCTTTCAGCCATTAAATACACAAATGAGTAGTGTTCATATTGTTACATTCTGGAACATTTAGAAACTAGACAGAGAAAAGAAGTGGAAAAAGTGAAATAGCAGACAGGGAAATTAATGCTTATGGAGGAAGCCTTTCATTTTCATTATGATATTGAGAAACTCGACATCAAGTGAAATGTCAGAGAAAGAATTTCAGAAAAAATCTTAAAATACACAGAATAAAGAAAAAAAAAATAGGATGACTGCACCAAATTTTGAAAAAATAGCAAATGACAAAAGACTAATAAAAAATCTGTTATAATATAGCTGAAGATATGAAGAAACCAAAAATCTACGGAGAATTTAGTAGGCTAATGAAAGAAATTGAAAACAATTTGATCTGGATATAGTTATTTTGAGAACACGAGGAAAGAGAAAAAAAGAAAAGATTAATCTCAATTGCATCTCAAGACACATATATTAAAAATAATTTCATGCGAAATGTCACTCATTTACGGAAAGAAAGAGACGCGGGAAACTGGACCGAAGATTAGGTTGGGACAATGAATTTTGCACACAACTCCACAACGAACTTGAATAAAAGGCATTAGCAATCGTTTACAGTGTCTTCTTGGATTTTCTTGATATTTGTGATGTGAATTGTGTACAAACATGAATAATTATTTTTGTTTGTGTATTCTGATGGTTGACTAATCACTACGCTAGAACGATTATTGAGAATAGGAAAATATATTATGAGCTAGTTTTTGAAAAGTCACGTCATTGTCAAGTGGTCGGGAGAGCATGTAGAACCAATATAAAAATGGTATTTTCTAATCGAACACAATATCATCACACTCGTGCTAGCCACGATGCAGCAGATCTTGGAGTAAAATGGCAATTTTAATAAATTCACTAATTCATCAGCAAATCTGAACCATGGGTTGTAGATGGATTATTCGACAAATATAAAACTGAGTATTATTTCAAAAATTTTAGCCAAAAATATCATTGGGTCGGAACAAATGTTTGTAGCATTTTGAAGTGAATGTCAAAGACAATATTTATATATTTGTACATAGATTTACAAAATTTAAGTTATTTATAGTCTGTGAATTCAAACAAATCTAGTACACCAGGCCAATAGAAGAGAACCAGTTATCGTGAATTAAGTGGAAAATTCTGTAAGATAATGAACATCACCATTCAAGCAGATCACTAATGTGAGAAGCTTCAAGAGCGTGAAAGACTGGATGATTACCTTGGATTTGGCAGAAAAATGAAAAAAAAAAAAAACAAAACATAAAAACAAAACAAAAAAAAACTAAAAAATAATGATGAAAAATGATGATTAAATTTCATATATTAATGTCATTTATAAAAAGACTTGGCGAATTGCAAATTCGAAGAAGAATTGCAACGATTTTAACATCAGACTAAGATGTGTATAAATACCGAATAGTTGCATTTGAGAGATACACCAACCACTTATATCCGAACGATCACAAAACACGGGAAAAAACAAACCACATTCCTGGCCTTTAAGGCAATATAGAAGTGATTTCATATTAAAATGGAGCCATTTACCTACCATTTTGCTCATTCATGGTGTTCTCTCATTATTTCTAAGGTCGAAGCAATTGCATTACGGAACGGTCTACATTGGCAGTTCACGTAAACATGTATAGACCATTTACTGCCGTAATCAATTGGAACCTCGGTTTCACATTGCTCGCTTGTCAAATTAATGCAGACAGGTGTTAACGGTTACACTCAGCTGCCACGACGAATTTTGATCGTAGGAAACTCATTTTCTTATATCCTATCTTTATCTTAAAATTTCTGTGTCTCGCGGTGTTAGTTGGATAAATTATTTCTTTTATTAAATATCAAATTGTACTATAATCTAAATTTAAATTTATATTCAGGTTCAAACTTACAATTATAATTGAAAATTAAAAATTCCAATTTCAATTTAAAATTTAAACAGCGGAGAACGCTGGCTTCAACAAGCGTTAAAACACAATATAAAGATAAAAGAACTCATCGAATTAATCATAGAATAACTTTTGAAACTCGTGTAACTCATATGATGGAGAGGCCACCAGCTGAAATATAGGGAACGACACCTCGATGCTAAAACTTGTCATCTCGTTAATACGTCTTACTCTTCATTTCAGGATTTGAGAGAACATTATGATCTTTGTTTCACCCTTTGATTCTATCCTTGTCCAAAAGAATTACATTTATTTTTACTCTTAGCCCACAATTTAAAAAAGGTAGCACTCATTTGTATTTATAGCCTGAAGTATTTACAACTGAGCAGCTATTTTCAAACTGTAAAGACGAACCAATAAGGCTGGAAATTGTTACTTTTTTTGGCTCTTCTTCGTCCTGCCTTTTCCTCCTAGAAGCTGAAACGAAAATTTGCATATGCACCGATTCGCAATTGATATGTGACAAGTACATGTTGGGCGCAGAGTAAAGCAGATGTCGGGGATCATTTGGAAAATATACGGAACATTAGACTCGGATACTCAGTTTAATTATAACTGCAAAAAACATCGTCCATCGATCTATTCATTTCATATGTAGGATATTTGAAAGACGTTCAACTCTTTAAAATATCCGCAATTTAGTGTTCCATGAGAATATTATGCTTTCTCTAATTCTAATAAGTAGTTTTGTTTAAGGAGCGTCATAAATAAAAGTGCAAAAAGAGAGAGGCTAAAACAAGAAACCATGTCTGATTCATGTTCAACGAGTCGCCCTCTACCTGCCTCAGGTAACGAAAGACTATTTTCAGGTGTGAGCTGTTCTCCTCCCTTCTGCCACTTCTTTCTAACTTCATCCTACTCAACGTTACTTCATCAACTCGTCTGCATCATTAGTTTATTCCAACGTGCCGCGGGATTCAATTTCTGCTCTAAATTGTCTCTCTTTTTTTCCCCCCCAATTGTTTCTTTATTTCTCATCGTCGCTTCTTTTTTTTTTGCTACCATCATGAAAGTGCACGGATGATGTTTGATAAATAGTAAAAGCGAATTTAGAAGTGAGGTGACATATACTAATTTTGGTTACTCCTTTCCTGTTCCTAAATTTGCGAAATATAAGAATAGTAAATTGCTGCCAATGTATTCCAAGTTTTTTTAGCTTTTACACTAGCAGTAGAGAAAGCCTATCCTCGAAATCCAGCGTTCAAACATCGACGCTTGAAGCAGGAGAAAAATGTACAACTCTCTTAGCCAGTGAGCAGGATGATACATGGTAATTCTATGACAAAGAAACACCGATGGAGACTGTTATGGGACCTTACCCATGATAACATAATGGACTACGTAATAAATACTGCGCCTCAAGAAGAAGCAGGGAGTTCAGTCCGAAGTCTTTTTGTGACTGTTTTCTGACCATTTGAGTGTTTGTAATTGTGTTTTTTGTTTTGCGGTGTGACGAGCTTGTTTGACCCACGAGGATTTGCTTCAAATACATCACGAACTTTCTTGTTTAAGTGACGATCTTTATTCAGCCCACCAAGTCTTTTCTGTTAAGTTATTGCTTAAGTTTTATTTTTTATTTTGTTTCCATTTCTTTTGTTTGTTTTATTTTTTTTTCTGGGCTTCAGCCCTCATATTTTATTTTTTTTTAGTCCGGTTTGACAAAGTCTTACCGGACGACTGCTTTTTTTATTTCTGTTTATTTCTTTTCAGTCCTCATTTTGAAAATATTTAGTACCATTTAAGAAAAGAGAAAAAGAATGCTTTGTTTTTATTTCCATTTATTTTATACCATCCTTCTTATTTATTTAATTAGCGACTTCGGTCGCCTTCTTTTTTTTTTGGTTGCAAACCAGACTTTTATTTCTTTTCTTTTTCTTTCTTGTACATTTTAATTGAACTTTTTGACAAAAAAAGAGAGGAGTTTTCTGTTTTTTATTTTTATTTTCGGCTGCCTTTGGGCGCCATTTTTATTTTTTTTTTTAAAAAAGCGAGTCTTACCTGTCTATTTATTTATTTCAGTTGATCTAGTTTGTTTTTTATTTTATTTTTTTTTTACTTTTAGTTTTACCAGTTTATTTATTTTTTATTATCTTTGCTTTTGTATTTTTAATTTCCTGGGTTCTCCAGGTTTTTTTTATTGCATTCTCCCAACTCCTTTCCCCATTTTTTTTTTTTAATTTTTGATAGAGACCCGCAGGTGGAAGTCTCCACACTTTTTCATCCTGGCCGGCGATGCCAGTCCGTCAAATGTTAAAAAAGACCTTTTCGGGGCGGCTGCTAAGGCCGACCCGCCGGATAAATCCGTTAAGAAACGGGCAAATGTTGCCCCTAATTTAGATGACCGTGCTATTAGCTCAAAAAAAGGAGAGACCAGGCAGTTCTCAAGCCAAAAGGAAGAGGTGCTAAGACAACCGAGGAATTGCCCTCTTGTTGGAAGTCCCCCACCCCAAGTTGCATTTTGAACATGGCGGATTTCTTGGAAAAGGCAAAGAGTTATTCTCATCTGGTAAATAAAGATGGGCTCCTTGATAATGTCCAAGAGCTCAATGTGTTCGCAAAGAGAATGGTGTCAGTTTTCGTGGTGGACAAGCGAACTCGCAAAATTTGTCGCTCCATGAAAGACATGGTGATTAAATCACTTCTGTCCCTGGGGATAAAACCCCAAAGTGTCATAAAGGGTACTGGGTTCTTCATCTGGGACATTCTGCTGCCCACGCCAGGAGATTGCCTGGCAATGGCAAAGAAAGAGCTTATCACAAAAGACCTGATTTTAAGAACAGAGTACGAGGGTCGGAGAAGGACCAGGGTGGCCGTTTTTGAGGTTCCTCCTCAAATTTCGGGAGAGCACCTGGCTGCATTTTTTATGCAGTTCGGCCAAATTTTAGGGGCTCTCTCCGATAATTTGAATGGGGGATGGACTTTTGATATAATGTTAGATCAGAAGGCCTTCAAGTCCGTCCGCAACTGTTTGGAGTTAGGCGACCGGAAAATTCCGGTCATTGTGACCGGTAGGAAACCTACTTGCTGGAGGTGTGGAGAGATTGGTCTCCTTTCCTCCTCCTGGAGGCCCCTTTTGGCCGAGAATGTTAAATCCGCGGCGCCTGTTGTGGGCCTAGCTGCGAGGCGGACCGGTGCGGAAAATCCCTCGGTTGGGTCCGTAACCACATTACCCCCTAAACCGACGCTTTCCACAAGTGTGGATAAGGAGAAGGATGAGGGGGGATGGCGCCTCGTAGTTAGGGGCAAAGGGAAGACCCAAACAGCGGGGCCTCAGTCCCATCATGACTCCAGGGACAATAGCACCTACAGTCCCATTCCCTCTACCAGCTCTGAGGGCGACGCCTCGGTGTCTTATGCAAAAAACGCCACAGAATCTCAGAAATTAAATGAGCCAAGCTGGGAAAATATATTAGACATTAAAAAACTAAAAGAAAAATTGGAGTCTAAGCGGGGTAAAAATCAAAAATCGCTGGGGGCCCCGGGGCCCCTATCCTCTGCCCCGTCTTCCCCTTCTTCAAAAAAAAAAAAACATTCACTATTCCACCTCCGCCCAAATCTGTATCTAACTCTCCGGCAAAATCACTTTATTCGTCTAATCCTTCACCGGTGAGGACGCCTACTAGTTGGACTCCCTCAACAACACCTAATGTCACACCCATGTCAACACCCATTCATTCTCCACACAAAAACAAGGTTCAGAAGCCCTGAGTCACAAACAGTTACCGACAAAAGGAAAAAAAAAATTAAACCACCTTATCTCCCAGGAAGACGTCTGCCGCGTATCCCGGGACCAGACTGAAAGGGTCTTCGGGCAGACGAGGAACCCGAAGGACTTGAAAGTTCTATGGAACTTCAAACAAATAAATGGCGTAGATGTGGAAAATCCCGATAATTTCCCTTCTGCAGGAAGAGTTTTGACCGTCATTAGAACTGGCCCGGGTACGCGGGAGATTTGGGGCAGGATAGAGGAGGCCCAGTCGTCTCTAAAAATGGTGCCCCCAGCTGCCTACCTTCTCGACCCAGAAATGAATGAAGCAGATCAAAAACTCAAAGGGAGGGTCCCCGTTTTCGTTCGATTTGACAATGGCACTCTGGTTAGCTAATTTGAATGCCCGGGGCCTGAGGTCCGAGTCTCGCAGGGCGAGGCTCTTTCGTGACCTTCAGCGCCTCGGGGAGAATGTATGTTGTGTGCAAGAGACCCGTTTTTCTTCTCATGATCGTGAAGACATACTGTCTAAGGGGTTCGCCCTTTATTCAGCATGTTTTGATGGTCGTTCGAGGGGTGTCTCTTGGCTAGTGAGCAGGTCTTTGAATGGCTGCATGTACCCTTGTCTTCGCGGATCCGGCGGGCAGACTTTGCGTGCTGGATGTTACCATAAAGGATAAGGTTCTACGTCTCATTGGGGTTTATGCGCCCAATATCCATTTCGAGCGGCCTGCTTTGTTTCGGCAGATCGCGCCGTTCTTGACGACGTCTCGTCGGGTAGTTTTAGCGGGGGGGTGGAATGCCGTCCTTGACCCCGATATTGATCGTATAGGGCACAAACAAGGTACTAACAACCCGGACATGAAACTATTTCGGGACTTTATCGATGGGTTTGATCTTGTCGATAAGTTCCGGAATGAACACCCTCGGGAGGTAGCATGGACTTGGACAACTAGTGGCAACTCGGCTCCTGGGACGCTTGCGAGCTACCTGGACCGAGTCGATGTAGGGCTCTTAGGGTGTCCAAGTTTCCATTACATAGTTTATACGGATCATAGGCTTGTCCGAGTCCGTGTAAACTTAGATAAGCCTAAGGTTAGATTGGCTGGCTACTGGAAATTGAACTGTTCACTTTTTAGTGATCAGGGTTTCCGGGACCAGCTGTTACTAATGATACAAAGGGAATTGACGGGTGCGGTTGTGGGAAATGCCTGGTGGGACAATTTAAAATCTAAAATTCGAACGTTTGCTGCCGATTTTAGTCGTCGACTCAATCTAGATAGATTAGCGGCGCAAACGGCGTTAGAAAATAAAGTTGATCGGGCTGTGAAATCCCGTGTTAGTGGGGATATAGCTTTAGCTAAGGCAGAGTTGTCCTCTTTGCTTATCAAGAAGGATCAAGCTCTGGTAGTTAGGGCTAGGTTAAAAAGAATGTCTTCTGAGGCGACGAATATGGACGCTGAACTGAATGCAGAGGAGAATCGGAACGCGTCTAGGCGACATATAGCGTGCATCACGTTGCCGGATAAGCGAACCGTGACTACAAACGCGGGCATATGTGAGGTCTTTCGGGATTACTTTCAGGGTCTTTTCACCAGAAAGCCCGATCTGAGCTCTGCTCAGTTTGACGCTGACTTTCCCTGTCTCAAGGCAGCTGAAGTGGCTAGGTGCGAGGGTCCCATACAGAGTCGGAAATCTGGGAAGCGCTGAAGCAGGTTGGCCTGGATAGGTTCCCGGATTAGATGGTCTTCCCTACGAAGTTTACTTGAGGTTGTCGCACGTTTTTGCTCATTTGCTGGAACTGATTTTCAACCACTGAATGAAGCAGGGGTCTATATCTCAACTCTTCACCAGGGGTGTGATCAAGTTGCTGCGTAAGGACAAGAACGGTGGGGATGGGTTTGGGAACTTTCGCCCTTTAACCATGTTAAACACTGAGTTAAAGATTTTGGCGAAGAGCCAACCATTTGCAGCTTGTCCTGTCTAGTCTGATTGGCCCTGAACAGACTTGTGCTGTGAAGGGCAGGACTATTCAGGATAACCTTCATATGGTACGCTTGCTCTTAGAACAAGTCGACAGTGAAGCCGCGCTGATTAATTTAGATCAGTCCAAGGCCTTCGATAGGGTTGACCATCGATTTCTGGAGGCTGTCCTTTCGGCGGCCGGTTTCGGAGCCGACTTTCGCTCCTGGATCCGACTTTTGTATGCGATCCCCGGTGCGCTGGTGGAAGTGAATGGGGTAAGATCGAAGCCTTTCGTATTGTCTCGCTCCATTTGTCAAGGTTGTCCGCTCTCGCTTTTGCTTTACGTTCTTGCGTTGGAACCATTCCTTTCCGGTCCTACGCGGAATTTACCTGCCTGGGGCTTCCACCTCAGCCAGTTATTCTGCCTATGCTGACGACGTTTCGGTTCTTGTGTCGAGCAGAGACGAGATTGACGAAGTCAGCAAAGAGATCAGTGGGTATGAGATGGTGACAGGGGCCAAGATCAACCGCGATAAGTCTGTGGGCTTGCGGTTGGGTGCGTGGAAGGGAGTTTCTCTTCCCGGACCTTTCCTCTGGACGGATGGGCCGATCAAGATACTCGGCGTCTGGTTCGGTCCTGATCTCCAGTTGGAAATGAACTGGTCGGAGGTACAAGGGAAGGCCGAGATCGCGGTTAATCTGTGGTCTCGGAGGAGACTTTCCCTGAAGGGAATGGCGGATGTACGTGTTTCACACATCTATCCGATTCTCCTGTTCCGACTCTCTGTGCTTCCACTCCCCTATGCCAGACTAATGTTATTAGTACGGACCTTGTTCTCTTTCTTGTGGAGAGACAAGGCCCCTATGGTATCTCGCGAGATCTGTTGCCTTCATCCCTCTGAGGGCGGTCTGGGTATGCATAGCATTGAGATTCGTCAATATATGCTTCGCATTACCTTTCTAGACCGAATGTGTCACGGATTGGATGAGGTGGGCACTATTCAGAAAGAAGACGTCCGAAAACATTTCCCATCCCTGAGAAGTGTGCACTCGTGCGAGGAGGAGGCCGGCCGTAGACCTCGTGCCGAGTGCTCCTTCTACCGCGAATGTCGTCGTGCTTTGAAACTCCTCTTACGGACGTCGGATGGCCTCTCCTACGCCCAGGCGTTGTCTCGTAAGGCGTTGTGTCGATTGTTAGTTAGAGGGGCCGTTCAAGATGATCTGATCGGCGAGCTCGGTCTTACGAAGCAGGAGGATCGTTCGATATGGCCTTGGGCGCCTTGGTTGAAATGTCTCAATAATGATGAGGCATCAATCACCTGGCTGATGATTCGTGGGGCCCTCTGGGTCGGCAAGAGACTTTGTTCAACAGGCTTGGAGAAATATCCAAACTGTCGTCGCTGTACTGGGGAAGTCGAGACCATTGGTCACGCCTTTTTTCAGTGCAAGACGGTAGTGCCGTTGTGCGAGTTTGTTGAAGGCCTCATGGTTCGCATGCTGCAGGGAAAGTTTTTTGTCCTGGAAGCCAGTTCTGTTTGTAGCAATGTGGTGCCGCAATTGACGAAGGCTGAACACTATGTGTTCTGTTGCTTACTAGGGGTTATGAGAGTCGTGATTTGGACGACGCGTTAGAAGGAATTCTATGATGGCGAGAAGTTCACCTCTTCTCAACTGATCTTGTTCTTTAAGCATCAGCTTAAAGTCAAGATTAGGACGGAAAGGCGGCGGCTCCCTTCATCAGAATTTGGTAAAAGGTAGGTAAATCTTGCGCGAATGTGTAGAGTGAAAGGGGCTGACCTAGAGTGGCATTTGGATGTCAGTTAGGCACAGGATTTTGTCCTAACAGGGTTGAACAGAGGCAGCCCACCCAGATATTAGGCTAGTCTAGGTTTTCTATTTTGAATCTTTAGTTTCCTGTTTTCTGTTTAACTTAGCTAGAGTATGCATGCTCATTGGTCCCTTTTATTTCTGTCCCTAATCTTTCTTTTGTTTAATTCCCCATCCCCTCCCTTGTTAGGTGGTCAGTGATGTCAGTTCTCTGGTGGATGCGGGGCGCCTTTCGTTTCGTGTGTGTGATTTTTCGTATTTGTTGTTGTGTATGAATGTGTGTGTGCCTGTGTGAATGCTTGGAAGTATGAATGTTTTCCTGATTTTTTCATAGTCCCGCATTGATTTCGTCCGGTTAACTGATGTTTCTGCCACATTTATGGTTTGTGTTTTTTTTTATTACTAACACATTGTTTTGTTTTCTTGTAAATATTTAAGTCATATTGTACATATTCATTTGGGGATCTTTTTAAAAAAATGTTGTTTTATGCCCCTCCCCCCACGAACAATATCTGTACATATGGGGTCTAGTTAGGATTTCATAGAGAATTTGAGGTATTATGGTGGACGCAGTAAGTAAGGTAGGAGTGAATGTGTTGTTTTGGTGATAGGACTATTGTTGGTATCTTTGGGTTCGTGTCTGTGACTTGCTAAGTTTAGAATTAAGACAGAAGAAGACCGTCCTTCCCCAACCCCCTTTTAGGCCTTGTGCCACATTCTATACAATTTGTATAAATAAATATCGTTCAGTCCGAAGTCGGGCGACCGGCTGACCGGCTTATCGGTTGAACTCTCTCCCTTCGGGCGGGGAGGAAGCCGAACGAGGCTACGCCGAAGGGCGGAATCTCTTTCGGGGAGGTAAACCGACCCTGAACCCGTTTATACGGGTTCAAAGGGCATATTTTTGGCCGAGCCCACGGGCTCAGAGATCCCACGGGCTCGGAGGTCCCATGGGCTCGGTGATCACACGGGCTCGGAGATCCCACATTAAACCGGCCTTGTGCCACATGATGCCCTCGTAGGGTGGGGGGTGACAAAATGCCGTTCAGTCCGATGTCGGAGGTAAACCAACCCTGAACCCATTTATACGGGTTCAAAGGGTATATTTTTGGTCGAGCCTTCGGGCTCGGAGATCCCACGTTAAACCGGCCTTTTGCCACATGATGTCCTCATGGGTGTGTATGTATGTGTGACTAAATACCGTTCAGTCCGCAGTCGGGCGACCGGCTGATTGGCTGATCGGTTGAACTCGCTGCCTTCGAGCGGGGAGGAACCCGAACGAGGCTACGTCGAAGGGCAGAGTCTCTTTCGGGGGGGGGGGGTAAACCCACCCTGAACCCGTTTATACGGGTTCAAAGGGCATATTTTTAGCCGAGCCCACGGGCTTGGAGATCCCACGTTAAACCGGCCTTGTGCCACATGATGCCCTCGTGGGGTGGGGATGATTAAATACTGTTCCGTCTAAAGTCTGAGTTCAGCCTGAAGTCTGTAGTGAAGTCCGTCAGAAGTCTGTCAGTCAGAGCGAGTCAGTCAGTCGAGTCAGAGATAGTCCGAAACAGAGTCGAGTTCAGACAATTACTACTAAACCTGATTGTTCGTAGTAACACTTTTCTACATCTCTGTATATATTCCTGTTTGTAATATATCTGTGTTATTCCATATCCGTGTTCGAGTTCTTCTTTATTGGTTCTACCTTGGACTATCACCGTGGTACAAGGAACCGGACCATAACAGAAACCATTTTTCATTCAGTATATAATTCATACCAATGTTTGGCCTATTTCTGATTTTGGCCAGCATGTTCACATTTAAGTTTCGACTGGTGAAATCTCTTGGCTTTCATAAGTGCATTTTGCACTTAGTAATGTTCAGAGAGCATAAGCCAAAAAAAAAAAACAAAAAAAAAACAACTCATTCAAGTAACTATATTGTTCATTGGAAACTATCTTGTTATATATAACCTTATTGGAAAGGAATGAGCCCTCATATGGAACTTATCTTTTCTCAAAGATTTAGAAAACAGAAATATTACTAAAGAGCGTGAACAGTAGTAGAATAGTGTTGGTTGGAAAGCATGGAGCCGGAAGAGAATTCCATAAGACAGAAGTGCGAGTAAAGAAACTGTTAGCATAGAACTTACGGTTACATTTAGCCAATTCAACTGTAAACTGATGAGGCTTTGTTGCCAATCTAGTATTGCGTTTAAATTCATAAAGTCTAGGTACTATAATGAAGAGCTCATCCGAACAATTGACCATTAAAGTATTTATAGAAAAGGTACAGGTGGTAAAGTAACTGAAGCCGCGATGCCAGGCGAGGACCAGTAATATTAATGATTCTTCTTTGGATTTTATCAACAATATGCAGCAGGAGCATCGAACCTGATATGGCAGCAATATTCTAAGCATGGACGAATGGGAGACTTACAGTTATGTTAGATTCTGGAGAGGAAAATTGTTTCGTAAGACACAGTGAACCAACTTTCTTGGCAGCTAACCCAGCAATGGATTAAATATAGTCTTTGCACTTCATATTAGCCAAGAATGTTAGCCCGAGAAGGCATGACGAGTCACTCTCCTGAAGGTTAGCATTAGTTATTTTGATCGAAGGCAGAAAAGGGTTCGTTCAGATGATTAATGGAGAGTAGTTTTGTTTTGGAGCCATTCTTTGCCCCAGTAAAGAACAGACTGTAGATCGTTTTTGAGATTAGCCGCCAATTTGACGTGAGATCGAACTCTGATCATTTTATATTTAATCTTTCTGAACATTTGTTCCAATACAAGCATCTATTTTCACATATTCTGCTTTACAAAATCATTTGATATAGTGTTATTTATATTATCACTTTACCTAAATTTCTCGTGCAGATCTTCCATCATATCTTAACTTCTGTGAAGAAGATTGTGTCCTATATTGATTCTTGATCTGTGATTAGTTGTACCCGAATTCATCGTTTCATTACTTTGAGATACTCCTCAAATTTTACCTGTAAAGAGCAAATAAATGCTTATAAAAAGTACATTTGCGGTGCTGTTATTTAAATCGAATCAGGAATTAAACATTACAGCAAGAAGGATGTGTTAGACGATCTACAATTTTAACCCTAAAAGCTCACCTGAGAGATGCTGAATCGGCAAGTTAACAAAATGAACTCAAAAAATATTCATTCATCCATCCATATTTCTCCGTCCATCCATATTTCTCCGTCCATCCTTAGAGTGTTATTTTATTGTCTGCTTCGGACCCCAGCTTTTCTTGTTTCTTTATGTGATATCTATTTTTGCTTATTTTTTTCCCTTCGATATATTTCTCTGCCTCAGCATTTAACATTTCCATTTATTCTGATCCAAAAGACCGTCTTTTACAAAAAAAAAATGATGGACGTTATAGACATTACCAGTTGCAAAGTAATCGACATAAGAGTAACTAATAAATATGACCAACAGTTTGAATTACGGGTCAGACAACAAACCAGCTGCAAATATTTTACAACTAATTTTTGCAGTGCAGATTTTAGGGACGACGCTATGTAATACTCTATCTATCTTTAGATAGATGTAATAAAGTATTAATATTTTTTGGTTTACATTGGACTCATCAAGTTTTGGGGTTAGCACACACACACACACACGCTATATATTGGCATGTACGTATATATTTATAATAATATATGTTTGATCAAAGACCATTGACAAGGAATGTAAAGTCTTTCCCAGATCTTGATAGTAGACAGGAGATTAGAAAAACGAGTTAGATCCAAAACGTTTGAACAATATTAACATTGATTGAATTCACATCTCTCTACAGTCTTTTCAGTCTTTTCATTTTCAAAACTTATACTTTTAATTCGATTTCTCTTTCATCTACTTTTCCATTTCCTCCATTTTGTCTGTGCTTTTAATTCTCACTTCGATTTACATTTTTTCTTTTTCTCATGATCATTACTTTCTCATCATTTACTTCTCTTCCAAATTCTCATGCAACTGAATTCGATATTTAGCAAAGACATTATTTCTATTCTTGTCCTATTGTATCTCTATTTCTTTTAGCCTCATTTCCTCATTGCTTTTTACCCTTCTTCCTACACAACAGTATCATTACTCTCCATCTTCCCGCAAACATTTATTACATATTTATCTTTTTTTGCGCATGATCTTTTGCATTGTTTTATGTTGCATATGTTTTCGTTTCCATTTTTGCTCCTTCTTTCAGTGCCCTTATGTCACTTAACTGTTTCTGTTTCTTTTTCTTTACTCCATCCAATCCTATGCTTTTTTCTCTATTCTTCTGTCTCTTTCATAATCATTTTAGCTTATAGTAATAGTCTTCTATTTGGTCCTTCATTCTTTTACTACTTATTTTCAATTCGCTTCTTCTTTGTTCTTCCTCTTGACCATTCCTCTTTTTTACCACTCCCTTCCATATGTATTTTTGTACTCTTACTTATTTTCTTACCCAAACATTACATCCCTGAAGAGTCACCACTTTCGTATTTCTTACGTGTTTCTCGTCGTCTGTTTTTTTCTTTTTATCCCTTATCATAACACCCTTCTATTTCGTCTTTCGTTAAATATTTCCCTCTCCTGTGTACATTTTATCCTCTTCGTTCTATCTCACCTGCACTCCTTATCAATTCCTTACTTCCCCTCTTGACATACAAACACCATTTTCATTTTCTTCTGAACAGGCTTATTTACCAGGTCTTCATGCTAAAAGGGTAGACGCCACAGTCTGTGAAAAGAGACAGTCTGTTCCCAAGGGTGCAATAATGGTGGACGGGCGATCTCCTTGTAAAAAAACGAGTGTTCAGACATTGGTTGGGGAAAAGCCTATGTCACTTTTATGGCGTAAGCTCAGCCGGTCAGTTGTCCTGAGCATCACATCTCCGATGTGTGGTGACAACAGGACACTGAGTGATGAAGGATTCCCAGGCCAGATGAACCACGCTAGTCTTTTTCGTGGTCACCTTAATGGACATTGTACATTAATGCTACATTTGGGAAAAACAACTTTGAGTGAAATCGAGGAATGGCTAAAAAGCAATGACAGAATCGGAACAGAAAGAAAAATGTCGTAAAACAAAGAAAAACGAGAAAAATAAGGAAACAAAAAAGGGAAACAAATACTAAGAATAAAGTAATAAAATGAAATGAGAAAAGACAAAAAAAAAAAAAAAAAATCCCGTAAAATAGAAAGAAAATGACAAAGTACGAGGCTGAGTCAAAGAATTCCTCTTTCTCTAAATATATGTTTCCTGCTTAATTTATATATTTAATAAGTATCTACCGATTTCTTTGTTCATATCTATCTGTCTGTTTACACCGATTTAACATCTTATATATACCGCAATTTATTCACAACAGTATATGAATCCAATTGTTTATAGCTATTCTCATCTGATAATATCTACTTATCTATCTATATCTGCTGACAGATATTTATCTCTGTCTGCTTATCTATCTATCTATCTATCTATCTATCTATCTATCTATCTATCTATCTATCTATCTATCTATCTATCTGTCACGTTAGAACAGAGTATACTAAAACTGCTGACTGGCATAAAGATGGAGAAAACGCCAGAGAATTTTACATATATAATGTATATGTATGCACACACACACATACACATACATATACTCATACTCATACATACATACATACATACATACATACATACATACATACATGTATATATTGTTTTATTTTGGTAGATATTATTCCCTGAAAAAAGTTTTATTAAACTATTATTCGATGTGGTATATCAGGATATCGGAATATACTGTCCAAAGTTGATGTTTACTCTACAAAATAAACAACCCACATGAAATTAAATATCTTTCAACACGCTATCTTGAAGTGTATGCAAAATATGTAACATGCGTGTAATAATAATAATAATAATAATAATAATAATAATAATAATAATAACGCATAATATCTGATGCATTCTTTTTGGTGTGGTCACGCTTGTTTTAACCGTTACACATGACGTTCGTTGAACTTTTCAAACTTCAGCTCTTTATAAAATACCTTAGGCATTGATAAAAAACGAATGGTGCAAGTGTGGCAGCTTATGGAAAGGAACATTTCAGATAAATATGATCAGAGATTATAATTAAAGTGGGATAATAATGACATGGAGATAGATACATAAACTCAAAGAAAGTTTGAGTGAGTGAGAGAGAGAGAGAGAGAGAGAGAGAGAGAGGTATATATATATATATATATATATATATATATATATATATATATATATATATATATATATATAAACGGGAACAGTATTTGTTTGAATTCAGAAGTTCGTAAGAAATATCTTTTCGCTTGGAAAATTGATTGAGGCACTTCAAATCTACTTTGCCCCCTTAAAATCCCTGGCGTTCCAACCTTTTATTCTTGTTTCATTTTCTTTTTTTTTTTTCATGTCCTTATATAAATTATTAAGTCTTCTTTCCGTTTCAATTTTTTTTGTGCCTTTTACATTTACTGCTGCTGCCTTCCAATCAAAGAACATTGGCCATTATTTTTCGGGGCAAACATACACCAGATACCCGAAAACACCTAACTGAGCGAATCATAAACAGAAGACGACCTAACGTCATATTACGCGACATGCGCCATTTTTAACAATCTCATTTCTCTTTCAGATATTGAGAGCATTAACCACTCCACAGCATTTGTGTATTCTGAAATATTCTACAAGCTGTTGAATATTTGGCATTTTTTTTATGTATCTTTTATTAAGGTTTTGTGCCTCATGTTCCTTTCAAATTCTGTTAATATTTGAAAGTGATCATTATTCTTTTCTAAGAGTGAAGCGATCTGAGCAATGCTCCAGTCAAAAAGTAGCAAAATAGTCCTTGTTACATGATGCGAAAACTACTGATATTGCTCGAAAAACATTTTGTCTTTTCATTTTTTTTTCCCAAAGAATCTCTTTAGATTAATCACTTATGATATATACACAGTTTCCATGTACGTTTTCTCTCCACTGCCTGTAATTTTCCCTTGCTGTCCTGTCTTTATCGATCCTGTGAAAAAAAAAAACAAAATAAAAAACCCCTCACTGTCCGTGAAATCGAGTGGTCTCTGATGTGCGACCGTCGGCGCCATCCGAAGCATCACTTCGGCTGCAAAACTAAAATAGCTGTTGTCGAAGACAAAAACTAAGAAAAGTGCGGAATAGTCTTTTTTTTTTTCAATGAAAGAGTCACGACCACTACTTGAGAGTTGGTGATTGCCTTTTTTTTGTGTTGGGGAAATGTTCTGTATTTATTGCACGAGAAAATGAAGATGACAGACGCTAACCCCAATTCTTCTATTTTCTATACAATCACACACACACACACACATATATATATATATATATATATATATATATATATATATATATATATATATATATATATATATATATAGATAGATAGATAGATAGATATACATATAGATATAGATTTGCGAGCCACTCCGAAAGTTTTGCCTCCTATTTTATTATATTGAACCACAAACTCAAAGACGGGCGTTAGTGGTATGTCAGTAGAGGCTGAAAAATCCTGTTACAGATAACAGTTTGGCAAAATGACGTCTGATAAGAAAGTGCGTACGAATTAGAGGGGGGTCATTGAATTTCTTGAAAAAAATAAAAATAAAAAAAAATTGCATCCACTGGCATTCATCAACTCTTTCTCAGTTAAGCCATAGATAATGTGTTTCAGCAGTGACTATAGACATGTGAGTGAAAAACCATATTTGCAGCCATGACATGTTGCCTTTTAGTCAACAACAAAAATTACTTTTTCCGTGTCTATTGTCGTTTACGTGGTAATAAATAAACTATCGAATGGAATTGTCACGAACGAAAATTCCAAATTATTGAATTACTTCTGAAAATAATAACCTTACTTTCCTAATTGTTTGCTTTGAAGAAAGTTTTCTTAAACAAGACAATAAGGTCAATATTAAAAACTAGTTACAACACAATTGTATGCATGTTACTTCATATATGACTTCACTATTAGTTAGAAACGTTATACTTCAAAGCAAAATTGATCTTGTAATAATTTCTGTTAAAGCAACTCTACACAGACCAATTAATATTTGCTTCACATACATTCTACTAATCGACTACATAAATGTAATGAGCTCAACAGCCTCTGGAATTCTTCATCTTACTGGATGATTAACAATCACAAGATTACAAAATCCCCAAAAGGCTAAAAGTGAGAAAATATAACCAATAATTTATGCCTCCTCAACAAGCAATCCTACACATACTTCAACTCAGCTACTGGCAATTTCTCAGCTATAGATTTATTTGATCCCATAATTTCCCTAAATAACACTTAGAAATACTTTCCAATCATTACTCAAATCCTAATGATGAAAGTCTTCGTCATTAAAAATAAAATCTACAAACTGAGAATTTATATCTTAACGTAACAAAGAGTAATCCCAAATGCCAATATTAAAATCCGAGAAAACCACTTCACAGAGACACTAATCTCTATAGCAAATGAATGCAAAGTTTAACATCGAACAAACTTAACAGACCATAGTTTCATAACAACTGCAGAGAAACCACCAGGTTACAACGAACAGCTTTTCGTGAATTCAGCATTTTTCCTACAATCTGCAACTTAATATCATTCAAACTACAAAACAATAAAGGGAGTTAAGAAGGAATGCTGCAAAATATTACAGTTAACATTAAAAGAATAAACTTATAGGACAATTATAAGAAAAATCACCGGCCAAAAATCGACTTCTCTAAAGCATCTTATCAAAAACAATAAATAGTAAAAGGTTTATTGAAGACTTTCGGAAGTTTGTAGAGGATATACACCCTCCGACCTTCAATAATAAACAGACATTCCAAAAGGAAGTATTCATGCAATTACCTTCTTTAGCATCAAGATTAACAATATAGGTAAATGCCTAAATTAAAAAACTGATTGCTCTCTGTAGATCGATGACTTTTGATAAGCTATACATCTACACAATAGAGTGGCTACTACAATAATGCTTAAAGATTATTAATGAGTGGGCAACAAAGAATGGATTTAAATGTAAAAAATGTGTTAATTTTTGACAATTGACCCCACGCAGAGTGGGGTACCGGTCGAGAAATCTTACTAAAAATCTTTAGATTGCTTATCCGCTCAAGCCTGGAATAGGGATTCTTCATGTATAGGTAGGAAAGAATATATATATATATATATATATATATATATATATATATATATATATATATATATATATATATATATATATATATATATTTCAATAAAGGTGCAATTAATTTACAAATTCATGAATTATTCATACATAAAACAAATACAAAGGTTAATGATTTAAATGGCGAGAAATCCATCTTCGTGAACAATTCAAATAATATACAAAAACTCCGAACCTGTTTATGAATGAAAAGATCCTGTTTTATAAATTTCAGTTGCAATAGGTCTTTTTATTTTTACAAGCTTTCGTCTGTTCCTACAGACATCCTCAGGTATGAAATAGATTGTGTTTTTGTTTTTACTCTCAGTAATAAGAGGACAATGAAAACAGGGTTGTAATCCGAAAAATGCTATGAGAAATGTGTTATTGTTTTGGAACGTGCAGTCGCAACACTGAGTTTGAATTTAAATTTTAAGGTTCTGCGTTTATGTACAAATGTAGTGATAAGAGAATTCTTTTTTACTGGTAGATTTACCGTCAAAGTGGCATGAACTATATTGTTCAATAATTACAGTAATGTCGCACTTATTATCCGAAAGTTGCACTTGGATAAGTTATTTTAATTTGTAAATTAATTGCACCTTTATTGAAATTAAAATAACTGATCCAAGTGCAACTTTCGGATAATAAGTGCGACATTACTGTAATTATTGAACAATATAGTTCCCAACCTGGGAAAATAGAAATGAAGACCCGATACGGACAAGCCATCTTGTTTCGACTACGCATCATCTGTACAGAAATCACTGTTTCATGCAGAAGTAAGAAAGCGCTTCCTGATTAAGTTTGGCAATCACACTCTCACTAGACAGCAGTATGAAGCACCTATCCTAAAATATCCAAGCCGATGAACTTCTCATTGGCGTAAATTTCAAAATATAGATAGTAATTTGTTGTTCTGGAATCATTAATAGAAGTAACACACATTCACGCACGCACCCACGCATGCACTCTCTCTCTCTCTCTTTCACACACACACACACACACACACACACACACACACACACACACACACACACACACACACACACATACACCCACATATATACATATATACAACATCTTAGTTTTCATAAGGAAGTATTCATATAAAATACAAATTTTATTGTAACCTAATTATGTACAATAATGGATCACATGCATCATATTTTATGTATAAAGTACAGTGTATGTGTGTGTGTTTGTTCAAGCAAATCCTCCGCTCCCACTGGTCCGATTTCATTGATTCATAGCTCATTCAAAAGCCCTAGAAAGGTTAGGCGCAGGGAACGATTTTCGTTAAGCCCAGATTCAGGGTTGCCAGATAATGCGAGGTTAAAAATATATATTAATATATTATACTAGCCATTATCGTTGCTTTCATGGTTCAAGGGGAGTAACTCATATTTTCCTTTTGTATCCAAAATTGCAGCTACTTTAAAATTTTAAGGTAGCTAAAATTTTAAGTTAGCTTAAAAGCCGCCCAATAGGGTGGCATTTAAGTTAACACCTGTGGCTATCATCAGCTAGGGAGAAGTAGATGCGATAGGCATCAATAAACTACAGAAGGACTCAAAATTGATCGCTGCATTTAAGTATTGCATTAATATTTAAGCTTACCTTTTAAAAGTTCAACGATAATTATTCTACTGCCACTTAATTTAAAGACGATTTGATGTACGCAGATACTTATGTTCCGTACAAACAATTATTTTTTTCATGGGTGACAGATCAGCGGCTAATTTATAAGATAAAATTAATATAATATAATGATGGGAAATACATTCAACATTTGAAGAGTTAGAGAAACATAAGATCTAATTAGGTAAAACTTGTATTATGGAATCTATATGAATGAATACAATGTTGTAGCTCAATTCGCCCACGAATTCTGAGATTAAAAATCCCCAGCTCTATTTTATAGCAATTTACACGTCCCACGCTCAATATCTGTATTATATTTTATCTACTTTTAGGCAATATCACTCTTCAGGTTTAAATAATTTGCATATTTATTTTTAGAAAGTTTTTTCATTAATTAACTGTCCTTCATTACTGTTCTTTTATTTGAGCTTTGTTTTGATTTTCATATGAAAAAATATTTCTGTTTAGAAATATCGTCTTATATAGTGCAGAAAAGTGTTTGAAATTTGCATTTTACTCTGCCTTCAACAAGTTGGCATCTATTTGTAAAACTTTCCTTAACTATAACAAGCCAATTTATGAATGAAATATTCATCTAAAATGTTTGTTGCAAAGATTTCAAGTAGTGAATATATCTTACTTTGCGAAGAGATAGCGAAGGGCAAAGCCTATTAGTGCAATATAAATGAACAAATCAATTAAAAAATTGAAAATAAATATAATGAATCTAAATACAAATTAGAGACATGTCATAATAGATAATTCTATCTCAAATAAGTCTGCAATGTTTTGCGCCAGTTTTTAATATGAAATTGAGATGGAGATTGAGTTCAATAATTTTAACACATTCAACATTATGGATAAAAATAGTGTTTTTTCGAAACTTAGCATGAGCAAACGTATTCATGGCTTCATCACAGTCGATGGATTGATCAGATTCATTTTTAATGGAAATTATTGCTAATCTGGATAACCTTTTATCTCTCAATGTAGATCGCATATAATTTTTTATAAGTTTTAGTTTGCTGAAACTACTTTTAACACTTACAACAATCACGTGTGTATTAAACAATACACGAAAGGCAATGCACAAGTTTGTGACCCTCGGGTCTATTATTGCTGTCATTTAATCTTTCGTTCCTGCAATCCACTTTAAATATCGTTTCATTCCTAAAGGTTGCCATTGAAAATTTAATCTTAATTTTATTAGTTTTAAATTTTAATCTAATTTTTAATATAAATATTATTTTATTCAAATTTAAACTCTAGGTAGAAAAATAAATGCTGACAAACACCCTAAAGAAAAGAGTTTTTTCTTCTTTCAAAAGAAAGAAGAAAAAACTCTTCCTTTTATAAGCTGAAGTGATGTCAAAATTGTTAAAGTAAAGGTTCTATGAAATAATTTTTTCAGTTTGCCAGCGAAGTCTAAAATAAGTGTTCTCAAAGACTATGAAATAAAAATGTGACAATTCCAATATCAAAGAATCTTTTAATTACCCTTTGATTTTACGGCATTGTATCTTTCCACTTACCCTTTATGTCTTTATCCTTTCTTTCACTATCAGCTCATTCTTTTTCTCACTTCTATGTAAAAAAACAAAACAAATAAAAACAAAAAACAAACAGACATGAAAAATCAAAATCAAAAGTTTTGGTCCCAATTTGTTCCAGTTCCGCTTTGAATCCCACAGAAATTGGATTGTATTGCTGTAAAAAGTAAAATTAAAGAAAATATATTTACCAGCCTTGTTAACCAGTTTTTCTTAATTATTTTCTATTGTATTTAATTTTTTTAAAATCTTTTTTTACTAAATAATTTTATTAGAACTTTTTAGCGTTGATGAAACAACTACAAACTATATATCGTATGGAATTTCTGTGAAAATTCCAATTCTTTTATTAAATGTTTTAAAGGAATATTTATTAATTTTAAGGTCTAGTAAGAGAAAGACATGGTGGATTATTTGTTAGCAGCTTGGACAATCGAATGGGAGGGCAAATTTCAAATTCTAGCTTTTGATAGCTGCCATGCTTTTGATTTTATATCTTTTTAAGGTAATCTTCTAAAAAGAGCACATATTTTGGCGTTAAAGATGTTTTAGAAATTCTTGCAAAAATCAAATAATTGTCGGGTTTCAATGAAATATCCAGTTTTTTACAATTTTT
The DNA here is from genome assembly GCA_963932145.1 of Acanthosepion lycidas. NCBI lineage: Eukaryota > Metazoa > Mollusca > Cephalopoda > Sepiida > Sepiidae > Acanthosepion > Acanthosepion lycidas. Next base: position 67,541,495 of record OZ010576.1, read on the forward strand.
TTTTAGAAAAATCTTGCTAAAATTATTTTTTACATCCGTTACTCCCACTTAATTTTATGAAATTTCGAGCAATAAAAATTTCAGATTCTTCATATTTATATCAGTTAAAACAAGACTCTTTGGAGAATCTAAATCATCAATTTGTTTTTGACAAACAGAAAAACTATTTAACAAAAATCTGCTCTGAATCATCAATAAAAAATACAATAAAACCATGACATTATTTAATTAGAAAAAATTTAATTGCTTTTTTATATAAGATATTGTCTTAAAATTTGATGAATAATGAATTCTTAAAGGAATTGTTTTCATTTAAAAGAATGAATTAGAAATTTTTTTAAAGTTTTAAATCTTTTAAAATTCTGTCTTAATTGCAGGGGAAACTATATTTACTAATCACAGATGGAAAAGCTTAGTACAAATCATGAAATACTAATACTTTTAAAAGAAATTTGAATTTTTTTTATATGTGTATAAATGTGCGGATTTTTGTAAGTACGGGCGACCACACACGACATTATCAAGAAATAAGGGAGAGAAGTATGGTAAATTTAATGCCAAAATTTCTAAAATTCAGTTATAGCATTAGATTACGGAGAATATTTTCTTAAATTTTTCAATTAACTGAGTACTTAGAAATATATATATATAAAGGCGCTCACCTCATTTTTTATTATGTTTTACAGATAAAACCTCTGTAGAACAGCATTAGATTTGTCATCAGGCTGTCAATACATCAAGACAGCTTAAAAACACAGCTACTGCCGGGTTAAAAATGCATTTATGCGATATTTTAAACTCAAAGTAAATAATATTTGCTTCAAATCAGATTAATTATACTTTAAATCAGTTATTCTTCAAATAATGTTTAAGAAAAATGTATTTCATCTAGAGCATAATAGACTCTTTCCGCAATTATCTCCAGTACATCTGCAGTTGATCTGGAGAAACGAAAGCCGTATTTCTTATCTGAGAAATGACTCTTTGATGAGAGATGACGAACCAATTCAGAATTGATTAGGGCCTAAGTTTCACAAAAATAAGTCGACAGTTGGTAGGGTCAGATGGTTCACCAGAGTTCTCAAAAACTGGAACGACAGACGATGACTTCCAGCAGGTGGGAAAGCAGGAGTAAGCAAAGCATTTATTATACTGTTTACAGAGAACATGAGATAGTTTGGGAGCACATTTCTTGATGACTATTACAGGGATGCCATCGGGTACACATCCTTTGTAGGGATCAAGGTTAGACAAGATAGCAGAAACCATGGAAGGGGTTTTATGCATATCACTTAGCAGAGAATCAGTTCTAAGTAGGAAGTTAGGCATGGATACTCCAGATGAGTCAAGGGTAGAGTTTGAAGAGACTTTATGGGCAAAACATTCATCTTTATCAGCAGAGGATGATAACACCTCAAATCGATTGAAGAAGGCGGGAACAGAGTACCCTAATACAGAACCGCCAGTAATCAGGAGAGCCAAAATCTTTAGAGGTTATGCAGTGTTTCATTCTCTCAGCAAACAGGGACTTAGCTTCTTCGAGGACTCGCATACATTTGTTACGAGCAGTAGCAAATAGGCACGTGTTATGATGAGAGCTGTCATGCTGGTAGAGCCGGAAATAGTGGTTCTTGTGTACTATGGTGGCCGAGCATGCTGGTGTGAACCATGTAGAGGGTTGCGGTTTTACCTGGTATTTCCGAGAATGAATGAAAGCATTCATGCCGGCTTTGACCTAAGAAGGACCTCAGTGACACAATTTTCGATTGCAAGGTTGAAGATGTCAATTCAAGGAGCGTCACGAAGTAAATCGCGGAATGAGTCGCAATCAGCATGCTGATAACGGAGAGAAGTTTTTTGGGTTGGGGGTTCCTGTTTAATGAATACTTGAAGGAGAAATCAATAGCTACCAAAGAGTTGTTCGAGTTACCAAGAGAGCAATTTTGTGAAGCTTGGCAATAATGGGGAGAGGAGGTAAGAAGTAGATTCAATAGAGAAGCATATTGCTCGGTTTGGCTAGGAAAACAAGTAGGGAAGGCCACGATTTGAATGAGTGAGTGGGATATGGAAAAATTTAATGTCTGTGTACCGGCAACAACAGTACCTTCAGAATGTTTCAGCCACGTGTTGGGGTGAGCATTAAAGACACCAAAGACAAAGATGTCCGCAAATGGATGGAGAGAAAGTGCCTTTTCTATACTGTCAGCTATTGCGTCTAATATGCTGCAGTCTTGGGCAGACGGCGAGCGATAAAGGAAAAAGAGAATACTGACAGAGTTTAGTAGCCAACGACCGAAGCAAATAGTCAGCGGTCTCGAGAGACAATTCCCTGGTCTTCGGGAGATTATCTGGAATCTTTTCAGCAAAGGGGAAGACATTCTGGAACCGAGAATTCATTAGTATTAATGGAAGAATTTAAGTTTGTTTCACAGAGGACAAACATATCTGGCGACTTTTTCAGGGGAAAAGATTCTATGCTGCAGAAGTTGGAACGGATACCACAAACATTAGAGAAAGAAAGATTGGGGGTGGGTGAGGCGTTTTTTTTGTTAGTTGGTTTAGTTTTATTTGTTTTTGTTGTGATTTTCATGAGATATGTTTTGAAGAGAGAAAAAAAAAGAGTAAAAAGGCCACCTTAATCGCCACTATCTGTCATCAATGGCAATACAAACCAGCCAATGCGTAGCTGAGAGCGGAAATACATGCAGGGACACCTACCCATGCGTGACAGTTCCCCCGATATTATGCGACTGTTGACCGGAGCATCCTCTGTAAGCGCTACCAAAGAGTTCGGGCACCTAACGACTAGTCGCAGCAGACGCCATCAAACTGCCAACACGGTACCCGTATAATGGGAAATCACAGCCATTGGTTAGTCTGATCATCAAAGAATTAAGACAGTTAAATCATTGTGGCCTTGGTAAGAGAAAGAGAACCGGTAAAGCATATCCTGAACAAGAAACAAGGGATGAATCTCTTACTGTTCAATAGATATGGAAGGAGTGTGAACCGGACAATAGATAAGTCTACCGGCTCCTATTTATTATTATTATTATTATTAGGTACTTCCAGAATCAACGAGGGGTTAGTAATTTTAAAATAATTCAAGACAGCCTTATTTTTTTTAATTAAGAGAATTATCCGAATTTAATGACATTTTCTATACTTATTCATTGATTAATTTTATAAAAAATAGGCTCCATTTATTAAAAAATCAGTTAAGAATGTGTTTTTGAGGGAGTGGACAAAAAACCACCAAGAAGTTGAAAAACGAAAGAAAGCCCATCACAATCAAAATACATTAAATAGAAAAATTATTAAAATTATATTTTTTATGTTTGAAGCATTAATATTACTTATAATTATAATAATCATTGTAATAAAATTATCTAATAATATTTTTTATAATTGAATGTATATAATATATAAATTAATGATAAAAGATTACCTCATATATTTAATCCTGCATTTTTATGAAGAAATATGATCCCGTCAATACATATGAATAATAACGTTCTTTAATCCTAAGTAAAAAAAAAAATACAACCAAAACCGATATCATATTTAATAAAACATCTGCTTTAATAAAATAAACCGTTTGATAAGAAATATAAAAAAATGATTTAATAAAACCGTTAGTTTCCTGAGGTAAAGAAAATATTGGTTTTCATTGTGTTATTACTTTTTTATATTTAGGATAAAAAGTATCTTTAATGAACGTTTCTTTAAGAAAGTATATCGGTTTTAATAAAAATAAAATATCGGTTTTATTGTATTATATTTCTTCGTAGGTGCGGTATTTATTTAATATACACGTTCTTTAATCCTAATCAAGAAAATTGATACAGTAAAACATATTTCTTTCCTATTAAAAAAAATTAGAAAAATAATACAATAAAACTGGTATTTTCTCTTAAAAATTATCGGTTTTAGCTATGATTAACAAATCTTTCTTTTAGAAAGTGCATCGCCTGTAATAAGAAAATATCAGTTTTAATTTTATTGTATTATTTTTCGTATTTAGGATTCCAAAACTTTTCTTTAATGTAGGTACCTCCACTAATTCGCTGGAAAAGAGCATGTATGTTGAAAAAATGCTCCAAACTTGATAAAAACAAAGTTTAATCGTCAAAATCTTTATGTTATTATTAAGATGAAAGATCAAATATTATTGAGTATTTAATTAACTTTTTAATCCTTTCTCAAACGTTCAAAATTTTGATTAAAAATCTTGTTTTTATTGAGTTACTGGGTGGACCATAGATTAGTATAGGAAATTTTAGAGTCTTTTTTGCGGTAAATAAAAGAAAAAAAAAACACCAAAAAAACATTGATTTGAAAAGTCTTGTAAAAATCAGATATTTGTTAATTTTTAATGAAACTTTAAAGATTGATTAACAAATGAATGAAATTCTACCAGTCTTGGTAAAAATATATTTCTTTTACTTCTACTAAAAGCCCTTACTTAATTTTCACCCTCTTAATATTTATATTAGTTAAGAGCAGAACTCTTTAGAGAATTGAAATCATCGCATTGTTTTTGTAAAACAGAAACACCATTTACCGAAAATCTATTCTGAATCGCAAAATAAAAAATATAATAAAACTGAGACACTATTTAATTAAAAAGGCTTTTAATTGCTTTTATAAATAAGATAAATTAAAAACACTATTGTCTAAAGAAAAATTTAAGTGAATAATGTATTTTAACAAGAATTTTTCCATTTAAAAAAAACTTAATAACAATAATTTACTAAGTTTTAAATATTTTAAAATTCTGTATTATTTTCACCCTTTTTAGGTGATACTAATATTAAGTTTACTACTCATAAATTGAAAAACTTCGTACAAGTCATCAAACGCCAATATTTGTAAAAGAATTTTGATTTTTTTTGTATGGGTATAAATGTGCCGATGTTTGTAGATACACGACATTATCAAAAAACAGAGCGATAACTTAGTAAATTTAAAGCTAAAGTATCTAAAATTCAATAAACTATTAGATTACGTAGAATATTTTCCTAAATCTTTTAGATGTTTCATCCTTTAATAGTTAGTAGTAATTTGTAAGGTATATAAAAATAGATAAAAAAGCAAATGTTGATTAGATTCTATAAAAATGACGCCCACGTTATATTCTTCAATTACATTTTAAAGATGAAGCCCATCTATCATAAAGCTATCAACATGTTAACATATTAAACAAACAGCTACTGCCGTGTTAAAATATTCATTTCTGTGATATTTTAAGTAAATAATATTTATTTAAAATCAGATTAATTATACTTTAAATCAGTTAATATTTCTCAAATAAAGTTCGAGAATATAATATTTTAGTTTTGATATAAAGCAAAATATTTTGCTTATTGGAAATATTAAATTAATTCTATTAGCTTAAAATTAAAAGTAAAATAAAAGCTACAAGAAAAAAAATTTCACTTTAAAAAATTCATTTTAAAACTGTCGTGAATCTGTGTAGGTACATACTTTAATGAATTCTAATTTAAAAATAAATAACGTATCTAAGGAATCCTAAGGCAGACGGCTGGCGGGATGCCAAAGATTAATGTTGTGTTTAAACCGTTGTAAAAAAAAAAAAAAAATATATAATAAAAAAAGGAAATAAATAAATAAACAAACAAAAAGAACAAAAACAAAAATAGATTCAGTGATTTGGATGAAAAAGAATGAGGTCAAAATTCGAGCAAACGTTTCATCGATTATTAGTTAGTTGTGCTTAGTTTAATTTGTAAGGTATATATATATATATATATATAGATAGATAAAAAAAAAAACAAATTTTGATAAGATAGCAAGTGTCATCAAGCCAAGCCCTGCCCGGGGTTCCCAATCAAGCTTCAACCCTACAGTCGGAGCTTTCGGTGAGCTCAAAGGTAGTATACGCCGTCCATATATATATATATATATATGTATATATATATATATATATATATATATATATATATATATATATATATATATATATATATATATATATATATATATATATATATATATACTATAGGCCAAGGTTTGAGGTCATCCACTGGATTTAATAGTTAATTAGTTCCTTGCCTTCTTTAGATTAATTAAATGATACTATGCTAGGATGTTGAAACTATTTAACATATTATTGCATTGTGTCCATTTTTTTTTGTTTTTTCGTTTTTTTTTAGAAAGGGAGTTATATAAATTTTAAAATTCGACAGCCTTAAGATTATCATTAGATAGTAAGGCGGATTAAGCAAAAAGTACTAAAATTTTAAGAAAATTTAGTAAACATGGATAAACGTGCCTGCAATAAGACGTAGTGTTCAATACATATGTCTTTGACAATATATATATTTTTAAAAAGCGATGATTAGAATTGGAATGAAACCTAAATATATGATAGAAGTGAATTTGTATATTTTTTTTTATTCTTGACACGGTACAACAAAAATATTAGACACTAGATTGTTTATTTACAAGAATAATTTTATATTTAGAACATTCTAAAAACTAATACAATTAGAACTAATGCAATGCAATATATTTCATTTATAAAGAAATAAATGTGAAAACAATTTTTATTCATAAATTTACAGACATTTACTAAATTATTAATGAATATGAACCAATTAAAAGGAAATCCTTATTATTTACCATTTTATAAAAATGTTTGAACTGCTGTTTTGTCAGCCATTCTAATAGATAATATAATAAATAGTGTAAATAAACAATCTAATAAATAAATTGTGTTTATTATTTTTCTCAAGAACAAAGATGATAAGGTATAAATTCACTTTCATATGTTTATGTATTATTACAATTATAATCACCGCTTTTTAAAACAATAAACATTGCCGAAGATTGACGGTAGTTAAAAAAAGGGGTGTCATGGAAAAAACCGTCCTTTTCTCACGTTTATCTATGTTTGCCAAACATTTTTATGCAATAATAGGTTAATTATATTATTATCATTATCATTTGTGTATGCTATATTTCCTGCTTTGTATCCTGTAGAGGCGGGTCAAAATTTCGGTTCTTAGGCCCTATAGGAGAATTGTCATTTAACTGATATCACTTTTCTTAATATATGGGATGTTCCTAGTAGGGCAATCTTCTGGGCAATTTGTATGTTGATGTTGCCTGGGACACTGTTAATAAAATTGTCCATTTCTTTTCTTACGAGGTACAGAGCTCAGAGATTATTATTGCTACAATATTAGTTTTCCTTCCCCACATCTTGTTAATCTCGATCTCCAGGTCATTGTATTTGGATAAATTCTCGATAATTTTGATGGAGGTGATTCTCTCAAGTGGCACTACTATGTCAGTAAGAATAGACTACCTGAATTTTTCGTCTTTTATGATAATATCAGGTCTGTAGTCTTTTATCAAACTGTCAGTTTGAATTGGAATATTCCAGAGGATAGTTAAATCCTGGGCAACTGTGTCTGGCTTGTGCTTGTATCCTCTCTCAGTGGTTTCGATTTTATGCTTCTTGCATATTTTCCAGTGTATATATGTCGCTATCTTGTTATGCCTGTGGGTATATTTATTTTTTACCTTTTCCGGACATACTGAGAAAATATGGTCGACAGTTTCATCATATTTTCTTGCATTTCTGGTTAATTCCATCCTTGATTATGAGACAGTGATAAAATCTGGTTGCGAAGCTTTGGTCCCGAGCTGCAATAATTAGGTCTTCTGTCTCAGTTTTCATGCCGGTGCTCCTCAGCTATTGATGTGTTTTCTGTTGGTCCACATCTTCTTCTTTCGTTCTTTTTATGTATTTGCCATGCATCACACCCTTATCCTCCCAGTTTGTTTGTTTTTTGTAATTTCATTTGGCCAAGTTCGTCTGCATTCTGTTTTACTCCTTTTTTCATAAATGGTATTCGCTTCGTTTTTGTTGGTAGGATTTCAGGTATATTAAGCTGTTTCTTGAAGAGTGAAGCTTCTTTGTTGATGGAGTGGATTTGTATTAGGAGAGGATCATTGGTTTTTGTGCGGTATGCTTCCAATCCGATTGTTGTAGTTTTTAGAGTTGGATTAGACCTCAGCCTCCTAAAGCTCTTCGTACATACAGCCTATCAACATCTTCATTTCGGTAAGCATTTGTATGGTCTTGGCGTCCAATCTTTTAATGTCATTCAACTTCCATTTAATAATGTTAAAGCTGTATGTTACTACGGTTATAGCTAAGTTGTTGATAGCCATCATTTTATTGGACCCATTTAATTCACTTACTAGTATCAAACGCACTCATTATTTTTGGACCTTTTCTTCCTAATTGAATGTAATATTTATTCTCCTTTATTTGTATGTACCATCTTGGTCTAGTTTCCTAATCAAGGTTCTAAATCGGTAGTTTGAAGGGGGCTTGGGCACATTTGTCGATCCAGAACTCTATCCCAATATCTTCGCTGAAGGTTTTGACAATGGTGAGTAGGTTTTTCTGTTGGTTGTCATACTTGGCAAACGTTTTAAGATCATCAATATTGAATAGGTGATTCAGATTACCATTCTACGACGTGTATCCGTAGCTACTGTTGTTCATTAGGCAGCTGATTGGCGCTAATGCAAGGCAGAAGAGTAGTGGTGATAATGAATTTCTTTAGAAGATCCCGCTTTTGATGTTGATTGGTTTCGATGTTAATTTCCCGTTTGTATGGCTTAGATTTACTGTAGTCGTCCAGTTTTTCATGCTTTCCGTTATGAATTTGACAGTTGTGGCACATACTCTGTATATTTTAAAGCCTTTCATTATACATTAGTGTGGAACACTGTCGAACACTTTTCTGTAGTCGATAAGTTTCTTTTTTTTTTTTTTAACTCTTCCAATATTGTTTTATTGATAATTAATTGGTCCTTTTCCTCTTTTACATCCATTGTGTTCTGCTGGGAGTAAATTGTTTTTCTTAAGGAAGTTGTATATCCACTTGTTTATGATAGAAGTGAGGATCTTGTGCATCGTTGGTAGGCAGGTGATGGGCCTATAGCTCTTCGGGTTCTGCGACTCTTCTGTTTTTGAGAGTAGGTATGTTACCCCCCACGTGAGCCATTTGGGTCATTTTTCTGGGTTTATGATTATATCATTGTATGCTTGTGCAAGGTCTTGGTGGGTTCTAGATAGGATTCTATCCTCAAATTAGCTATTTGGTCTATTTCTGGTGCTTTTCAGTTTTTGGTTTTGCAGCGGTTGTTACAGTATCCGTCCAATTTTGGCACTCGATGTGTGTGTTTTGTTCCTGTTGTTGTTTGATCCATGTAGCTTTTTCATTATGCATTTTGCAGTTTTCCCACATCTTACACTTGTGCTGTGAAGGGCAGGACTATTCAGGACAACCTTCATATGGTCCACTTGTTCATCGAGCAAGTCGACAGTGAAGCTGTGCCGATCAATTTTAGATCAGTCCAAGGCTTTTGATAGTGTTGACTATCAATTCTTGGGGGCTGTCCTTACGGCGGCCGTTTTCGGGTCGTACTTTCGCACCTGGATTCGACTTCTGTATGGAATTTGAGGAATACTGCCAAACCACTTTTTGACTGTACGAAGAGTTGGAGTACTGTTCAAATAAACCTTCTGAATGCTTTTTTTGTCGCAATTATCCCTTTCTAAAATTCATAGTGTATAATATGGCAAAAGTGCAAATAATCATCCTTCATCTTTAAGGTATTCATTTGTGGAAAAACGTCAACATTCAACAAAGTCTGACTGGCAACTGACCACACCAGAAATCAGCACCAAAACGCCAGTGTCAAATTGTGCGGTTACATTGTATATTATTAATGACAATGGGCTTGAACTTTTGCAATACTCTTATATATATATTATATATATGTTCGAAAAACCATATATATATATATATATATATATATATATATATATATATATATATATATATCTTAGGAAGACGGAAATCAGTAAAAAAACAAGTAAGTGGGTAGTAATCGGAATAATTCATAGAAACACATGCCGTAAATTATCAAACATTTTCTGATAAGACATTTAAACATTACATTATTACGCTATTTTCTGTTAAAATGAATGTTTCTAGTAAAAGCGATCACGATGACATTAATTTTAATTAGAAAAATGTGACCTACAAGACACATTCACAGGAAAAATGCCCAATTGAATATCTTTAGTTAGATATTTAAGTAGTATGTAATATTATCTGAAAACTGTGACATTTTACGGAGAAGAAGAAAAATTATATTGCTAGGTTTGAACCGCTGCAATTCGTAGACCAATTAGTAAGATCCCGAACTGCATAGTCTGGGAATAAGTAATCTGACATCTAGCTTCACGAGAGGGTCTTCCCGATTCGTGCTACTTGCTACCGGCCAGAGTAGCAAGTATAAAAGCAACTGAAATTAAAATGAATGAAATACAAGTTAAAAATTAGGATAAACTATTTTCCTCTTTCTAAGCAACGTGTAAAAAAAATTTCATAGGGCTATGTTCCGTTTATAAAATTTACAGGTGATTATCTTTTCTCTCGTAAGCGTCATTATTTGCCTTGTATTTTCGTCTCCTTCCCCTCGTGATTTACTATTATTTTTATCCTCACCTGATATAAAATATGAGAACAATGTAGGTCTTTAACGATTTTTTTTACTCTTGAGTCAAAACATGTGTTTTACTTGATGCGAGTTTCCCAACAAAATAATAATTATAAGTGCAGACATCAATTTTTTAATTTGACTATTCCCATTAAATGCAACATAGAGTTACTGTCTGGGGATATTTGTGGCTTTTGATACAAAGGTGGGAACTGAAATCGTAAATGTTTGCTAATTCTGAACTAGAAACTGATGCCTGTTTCTGAATCTTGAAATGCTAACACTTTTTATTATTATTTTAACTGATTTCATCTGCAGTTCGATATGCCGTTTCAGTTTTGAACAAAAGTGCATGTTGCACTCATGGTCTTTTTGCTATTTCGCTTTTTACATAATGCATCAACGTTACCGGTTTGAAAAATACAATTCCTGTGTCAAAAATCGATATGTTCAGAAAACAACAGGGTCTATATCCTATTTGTCTTCTGTCAGTCCTTATATAATGTATAAACTTCCTGAATTTGAGTGCTATATGTCTACGCGACAACAAACGACTTTCTTAAAAAAGAAGCATATGTTTTTTTTGTTTTTTTTTTTGTTTTTGCACATTTGCTTTCATGTTGACATTTTTGTTCAGCTCTTTATCAATGGTCATGTCAGACTTCAGCATGCACCCAAAATATGGCTGTCACTATTTTACAGGAAAGTAGAAGCGACAGCGACCTATTGGGAGCTAAATCGGAAGTAAATCAAATGTGTTGAATCTATGGCTTTTCCATATTGATCCCCAAAGTCGTGGCAACAAAAGACGATTGATTTCCCGCCTTTTGCCTTGCTGTCATGACAAATGGAAGACATTTTGAACGCAGATAAGACTGCATTTTACATCTAAAAGAGCATACTGATATACATGCTTATGTGTATATCTTAAGATTTCAACAACTATATTTGCGTATCGACACTAAAGCAGATATGTCTGGAAAGCTAAAAAAGCAACCAGAAGTTTTCTTGCATAGAATTTGAATATGAATTTCTTAAGTTTGTTTCTCACAGAATTTTTCATTTCTTCAATTATTTTAAGGTATAGAAATGATATTAAGTATGGAATATAAATTTTATCAATATTAAATTCAAATGAACATGTTTTTATTTTGTTCTGTTAAACTAAATTATATTGCACTTTGAAATTTCTTATGATTTTGTTACAATAAATGATTTTACATTTTTTTTCCAAATCTATATCTATATATACATATATGTCTATCTATCTATCTATCTATCTATCTATAGAGAGAAAGAGATAGAGAAAAAGAGAGAGAGAGAGGTGGGTGGAAAATCAAAACATAAGAGATAACCTACTGTAATTTTTCGCGATATGCGACCAATTTTTACATTCTGATTTCTCTTTCAGGCATATTAAGAGCCTTAACATCATTAAGTATTAAGTCACAGAAAATGAAAAGGAACGCCATATTCCTGTTACAAGTCATCAACCATATCTTTTTGGGAATTGACCAGATGAACAGGTTGAAGGACATTTGACTAGTGATAACACCATTGGAGGTGGACGCAGTGATGCACATTATGTTCACAGTATTTATAATGGAATTTAGGGTTCGGGAGCAGTGAGTACCGTTTCATTTCAGGGCTTCAGTCTTAATGCTACCGTCATATCCAGCACCACAATATTGGAGCTGGATATTGTGTTTAAACACTGGTTCGATGTGGTTGCAGTACGTATTCCAGAAGGACTCTATCCTATATGACCAGTGTGACCGAGGAGAGATTTGCCGAGAAATGTCATGATGTTACTCCTCCTAGTTTTCCTGATCTGAAGCCATGGGCCTGCTATACTCAAGGGTATCGATAAAAGACCGCCATCGTGACGACCAACATAAGCGAACACAATCTGATTGAGGCTCGTAATCACTTTTGAGACTGCATCGAAGTCGCCTGGACGATATATTGAATAAAATATATGTTTTCTTAAGTTGAACACGTGTAAAATATTTTTGAAAATATACTGATTTTTTCTATTAAATATATTTTATTGTAATTTATAATTTATTCTCGATACATGGCGCACTTCCTTACTCACACACACTAACAAACACACAAATATATATATATATATATATATATATATATATATATATATATATATATATACATACATACATACATACATTGCATATATGTAGATGTGAACATGTGTGCATGTATTTATATGTTTCTGTTGTTTAGTTCTTGAGGAATAATAATGACCAGTGGTTAGGCAATGAAGATGTCAGGTGATGTATTTGTCAAACCTTGCAGACAAATAGATAAATGAGCAATTCAGAATCATGGTGGCGAACAGGAAGGAATAACATTCATTTTTCGAAATTATAATCTCTTCAATGCGATAACACTGCTGTCTTGATGGCTGCGAGATTATGCGAAAGTTACAAATGTGATTGTTAAATATTTATGTTCGTACCAGCCAATAATTTTCGTCTTTCTGTAGCAACCACTGACTACCCTCGAACCCTGATCTATCTTCTTGACTGTGTCATTATGGTAGTAGTAGGATGCGATAATAGCTGGGTCCTTTCCGATTCTTCAAGCTATTTAACCTCCGCCTTACGGTCATCTCGGTATCATCACAAATATGTATCTGGTTGTAGTTTGAAAATGATGTGACATAATATCATTGCCTTACAAATACGTTCCGTATTGGGATTTTTTTTTATTTTTAATTACTGGATTTTCGTCCTTCTTTCTTTCTTTCTTTCTTTCTTTCTTTCTTTCTTTCTTTCTTATCCTAGAGAAGTTTTGTTGGTTTGTTTGCCCAAACAATGCATCATTGCATCTTCTGATAAATGAAGCGAATTCGTCTTCAATGTCCGATTTTCTCGTTTTCAAAACTTAGTTATCAATAATCTATCTCTTTCATAACCAAGGGCTGATGGGAAGGCGATGGTATAATACTAGAACACAAGAGAAAATCAGATTTCACATCGACGGGAAGGAGAAGAACAAGAACAGAAGAAAACTTATGAATACCATCTAATCACCGTAATAATCTTATTTGGGATGAAGAATAAAAATGTGGAAGCCATTTTGAAGATACAATAAATAATATCTTCAGCGTTTTACTTGGTGATAATAAAACTACTGATAATGTGCCATTAATAATAATAATAATAATAATAGCGACAATGACAAAATGTAGCTACAGCAACAATAACAACAACGACAACATCAATTACAATAATAATTTGTGTTTTTGAGATTTCAATGAATCACTATATCGAAAGCGAGTAACCAGAAAGTAAAAGAAATTCGACCAAAGAGTGGATGTACCTTTCCTAAGGAACAATAGAAATATAAAACCAATGCTAAGCTAAATAAAGATAAATAGTTTAATTAATTTCTATGAGATCTTTTAGTACAAGTTAAATTATTTATTTTGTGAACAGTATACAAAGGCATCCTTCCTAGTATCTGAACCTAGTAAAACATTTTCGAGGTTTTGATCGGGTAAGAGAGGTGATTTGCTGTTTCATGAATGTTTATAAAATATACCTATGTATTTGTACAGAGAAAGAAATACAGGTACTAACAAATCACACACACACAGACACATATATATATATATATATAAAATAAAGAAGTTAATGGTTGGTCAAAGTTGAATTAGACCAGGAAACAGTAGCATTAAAAAAAGTGCTCAATATACATATAAAAAGATAAAAATCTAACATGTAGAGCTTTTAAGAAAATTAGGAAATCATCCGCTTCTGCTTCCTTGTTTTCAACGTTTTGGTATCTTCAGGCGATTTCGATCAATTGATTTCCTAACGCCTTATTTTTTAAAAATAAGAAAATAAAAATTATGAACGCTATATTTTCCAAAAAATAAATATATGAAAAAGCACACGACGTGCTAGAAGGTGATGATGATGATGATGATGATGATGATGAGGAGGAGGAGGAGGAGGAGGAGGGGGGTGAAAACAAGTGTATGTGGGGAATTAAATGAGTTTATTTGAAATTGGATAAAAAGAATGTATGTATATTTCATTTAATTCCATTCGTACATCTGCAACAGCCAGTTTTGCGAAAGATCATTCGCAATTTAGAAATAAAAGAATAAAATACACACACACACGCGCACATACACATTTGCACGCACATGTATGTATGATAAAAAGTTATTAAATAATTAAAAAAAATAAAAGCATAAAACTTTATCATCAGTAACAATAGGTGACCAGCGATCTCAAAACGAGATAAGAACATTATGAATTCAAGTATCGATAAGGTACTGACGAAAACAAAATTATAAATGATCATGTCACATGATCGAATGACCCTTTGATAAGAGAATTCTATACGGACACATTTAAACCAGCATGAAATTCTTCAAAAAACAATACACAACATACTTGTCGAGAGCATAAAAGGGACACTTACCTCCAGCTACAAAAATCAATTAAAAATGGTGGAAACTCTTACTAAAAAAAAACCTAATAACATCAAATATAATCATGCCGAAATCTGCTTGGTGTATTCAAGAAGATGTCTACTTTTCAGTAACTTTAAAACTGTCTACAATAGCACACCCATTTAGCACCGCAGTACAAAAATCCTTGAAAATGGCTAATAGATTAGCCGAAAGTGCTTGGAATCAAAAACATAATGAAAACTTAACAAAAACAAAGTACCTTGTCAATCTGAACAAAACATAAATTAAAGAGGAATTTCTGCCCAAATACACAATTCAATTCAATTATATATATATATATATATATATATATATATATATATATGGGAACTAGTTAATCACATCAACAAATGTTCACAAATCCTTCGTTTTTGAGTTACTAAGTTTAAGGCAAGTTTACGGTAGATGGCGCTGTATAGACTAGATTACATTTGATATTCGTGTATATTTGTGGTTAGTTTGTTTTTAATATTTAACGTGTGTAGTAGTGAGTTAACTGAGATTTTTTCGTTTAACAATAGCAGGATATTCATATCATGAGCAGGCAGATATGATTTTTACTTATGGCCGCGCGAATAGTAATAGACGCGAAGCTGCACGGCTGTATCAGATTGCGTTTCCTGACCGAAGGCAGCCGAGTCATAAAATTTTTTCTGCTGTTTATCGTCGAGTTGCTGCGACTGGATCCGTGGCATCACAAACTATGCATCGAGGAAGACCGATATCCTTTCGTACCACAAAGAACAGATTCTACAAACTGTCGGAGATGTTCCATGTATCAGCACACGTCAAGTGACCCTAGAATATTGTGCATCTCATAGTACCGTATGGAGGGTAATTCAAGAGCATCTCCTGCATCCGTATCATTTGCAACGGGTGCAGGGTCTTTCGCACCCACCATGGGAGAACATTGCCGATGGTTTATTGTTCAAATTGCTAATCCGTTGTTTGTATCTTCAGTCCTGTTCATAGATGAGGCAACATTTAGAAGAGATGGAATAACAATATTTATGGGCTGATCGGAATCCCCATGGTACAAAACAGGCAAGATACCAGCATCAGTTTATGTGTGGGCTGCAATTGTAGGTGACTTTATTTCGAACAGACTTCCAGACCTGCTAGAGGATGTACCCTTGCTATACCAAGACGGATATGGTTCATGCATAGGGCTTCAGCACATTTTACTGACATTGTGATGCACTGGCTGGCATCTACCATGAAAGGTGGATAGCTAGAAGAGGACCAGTTCCATGACCTTCACGTTCCCCGACCTCAGTCTTTTGCATTTTTATATATAAGCCACATAAAACAATTAGTTTATACAGCAGCTATTAATAATGCTGAGATGCTTCACCAACGTGTCATGGGGGCCTGCGAAACCATTCACCACCGTGTGGGAGTATTTGAAAGGGTCCGCCAGTCAATGACCCGACGAGTGCATACGTGTGTAGTAATAAGCTATAAACTATCTTGAACATTTGTTAAAGTTGGTATGTTGAGGTAAAACGATGGCCTTTTGGACATATGTTTATATGGATATTTTAGTTTGTTTTCTTGGCAGAAATCTGCCTCAAATGTTTGTAAAAATATTTTTATACACTCTGGATAATATATATATATATATATATATATATATATATATATATATATATATGTACAGGGTGCATATATTTTGTGTATTTACTAATCTGTCATAATGCTTTTGAAGTTGGGCTAGCAACTCCAGCCCATAAAACCTACTTTCTACAGGAAACCACAGAAGTAACGTATAGAGTGCTGAGACTGTGAGATTTTATCATGCACACGATGTCTACCGGAAGAGGAATAACAAGTAATACTGATAGAGAAAAGAATATTTCGATGCTGTTTCACATGTATATCTTCTCACTAGCTGCAGTGAAAAATTTGGACAATTTCTTTTAAATGTGACGAGTAACACAACAAATATACTATATATATATATATATATATATATATATATATATATATATATATATATATATATATATATACTATGCAATACATACATACATAATATATATATTCGAAAAAAAGATTTCATGCTATATTAAGAAATCTGTAAATATTTAAATATATTTTTGCAACATAGTAAACTTGGGCTTGTGTGTGATAAACTGAACCGGAAATATTTATTGAAACATGAATCCTGTGAAAAGAAAGGCCGATGACATTATTGATGCTTTAGAAAAATGTTTATGGAGTTAATTCCACAAAAGAATCAGCAATTTACAAATGGATAACTCATTTTAAAGAAGGACGAGACGGAATTTCAGATGAATGAACCGTTGGACAATCACCATCAATGGAAACTCATTATAAATCCACCTTACAATTCTATTTCAACAATTTCACAACTTTTTCTTATGTCCCAACCCAAGAAACGTTTGAAGGGTAGCCATTTTGAAACCATTAATGACATAAAAAGGGCTTCTTTGACAAGATTAAATTCTCAGGAGCCTGTGTTCTTCCAGGATGGTATAAATAACTGGTATCATCTCTTAGAGAAATGCCTTATGTGAAGAAATAAAAATTATACTTAAAAATGTTTGCTTTCATTTCCATTTTTCCATGATCTTTTGATATTCCTTCTATTTGTGCATATCTTAATATATGAATATGAATATAAAGTAGGTCTGTATATGTAAAAATGTCTCAATATGTCTGCATAGACGCCTTCGCAGTTTTATTCGCTAAATAAACACTCTTTTTAATATCCAAAGTTGAGTTGTAAGAAAATGCATCAAGTTAGGCACAATTATCCTCAGAGAAAATCATTAAAAGAATAAAAAAACAAAAACAAAAAAAAAAACAACAAACAAACAAAAAACAAAATCTTCAGTAATTTTTTCCTGTCTTCATATTATAGTTGCTTTTCTTTTACTCAAAACTCGATTTTCCTCTGTTTTCCTCTTACTTTTCCCACTTTTTGCTGTCAAATTTCTTTCTTTCTTTTTCTTCTTTGCCCCACTTACATTTTTCTCCCCCGTTTTACCTTCATCAATTTTAACTCTTCTTATTTATTCAGAGCTCCTCATTAATTATCTTACTCTCCTCTTTTTTTCGCAGTTTTTTGTTATTATTTTTCTTCGTTTTTACATGGTTTACTTTCAATTTCACTTTTTAATTATCTTATTCTTAATTTGATATTCTTTCTTTCTTTCTTTCTTTCTTTCTTTCTTCGTTTTCTTTTTCTTCCTGTTTTATATTTTATTTCATTTCGTTTCGGCTTTCAGCTTTCCGCCTAGTTAACTTTTATACATATTTCTTGTTTTGCCAAACTAATGTGACTAAATTTGATCGATGTGTTTTTCATATATTGAATCTCGCTTTTGCATATCGCCGATTGTCCTGCTCTTTCCTTCATTTCCAGTTTTGATTGATCACCAAAGCTTCTAAAAGAGAGAAGAATTTAGAATGGCCACCTTTTCCTTGTCATATATTTTACCGCAATGCTTGTTACTTATTTCTACCTGTGTTAAAACGATTAAAAGCCAGTCTTTCACACTTCGAAATTGATTAAAAACCAGACACATACACACACATACACACACACAAATACATATAAATAAACATATATAATAAAAGTATATGTATGTACATATATAAACAAACATATATAAGTAGATATGTATATATAAATATGTATGTGCGTGTGCGTATATTTGTGCGTGCGTGAACGTGTATTTGTGATTATAAATAGCTTTAGAAAAGGAAGTAAATAATAAAAATTAAAGCAACCGTAATTGACAAAGAAATTAAAATTTTAAGAAATTAAAAAGGGGCGCCTTTTTTGTTATTAAGTATTTTTAAATTACAATGGTATTTAATAATCAAATTTAGGGTTTCATTTTTTTCGAGAAAAAATAGAATATCAGCAACAGTATAAACAAAAAAAAAGCATAGAAATAAAACATCGATAAATATGCAAATTATAATCTTCTCTGATTTTTCCCAAGTAGAAATATTCGTTTGAAATTTCCACTTTCTCGTGTAAAACAGAATTGCAGAAGAAGGCTGCATGAAAAAGTACAAATAAAAACTACCCCCGCCAAAACCCCCTCAAAATAAACACATCAACCTTATAAAAATATGCAAAAATAAAATTCAAGGAAGCAAACAAAATAAGGCAGCAAAATCCGTTTATTAAATCAATGCATCTGTTTATTTTTTTTTAATTTTAAACCTTGTCATGAATTTTGGATTTTTATTTGAATACCGTATGCGCTAAAGTAACAATAGAAATATTCACACCTACCAATAAATAAATATGAATAAAGAAGAACGTAATAAATTAGACGAGGAAAATAAAGGGACAAAAGAAATAAAAATAAATAGATGAAAATATAGTATTTCTGTTTCACATTTATGTATGTTAGATGGAGTGAAAGAGTCAATATTTAAAGCCAAAATGGAGTTTTGAAAAATTCGTCTCCGAAGATAACTGATTCATAGAAATACAAATGAAGAATAAGAAACGCCTTTATTTTCATCATTTGTTTCGTCTTTGATTGATTGGTTGTTTAAAATCTCAATTTAATGTTTACTTCATGTTCTTTTGTATCATTGTGTTTTCCAGCAATAAACTTGTGAAAGTCAATCTGAACAAACTTTCAATGCAACAAATATACGAATAACGAAAAGTTCTCGGCCCGGACGAGAATATGATATTTGGCTATTTGGTCGAATTTTGCGATATAGGTGGGCTGAGAATTTCTCAATACCACTTCTTATGCCTGACGGTATTTTAATACACGGGAATATAACGGGCAACGATCATTTTGTGCTGAGTAGTGTGCTGGTTTCCCAAGCCATCGAATGTAAGCTTGATATTCTTCAAGAACTCTAGATGTTGAAATTCAACAGAAAACTGTACATGCATAAGGACGCTTGCTGTAGAGGGATGTTTAGCATTTTATTTTTCAAAGGAATTGAATTCTCACTAGATACGCTATCATTGGGAACATCTCCTTAATAAGCTTAATAAATATCTACATAGTGTGGCCGATATTTACTCAGCCTTGTAAATTGGGATTGGTGTTCGAATAAGCATCTCTCACTTGCGCATTTCAACCCCGCTAAAGAGATTTCTCTTAAATTGCCTTTTATAAAAAATCAATTGGCTCGTTTCGTAAGATTACTTCGGAGTTCGATCCTACCAGGCGGATTAACTGTTGAATGTTAGTGGCAAAGAAAGTAAAGTTTAGTTTATATCTATGAGTTCTAATCTTAGTGGCGATTTATAACAAATATGTTTCACAAACTATTGTTTGTAAATACCATTCTGAAGGAATGCCTCACAAGTATGAGCTTCGTTCTAACTAAACTTTTACAAAATCTGAAAGAAAAAAATACGAATATATTTATCTTTTCATACTGCCGTCGTTACAAGGTGTTGTAGGGTGAAAGCCAGTTATAGTAAGAGTCTGTTCCTCGTTGGTTGACTTGCCACAATCTAGAAATACATCAGCATTTAGCAAATTCAAAAACTAATTGTGATCTTATACGAGGGTTCTTAATGCGAGCAAGAAACCTTACAAATCAGATTTGGGTCATTTAGTTAGAATTTTAAGTAGGTCGCACCGATAACTTTTCAGTGCCCTCTCTCTCTCTTCCCATATATATATATATATATATATATATATATATATATATGGTCTGTACATTTACATTGAGCACTATTTTGTAAAAATAAAAATATCTATAAGAACACCGGATTATATATCTTACTGTTCTTTCTTTATATATATATATATCTTATATATATATATATATATATATATATATATATATATATATATATATATATATACACACACACACACACATATATATATATATATATATATATATATATATATATATATATATATATATATATATATTCTAGTTGCCTTTAACAATAAGTTCATTCTCATCAATATTTATTTATTTGTCTACTATTCTAGACAGAAATGTCCATTACATAATCACTCTGCTCTCAGCCTGAGTAAATGTTCGAGACTAAAGTCTACTTATTCTGGCACATAACCGTTCCAATAAATTACTTAGTGATAATCAAACTCCTTACACGAGTCTAAATTGATATTCGTTGTTCCATCGCAGCTAGTGTGACGAAATAGGAAACATTGACTTTTTACCTACGGTTGAACGCCGATTATAATCATGTCAAGGGTGTAATGAGTTGAAACTATATTAGCTATCTCCCTTCTTTTCGTCTTTCTCTCTTTTTTAATTCTCTTTAAACTCTTTCTGCCAGGGGTCGACCTGTATACTTAGCTTGTAATCCATATACAGTAGAAAGAACTAAATGCAACTCTTCACACAAACACATTCACTTATTAACAGTAAACCATGGAACTAGGTAAAATTTGGTTTTGAAAACCTTTTTCAGCGCTTTTACCAGATGAATTTGACAAGCTTGATAAAATAGATTTTTGCCTTCCTTTTTACTTTTAATTCATTTTCCCTTTTTATTTATATAACAATACACTTTTCTACAAACTCTACTGGAGTTCGAATTCTCGTCACTTTCTTTACATTCACTTACGTGCAAATAACCGTTGGGAAAAGGTATGGATCCATCTCCTCTCCCGCTAACAGCTATGGGTAAATAGCTGGATATACAGTCTATAAGAAGGAATACTCTGAATTCCAAAACCTTCCACTATGGGTTAAATAGTCTTAGCAAACTGAAAATAGCCAAGTATAGTAGTGAACACAGCTACACACTTGAAGATATGGTCAATCAGGGAGATATTTCTCCAAGGTGTGAGAAGCCTCACGATCTGGATCTGATCCAGTTACCTATCATCTATGATACCATTTTGGTACCGTTACTTTTCTACTTCTCTAGCGTAGTGAAAACTATGCTGGTCTTGATTTAATGCAACACTAGAAATAATTTAATTTATTCAATAATGATGAGGCTGATCTTAATATGTACTGTTCTTATAATAATTATGTGGCAACTTTAAAGTAATCTTTGTTATTTCAAACGACTTTTTTTCCCCGCCCACTAAACGGTCGCTTTTACATTCCAAGGGATGATCGCGTTGCTTTCATTTGATATTTTCATTTACTATATGCAACCAAAATATTTTTCTTACATTATGAAAATCACATTTTTATGATTTATCACAAATGATAGGTTAAATCAGTTTCCCCGGTTTAACATTGACTAATGTTAGCCTCATATTTGGTCACCTCGTTTATATTTTATTTGACGTTTTTTGATGATGTATGGCGCTTTCGGACTATCGTTCTTGGACCAACGTTTTCTGTTCATTGATCTTTGATATGAAGGTTTCGGATCATTGTTCTTTGAACTGCGCTTTCTTATCATTTTCTTTCAATGACCTTTTCAGATCGTTGTTCATTGAATGACGCTTACGGATCATGTAACACTATTTTTGTTGTTGGTAAATAATAAGTGGTTTTGAATATCAAACCCAATATATGAATACCTATGAAGAGTTGCTCTTGGCCTCCTTATGGTCAACCAAATCACACCGTGGGCAGCTCAGGATCGAAGCAATCATTCCATCGATCAGCCGTGGTATTAGACGTCTTGGACGACCAGGAAGGGTATAGAGCTACAATTGGTTCCCGTGAACCATAAGATTGACTCTAAAGGCTTTACAATTGGATCCGTTAATTATAGGATTGACCCCAGGTTGACCACGACCAAACCAAGAATCCAGTCAACAGAAAGGAAAGAAACAAAAAAAGGTCTGAGAACCAACGGACTTTGGTCATTTTGAGCATACGATTCTTATCATACACTCCGTAATTTTTTTCTTCTCGTCTCTCAATAAACTGACAGCGACCCAGGAACAAGTGCGTTTTCCCCTGAAATTTCTCGATGTTTTATTGTTGCGTCTCGCCAAGACGATTTGCTATTTTATTTCGATTTTCCGCTTTCTCTCAATTTGAATCAATTTATTTAGCATGAGTGACCACGGGTTAGAGAGGTCTGAGGTAGTAGATGTTGAGGACGAGGTGGCGGGATAACAGCCACGAAAGGCCTGAGAGGGACATTGGGAGGTCCCCGGGTTCAAAGCTTTGGGGATGGGGACCCCAAAAAATAAAAGATTGGCTCTTGTCAATCAATAAAATTAAAATTGTTTATGATCACTTTGACCGAGAGACTGCGTATGTGGCGTGGAATGCCACGATAGGGAAGGTATCGGAGTTCATTGGTATAGTCTTATTAGGGGTCCCCCACCTGACTTGGAAGAAATTAGAGGAGCGTAACACACAAGAATTCGCCGACGAAGGGACAGCTATAGAAGCCGTGAGAGCCCTTCTGAAGTTAACCCAGTTAAAGGATGAGAGCTCCGGAGATTTGGGGACAAGAGTAGAAAAACTGGCTAGTTTGGCTTTCACAGAGGATGTGAGGGCCAATGCTGTGATGTTTGGCCAATGCTGTGATGCAGGCCCAATTGTCTGATCTGTACGTGGAGGCGCTCAGTGAGGAGCGCATACACCATGATGCCCTTAAAGCTATCGTCGGCGGTGGTCATGGCTAGAGAGAGCTAAGGGATTTGGAAAAAAAGCCAAGAACAAGAAAGTACAGGTGCAGGGACCGAGTCGGGAGGAATGGAAAGAGGTTCGTAATAGAAGGACGTAGATGCGGGGGCATGGGTTTTACAAACCCACACCAAGCCAGTTGAGGCCGACATGTCGGACCTGTTGTCATGAGGGCAGTGGACGATCCAACAAGGTGGGGATTACCCCCGGATTGCGACAAGCCAAGATGCACCAGCTGCGGTCGTTATGAACATAATTCGAGGTGGTGTGAGATAAAGAAAAAACCACCGGATTCCCTTGTTACAAGAACTCGCTCCTGGAAAACAGAACCCCGGAACATCAAAGAACCGAAGTAAGGGGCGGGTGATCTGGTTAAAGGGAACAGTAATGCGATGTTGGGTACGTAACCAGGTCGGCCATTTAGCTTCCAACTGCCCTGAAAGAAGGTGCTAGTTCTGTAACGAACCAGGACACCTGAAGAAAAATTGTCCCCACAGGAGAAAGATTCGATGTTGGGCATGTGGCCGGATTGTCCATTTTGCCGCCAACTGCCCTCATAGAAATAGGCAGGGTAAACCTCATGAGAGCTGCCTGGGTGCACCACGGTGTAAAAGAAGACAGCCGTGGACCTTGCGCTGCAGCGATGATGAATAGTCGTTGTTGTCAGAACCCATGTCTGGATGCGTACAGGGACATCACCACAGAGAGAGGCTGCTTTCGTTGCTGATCCAAGAGGTGAAACTTTCCTGCGAGGCTGTGGTAAAGGGAAAGTCAATGAAGGCCTTGATAGATACGCGGGCGTCGGTGTCCTTAATAAGAGAGGACCAGTTCAAAAGCCTGAAGCTGCCGAATGTATTAAAAAGGCTCGATATAGAAATTGATCAGGTGGACGGGAAGCCAATGAAAATAACAGGAATGGTAAGACTCCCCGTGAAGGTAAGAGGGACAAATAAGTGTCTACAAATTCTATGTAGTTCCAGTTGGGGAGATGATTCTGGGTGGAGATTGGGGGCAAAGGTGAAGTTCAACCCCACAGCGCCCCAGATTGGTCAGCGTCACTAGTTGTTGACGAGGACATAAAATTACCACCAAGGACAGTTGTATCAGGTAGGGGGAGGATGGTGTCAAGCGAAGGAGTTTTTCAACTGACCCCGGTAGAAGAATATAGCCTCGAAGAAGGCGAAGAAGCCTTGTGCGAGTCCGTGGTGGACGCGCCAGAGGTAATATCTATTATGTTGGCTAATCAGGCCGGCAAGACAATTAAGGTAAGGAAGGGGGAAGAGGTAGGAAGGGCTGTACCATTAAGGTCCATTTCAGAGAAAAACAAAGAAGAAAAGAAGGAAGCGATATCCACTATGAAGAAATCCTTGGTTTTAGCTCGAAGAATCCCAAAAACTGAGAGAGCTGAATGATTGAGAAAAGGAGAATGAAATGCCTCTCTCCCAACTCCAAAAGCAGTTGAGAGAAATGAAACACGACAGAATTAAGCAGCAGTCAGGGGAGAGAGATGAATGATGTGAAGAATCCCTTACAGTGAGAGGAGGGGAAAAGTGGACTCAGAGAATGATATTACGGTTTTCTGCTAGAAAGAAAGAAAGAAAGAAAGAAAGAAAGATGTTATACGGAGAAATTTTATAGTTAGTGATGAAAACCAAAAGAATTATTTTTGGAGAAAGTTAAATTGAAATCAGATTTTAGAAGTCACCCGTTGAAGTAAGAACATTTTTTAGGCATTTTAAAAAGATAGGAAAAAGAAAAAGAAAAATGAAAGAAGTAAATAGAAAAAATATATAAGATAGAGAAAATGAAGGTGAAACAGAAAATGGGTTGAAATAAGTTGAATAAATGTCAGTAAGAGAAAATAGAAGAGAAAGAGAGAGAATTGAAAGAAAAAGAGAATGGATAGAAATTAACTGAAAAAAGAGAGAAAAGTAGAGAGGTAAATAATCCATATGAAATGGAGAAAAGGTGAAAAGACATTAAAGATAAGGAAGACACAAAAGAGCACAAAGGAAGAGAAATGAAATTGTGAATCCAGGAAGGAAGGAAGTAGAAGTAATGTTGGGTACCCTGTGTACTCACCTGAGAGAAGGAAAGCTGCACCAGAGATGGGAACCGTACTATAGAATATTAGAACAGACGGGACCTGTATCTGAGATCAGATGGCGGAGCGAACAAAGAGGGCTCATGCCAATGGCCTGAAATTAACCGAAATAACTGATTGGGGAATAAGCGAGCCTAAGACAAAGAGGGCCAAGACAAGGAAAACAACCCCTGTGGAGCCAGAAGAAATGGAGATAGAGGGAGGTTCTGGGGAGGAAGAAGATAGAGGGACGATCAGCATCCCACTGATCATAGCGATCCGGGCAAGATGGTCCAAGTGTCAGAGTGGGGCCCGTCGACAGGATTCAGCGGTGTTCAGTTGTCGTCTGTATCATTGTGAAAAGGGCCCTGTAAAGTCATCACTCCACACCGACGTCCCCATAGGACAAGAAAAGAAACAAAGGGACCTAATAATGAAGTCCAGGGCGCCTATTTGCAACCTCCCGAACAGGAAGGAGGGTTGAGTGAGTGGGAAGAGGAAGATGAGATATTACTTTCCCAACTCCGAAAAGGATTAAGGAATGAAGAAAGGTCAGAAGTTGATACGGAGAGTAATGAAGCAGTCCAGGGTTCTAACTTGAAACCTCTCGAATAGAAAGAGGACACGTGAGTGAAAGGAGGAAGACGAGATACATCTCTCCCAACTCCAAGAAAGATTAGGAGATAAAAAGGGACTAAAGATTGGGACAAAGTTATCCACCAAGAAAAGACTGAAAGGGACAGGGAATCCCGAGTCTTAGTAAGGAAGTATAATGATAGACGAGAAGGGTTAGATGGATCCGGATCGGAGCGCAACGATATTGTGCTCATCCAAAACTCTTTCCAGTAATTAACAAATGAGGTTTGGCTGGAGACGGGTGTAGGTGTGGTTAGCGCGCCATGAAGGGCAAAGGAAATTACATGTTGGTGCTGTCATTGATCTGTACATGGGCACGTGTGGATCTGGCGGCGGTATTGATAAGACTCGACCTCTATGGCGAATGCGCCGCACACCTGTTTGAACCCAATCAACTCATTATAGTCTAGTTAAGAGTAGAAAAGTAATTTGAGAAGCTAAGAGATGGGAGCTGCAGGAGTACTCCAGAATAACTAAATGTGCATAAGTAGTGAAAAGAGGAAGAACTAGGAAATGTTATACCTTTGCAGTACGAGGGGACTGACACTACTGTTGATGATGATGATGATGACGATTGACGATGACGATGACAGGAGCTTGGAGGCACAGCCAAAATACAATTTTTAAGGAAACGAGCGAAGTGATAATAACAAGGTCGAAGTGGCTGGTTACCCTTTGGGTTCGGTTTGAACCCCCTACGGGCTACTACTAGACAAACTGGAGAGTGAGATACAAGGGCTGGGTGCAGCTAGACTGAAGGTGGCAAAAAATTATCCCAGGGAAGGAAGGTACCTTAGATTGTAATACTCTTTAGAATTGGAAACGGCTATAATAGAAGCCTAGTGGAAAGATATGAGGAATTAGCTGAAAGGAATCAAGCTGCTACAAACGAGAGAAAAAAGAGCAGTGGTCTCCGTTGTTGGAAAAGCGGTAAATGTCCTGTTTGGGACAGTAACTGAAGATGGCATCAAGGTTATAAGGAGGAATGTTGGGAAAGTAGAAAAGGATCAAAGAATTCTGGCGCAGGTTGCTAGAGATAATGTATCGATACTGAATGTGACAAAGTTAGAACCTGGCCAAGAATAGGAGCCAGTATCAATTGGTTAATAATTAACCTGAAAGAGAAGCTAAGACAAAAAGTAGCTAATAGTTCAGAGGCTGTGACAGCCGAATTACAGAAACTGAGTGGGTTTATACAACCGTATGTTCATTCAATAACCATTACTAATAAGGTGTGGCAAACTGGTCAGTCCTTGACGATTTTATTAGTGCATGTGAGGGCTCAGTTATATATGTTATCATTGGGACACCTGTCCCCAAGCATAGTGACCCCTAGGCACTTGAGGGAATTATTACTAAAGATACAGACTGAATTACCCCATCATTTGAGTTTGTGGACCGCATCAAGGAATTATGGAAATATTACAATACACTGTGTTGTGTTACCTTGCTAGAAGATAATAAGCTATTGGTCATGGTGTCCATTTCGTTGTTAGACAGAGACAGCTTTTTGAAATATAACAGATTATAAATTTACCTATTCCATACCCCTAAACAGAGCAGGATCTAGGAGGGGTGGCGAGGTACCAGATGGAGACAGAGTATGTAGCTTTGTATTCAGCTAGAACAAAATTTATAATGTTGATAACAGAGGAAGCCAAAAATTGTAGAGATGATACCCTGAGAACATTTCCCTCGTTAAGTCCTATATATATGATAGGTTGTGTAAACTCGAACTATTTAAAGAAAACAGAGAAGGGATTAAGAGAAATTGCCAAGTAAAGATATTAACAAACACTGTGTTGTCACAAGCTATCAGTATATATGATGGAGTTGGGTAGTGGCCGCACAGAAACCGGTTGATCTGTCCAGGGTATGGGGAGGATAATCCACTAGGACACTGAGAGTGAAAGAAGCCTTTGTCCCTAATAAAAATACCCCTGGCCGAAGAGAAATATGAAGAAAAAGACTCAATAGGGATAGTTGAGAAAATCTTAAGTAATTGCACAGAATTATGGGAGCCGGTAATGAACAAATTCCCTAGAGTTACACTAGAAAGTTATTCAAGCCAATAGAAAGGATTAACATGAATCAATTAAAAGAGAGATTAGATATTTTAGGAAAAGAAGGTAAAGTTTGGGGGGGTAGTAAAAGGATTGTGATAAACTGGTCAACAGTGATAGGTACTTTGTTAATCATTGCTGTGATAGTGGCAGCGATAGGGAAAATTAAAACGTATAGAGGGTTTTGGTGAGCATGCAAAAACTTGAGAAGGGGATACTGTTCAGCAATCCTTACTCAAATGGATCGAATAAAGATGAAGAGACTGGATTGAACTTGACAGCAAAAATTGAAGAGGAGCCGACACCTGTTAAGGAAAAACCAAAACCTGCTACTGTGGAGAGAAGAATGGTAACCAAGAAGAACAAACCACAAGACACATACCCACACATACCCGCACATAAATATACACACCCGGCATGAAAGACTTTTATGAACATTGCATAAAAAAGGAAGAAATTATATGTAAAGATGGAAAAGGGAAGGACTTTTAAATAAATACTGCATGAAAAATAACCATTTTCTTTATTACTACTGCATGAATTACTATGCATGAATTACTACTGCATGAATTACTATGCATGACAAATAGCGTATTAGTAGATTTGGGCATTTGAAATGCCATGCGTGTGTCCGTGGAATCAAGATGAGGAGAATTGAAAAAAATTTGAATACCAGTTAGAGGTAAAAATGTTACTTAAGGAATATTTTTGACGCGACCCGAAGGATATGAGAGCCAAATAGCCAGTGTCTGATTTCGGACGGGAAGGAAATATAAAACTGATTTGGCAAATCTCTCTGCAGAGGTGTCAGGATTGAAAACTATCTGACTTAATTTATTTTTAATAAAATCACATGGCGATATCGTAACATTCCGACGAATGATTTTCACCATAAAGTAAGCTTTACATAAAGTAAGATTTTCCCTGAGAAAGTGTCACTGGGTCGAGGGGAGAAGACAAATTATTTAACTTTCAAACCAGAAAAATGTCAACAGCGGTATCAATTGACTTATTAGGTGATAGCATTTGGAACAATTTATTTAAATTAGTCTTCGCTGGGTGGTTGAGATGACAGAAGCAGAAGTGAGATCAAAAAGTGGGGAGGAGCTGCCCACATGCACTCAAGGTTAGCAGGCTCAGACGAGATACCAAGGAGAGTGAAGGAGCTACCCACGCACACTGAAGAGTATTAATGGAGGATGCTAAGGGGGATGGGGTAGGAAGAAGCTGTGGGTGGAATAATGCCTACAACCGCCACCCGAGAAAAGGGTGAGACTTCCAAATTGGGTAATAATTCATTTCTCAGGACCAAAAACAATGAAGATGACAGGTGGAAAAAATACCGAATGCTCCAACTGCGTCAGAGCCACGCATGATTTTTGGCAGATATTAATAAAAACGAATGCCTCAAACGAATTCGAGAGAGTCTGTTCCAGTTGTCGAGACAACGGACGTGACTATCTGCCGACGTTGATTCCTGACATCAGTCTTGAGCCAAACCTGCCACGTGAGCTAAACAAACTTCATTAAGTCCACAACCAAAACATACCTGCTTAACCAATCCGAATGATATTTTTCTCCGGTTTTACTGTGCGTCTTCGCCCTGCCGAATATTAGGATACCCATGACGAGTGGATCTTGGCTTCCTTATGATATTCGAATCAAAACGTGGGGTAAGGCAGGTAAGGATCGAAGAGATACTCCATTGATCAGCCGCGGTATTAGACGTCTTGGACGACCAGGAAGAGTATAGAGCTACAATTGGTTCCCGTGAACCATAAGATTGACTCTGAAGGCTTTACATCATTGTTATTTTAATGACGTTTTCTGATCATTCTTCTTTGAATGACGTTTTTCTGACCATTGGTATGACGGTTTCGGATCACTTTTACGTGAATGGCGCTTTTAGATTATTGTTCTTTGACGCTAATGAATGTTCTTTGAATGACGCTATCAGGTCATTTTTCTTTCTATGGCACTTTCGGATTATCATTTTTGAATGACGTTTTCTGATCATTGACCATTAGTATGAAGGTTTCAGATCACTTTTCTTTGAATGATGTTTTTAGATTATCGTTCTTTGAAGGAGGTTTTCTGATTATTGTTCATTGGCATGACGGTTTGGGATCATCGATCTTTGAATGGCACTTTCTGATCACTGTTCTTTAAATGACATTTTGGGATCATTGTTCATTGAAAGACATTTTCGGATCATTGTTCATTGAATGACGCTTTCCGATCATTGTTATTCTTTGAATGACACATTCTGATCATTGTTCATTGAAAGACATTTTCGGATCATTGTTCATTGAATGACGCTTTCTGATAATTGCTGTTCTTTGAATGGCACTTTATGATCATTGTTCTTTGAATGACATTTTCGAATAATTGTTCATTGAATGACGCTTTCTGACCATTTTTGTTTTTTGAATAGCAATTTCTGATCATGGTTCCGTGAATGACATTTTCGGATAATTGTTCATTGAATGACGATTTCTGATCATTGTTCTTCGTTGAATGGCACTTTCAGATCAATGTTCTTTGAATGACATTTTCGGTTCGTTGTTCATTGAATGACACTTTCTGATCATTGTTGTTCATTGAATGAAACTTTTGATCATGGTTATTCGAATGACGTTTTCGGATCACTGTTTTCTGATCATTATTGTTTGAATGATATTTTCGGATCATTGTACATTGAATGACGATTTCTGATCATTTTTTTTCTTTGAATGTCAATTTCTGATCATTGTTCTTTGAATGACACTTTCTGATCCTTGTTGTTCTGTGAATGACACTTTCTGATCATTGTTCTTTGAAACATTTTCGGATCATTGTTCATTGAATGGCACTTTCTGTTCATTGTTATTTGAATGACATTTTCGGATCATTGTTCATTGAATGGCGCTTACTGATCATTGTTATGAATTGAATGACACTTTCTGATCATTGTTTTTTGAATGACGTTTTCGGATCATTGTTCTTTGAATGACATTTTCGAATAATTTTTCATTGAATGACGCTTTTTGACCATTGTTTTTTTTTAATAGCATTTTCTGATCATGGTTCCTTGAATGACATTTTCGGATAATTGTTCATTGAATGACACTTTCTGATCATTGGTCTTCGTTGAATGGCACTTTCAAATCAATGTTCTTTGAATGACATTTTCGGATCATTGTTCATTGAATAACACTTTCTGATCATTGTTGTTCTTTGAATGGCACTTTCTGATCATTGTTGCTTGAATGACATTTTCGTATCATTGTTAATAGAATTACACTTTCTGATCATTGTTGTTCATTGAATGGCACTTTCTGATCATTGTTCTTTGAATGATGTTTTCGGATAATTGTTCATTGTATCACACTTTCTGATCATTGTTGTTCTTGGAATGATATTTTCTGATCATTGTTTTTGAATGACATTTTCGGTCATTGTTCCTTGAATAACGCTTTCTGATCATTGTTGTTCTGTGAATGACACATTCTAATCACTGTTCATTGAATGACGTTTTCGAATAATTGTTCTTTCAATGACGCTTTAGGATCATTGATCTTTCAATGACATTTTAGGATAATTGTTTATTCAATGACGCTTTCTGATCATTCTTGTTCTTGAATGACATTAACTGATAACTGTTCTTTGAATGACTATTTTCGGTTCATATTTCATTGAAACAAGCATTAGGATCATTGTTGTTCTTTGAATGATACTGTTTGATAATTGATCTTTGAATGACATTTTCGGATCAATGTTCATTGAATGACACTTTCTGATCATTGTTGTTAATCGAATGGCACTTTCTGATCATTGTCCTTCGGATGACATTTTCGGATAATTGTTCATTGAATGAGACTTTATGATCATTGTTGTTCTTTGAATGACACTTTCTGATCATTGTTATTTGAATGATATTATTGGATAATTCTCCATTGCATGACGCTTTCTGATCATTGTTCTTTGAATTAAATTTTAGGATTTTTATTGTTCATTGAATGACACTTTCTGATCATTGATCTTTGAATGGCATTTTCGGATCATTGTTAATAGAATGACGCTTTCTGATCATTGTTGTTCTTTGAATGACACTTTCTGATCACTCTTCTTTGAATGACACTTTCTGATCATTTTTCTTTTAATGACAATTTCGGTCATTGTTCATTGAATGACGCTTTCAGATGATTGTTGTTCTTTGAATGACACTTTCTGATTTAGTTGTTCTGTGAATGACAATTTCTGATCATTGTTCTTTGAATGATATTTTCGGATCATTGTTCATTGAAAGAGGCTTTCTGATCATTGTTGTTCTTTGAATGGCACTTTTTGGTTATTGTTTTTTCGGATGACACATTCTTTTCATCCTTCTTTGAATGACGCTTTCTGATCATTGTTGTTCTTTGAATGGCACATTCTGATCATCGTTATTTGAATGACGTTTTCGGATCATTGTTCACTGAATAACACTTTCTGATTGACATTTTCATATTGTTATTTAAATGAAATTTTATGATCATTGTTTATTGACACTTTTTGATCATTGTTGTTCTTTGAATGGCACATCTTAATCATTTCTTTTAAATGACATTTACAGATTATTGTTCTTTGAATGATATTTTCGGATCATTGTTCATTGAATGACAATTTCGGATGATTGTTCATTGAGTGACACTTTCTGATCATTGGTGTTATTTGAATCGCAAATTCTGATCATTGTTCTTTGAATAATATTTTCGGATCATTGTTCTTTGAATGACATCTTTGGATCATTGTACATTGAATGCAACTTTCTCATCATTGTTGTTCTTTGAATGGCACTTTCTGATCATTGTTCTTTGAATGATATTTTCGGATCATTGTTCATTAAATTACATTTTAGTATGATTGTTCTTTGAATGGCACTTTCTGATCATTGTTCTTTGCAAGACATTTTCGGATTATTGTTCTTTGAATGACATTTTAGGATGATTGTTCTTTGAATGGCACTTTCTGATCATTGTTCTTTGCAAGACATTTTCGGATTATTGTTCTTTGAATGACATTTTAGGAGGATTGTTCTTTGAATGGCACTTTCTGATCATTGTTCTTTGCAAGACATTTTCGGATCATTGTTCATTGAATGACATTTTAGGATGATTGTTCTTTGAATGGCACTTTCTGATCATTGGTCTTTGCAAGACATTTTCGGATCATTATTCTTTGAATGACATTTTAGGATGATTGTTCTTTGAATGGCACATTCTGATCATTTTTCTTTGCAAGACATTTTCGGATCATTGTTCTTTGAATGACATTTTGGGATGATTGTTCTTTGAATGGCACTATCTGATCATTGATATTTGCAAGACATTTTCGGATCATTGTTCTTTGAATGACATTTTAGGATGATTGTTTTTTGAATAGCACTTTCTAATCATTGTTCTTTGCAAGACATTTTCAGATCATTGTTCTTTGAATGATATTTTAGGATGATTGTTCTTTGAATGGCACTTTCTCATCTTTGTTTTTTGATTGACATTTTTGGATGATTATTCTTTGAATGGCACTTTCTGATCATTGTTGTTTGCAAGACATTTTCGGATCATTGTTCATTGAATGACAATTTAGGATGATTGTTCTTTGAATGGCACTTTCTGATCATTGTTCTTTGCAAGACATTTTCGAATCATTGTTCTTTGAATGACATTTTAGGATGATTGTTCTTTGAATGGCACTTTCTGATCATTGTTCTTTGCAAGACATTTTCGGATCAATGTTCTTTGAATGACATTATAGGATGATTGTTCTTTGAATGGCACATTCTGATCATTTTTCTTTGCAAGACATTTTCGGATCATTGTTCTTTGAATGACATTTTGGGATGATTGTTCTTTGAATGGCACTATCTGATCATTGATATTTGCAAGACATTTTCGGATCATTGTTCTTTGAATGACATTTTAGGATGATTGTTCTTTGAATAGCACTTTCTAATCATTGTTCTTTGCAAGACATTTTCAGATCATTGTTCTTTGAATGATATTTTAGGATGATTGTTCTTTGAATGGCACTTTCTCATCATTGTTCTTTGATTGACATTTTTGGATCATTGTTCTTTGATTGACATTTTAGGATGATTGTTCTTTGAATGGCACTTTCTGATCATTGTTGTTTGAAAGAAACTTTCGGATCATTGTTCTTTGAATGACATTTTAGGATGATTATTCTTTGAATGGCACTTTCTAATCATTGTTGTTTGCAAGACATTTTCGGATCATTGTTCTTTGAATGACATTTTAGGATGATTGTACCTTGAGTGGCACTTTCTGATCATTGTTCATTCCAAGACATTTTCGGATCATTGTTCTTTGAATGACATTACAGGATGATTGTTCTTTGAATGGCACTTTCTGATCATTGTTCTTAGCAAGACATTTTCGGATCATTGTTCTTTGATTCACATTTTAAGATGATTGTTCCTTGAATGGCACTTTCTGATCATTGTTCTTTGATTGACAATTTAGGATGATTGTTCTTTGAATGGCACTTTCTGATAATTGTTGTTTGCAAGATATTTTCGGAACATTGTTCTTTGAATGACATTTTAGGATGATAGTTCGTTGAATGGCACTTTCTGATCATTGTTCTTTGCAAGACATTTTCGGATCATTGTTCTTTGAATGACATTTTAGGATGATTGTTCTTTGAATGGCACTTTCTCATCATTGTTCTCTGATTTACATTTTAGGATGATTGTTCTTTGAATGGCACTTTCTGATCATTGTTCTTTGCAAGACATTTTCGGATCATTGTTCTTTGAATGACATTTTAGAATGATTGTTCTTTGAATGGCAGTGTCTGATCATTGTTCTTTGCAAAATATTTTCGGATCATTGTTTTTGATTGACATTTTAGGATGATTGTTCTTTGAATGGCACTTTCTCATCATTGTTCTTTGAATGACATTATAGGATGATTGTTCTTTGAATGACATTTTAGGATGAGTGTACTTTGAGTGGCACTTTCTGATCATTGTTCATTGCAAGACATTTTCGGATCATTTTTCTTTGAATGACATTATAGGATGATTGTTCTTTCAATGGCACTTTCTGATCATTGTTCTTAGCAAGACATTTTCGGATCATTGTTCTTTGATTGACATTTTAGGATGATTGTTCCTTGAATGGCCTTTTCTGATCATTGTTCTTTGATTGACATTTTGGGATGATTGTTCTTTGAATGGCACTTTCTGATCATTGTTCTTTGCAAGACATTTTCGGATCATTGTTCTTTGAATGACATTTTAGGATGATTGTTCTTTGAATGGCACTTTCTGATCATTTTTCTTTGCAAGATATTTTCAGATCATTGTTCTTTGAATGATATTTTAGGATGATTGTTCTTTGAATGGCACTTTCTGATCATTGTTCTTTGCAAGACATTTTCGGATCATTGTTCTTTGAATGTCATTTTAGGATGATTGTTCTTTGAATGGCACTTTCTGAACATTGATCTTTGCAAGACATTTTCAGATCATTGTTCTTTGAATGACATTTTAGGAGGATTGTTCTTTGAAAGGCACTTTCTGATCATTGTTTGAAAGAAATTTTCGGATCATTGTTCTATGAATGACATTTTAGGATGATTGTTCTTTGAATAGCACTGTCTAATCATTGTTCTTTGCAAGACATTTTTTGATCATGGCTCTTTGAATGACATTTTAGGATCATTGTTCTTTGAATGGCACTTTCTGATCATTGTTCTTTGATTGACATTTTAGGATGATTGTTCTTTGAATGGCACTTTCTGATAATTGTTGTTTGCAAGATATTTTCGGATCATTGTCCTTTGAATGATATTTTAGGATGATTGTTCTTTGAATGGCACCTTCTGATCATTGTTCTTTGCAAGACATTTTCGGATCATTGTTCTTTGAAAGACATTTTAGGATGATTGTTCTTTGAATGGCACTTTCTGATCATTGTTGTTTGCAAGAGATTTTCGGATCATTGTTCTTTGAATGACATTTTAGGATGATTGTTCTTTGTATCGCACTTTCTAATCATTGTTCTTTGCAAGACATTTTCGGATCATGGCTCTTTGAATGACATTTTAGGATCATTGTTCTTTGAATGGCACTTTCTGATCATTGTTGTTTGCAAGACATTTTCGGATCATTGTTCTTTGAATGACATTTTAGGATGATTGTTCTTTGAATGGCACTTTCTGATCATTGTTCTTTGCAAGACATTTTCGGATCATGGCTCTTTGAATTACATTTTAGGATCATTGTTCTTTGAATGGCACTTTCTGATCATTGTTCTTTGCAAGACATTTTATGATGATTGTTCTTTCAATGGCACTTTCTGATCATTGTTGTTTGCAAGACATTTTCGGATCATTGTTCTTTGAATGACATTTTAGGAGGATTGTTCTTTGAATGGCACTTTCTGATCATTGATCTTTGCAAGAAATTTTCGGATCATTGTTCATTGAATGAAATATTAGGATGATTGTCTTTGAAAGGCATTTTCTGATCATTGTTTGAAAGAAATTTTCAGATCATTGTTCTTTGAATGACATTTTAGGATGATTGTTCTTTGAATGGCACTTTCTAATCATTGTCCTTTGCAAGACATTTTCGGATCATTGTTCTTTGAATGGTATTTTCTGATCATTGTTATTTGCAAGACATCTTCGGTTCATTGTTCATTGTTCATTGAATGACATTTTAGGATGATTGTTCTTTGAATGGCACTTTCTGATCATTGTTCTTTGCCAGACATTTTCGGATCATTGTTCATTGAATGACATATTAGGATGATTGTTCTTTGAATGGCACTTTCTGATCATTGTTCTTTGCAAGACATTTTCGGATCATTGTTCTTTGAAAGACATTTTAGGATGATTGTTCTTTGAATGGCACTTTCTGATCATTGTTGTTTGCAAGACATTTTCGGATCATTGTTCTTTGAAGGACATTTTAGGATGATTGTTCTTTGTATGGCACTTTCTAATCATTGTTCTTTGCAAGACATTTTCGGATCATGGCTCTTTGAATGACATTTTAGGACCATTGTTCTTTGAATGGCACTTTCTGATCATTGTTCTTTGCAAGACATTTTCGGATCATTGTTCTTTGATTGACATTTTAGGATGATTGTTCTTTGAATGGCACTTTCTGATCATTGTTCTTTGCAAGACATTTTCGAATCATTGTTCTTTGAATGACATTTTAGGATGATTGTTCTTTGAATGGCACTTTCTGATCATTGTTCTTTGCAAGACATTTTCGGATCATTGTTCTTTGAATGACATTATAGGATGATTGTTATTTGAATGGCACTTTCTGATCATTGTTCTTTGCAAGACATTTTCGAATCATTGTTCTTTGAATGACATTTTAGGATGATTGTTCTTTGAATGGCACTTTCTGATCATTGTTGTTTGCAAGACATTTTCGGATCATTGTTCTTTGAATGACATTTTAGGATGATTGTACTTTGAGTGGCACTTTCTGATCATTGTTCATTCCATGATATTTTCGGATCATTGTTCTTTGAATGACATTACAGGATGATTGTTCTTTGAATGGCACTTTCTGATCATTGTTCTTAGCAAGACATTTTCGGATCATTGTACTTTGATTGACATTTTAGGATGATTGTTCCTTGAATGGCACTTTCTGATCATTGTTCTTTGATTGACAATTTAGGATGATTGTTCTTTGAATGGCACTTTCTGATAATTGTTGTTTGCAAGATATTTTCGGAACATTGTTCTTTGAATGACATTTTAGGATGATAGTTCGTTGAATGGCACTTTCTGATCATTGTTCTTTGCAAGACATTTTCGGATCATTGTTATTTGAATGACATTTTAGGATGATTGTTCTTTGAATGGCACTTTCTCATCATTGTTCTTCGATTTACATTTCAGGATGATTGTTCTTTGAATGGCACTTTCTGATCATTGTTGTTTGCAAGACATTTTCGGATCATTGTTCTTTGAATGACATTTTAGGATGATTGTCCTTTGAATGGCACTTTCTGATCATTGTTCTTTGCAAGACATTTTCGGATCATTCTTCTTTAATGACATTTTAGAATGATTGTTCTTTGAATGGCAGTGTCTGATCATTGTTCTTTGCAAAATATTTTCGGATCATTGTTCTTTGATTGACATTTTAGAATGATTGTTCTTTGAATGGCAGTGTCTGATAATTGTTGTTTGCAAGATATTTTCGGATCATTGTTCTTTGAATGACATATTAGGATGATTGTTCTTTGAATGGCACTTTCTGATAATTGTTGTTTGGAAGACATTTTCGGATCATTGTTCTTTGAATGACATTTGAGGACGATTGTTCTTTGAATGGCACTCTCTGATCATTGTTTTTTGCAAGACATTTTCGGATCATTGTTCTTTGATTGACATTTTAGAATGATTGTTCTTTGAATGGCAGTGTCTGATAATTGTTGTTTGCAAGATATTTTCGGATCATTGTTCTTTGAATGACATATTAGGATGATTGTTCTTTGAATGGCACTTTCTGATCATTGTTCATTGCAAGACATTTTCGGATCATTTTTCTTTGAATGACATTATAGGATGATTGTTCTTTGAATGGCACTTTCTGATCATTGTTCTTAGCAAGACATTTTCGGATCATTGTTCTTTGATTGACATTTTAGGATGATTGTTCCTTGAATGGCCTTTTCTGATCATTGTTCTTTGATTGACATTTTAGGATGATTGTTCTTTGAATGGCACTTTCTGATCATTGTTCTTTGCAAGACATTTTCGGATCATTGTTCTTTGAATGACATTTTAGGATCATTGTTCTTTGAATGGCACTTTCTGATCATTGTTCTTTGCAAGACATTTTCGGATCATTGTTCTTTGAATGTCATTTTAGGATGATTGTTCTTTGAATGGCACTTTCTGAACATTGATCTTTGCAAGACATTTTCAGATCATTGTTCTTTGAATGACATTTTAGGAGGATTGTTCTTTGAAAGGCACTTTCTGATCATTGTTTGAAAGAAATTTTCGGATCATTGTTCTATGAATGACATTTTAGGATGATTGTTCTTTGAATAGCACTGTCTAATCATTGTTCTTTGCAAGACATTTTTTGATCATGGCTCTTTGAATGACATTTTAGGATCATTGTTCTTTGAATGGCACTTTCTGATCATTGTTCTTTGATTGACATTTTAGGATGATTGTTCTTTGAATGGCACTTTCTGATAATTGTTGTTTGCAAGATATTTTCAGATCATTGTCCTTTGAATGATATTTTTGGGATGATAGTTCTTTGAATGGCACCTTCTGATCATTGTTCTTTGCAAGACATTTTCGGATCATTGTTATTTGAAAGACATTTTAGGATGATTGTTCTTTGAATGGCACTTTCTGATCATTGTTGTTTGCAAGAGATTTTCGGATCATTGTTCTTTGAATGACATTTTAGGATGATTGTTCTTTGTATCGCACTTTCTAATCATTGTTCTTTGCAAGACATTTTCGGATCATGGCTCTTTGAATGACATTTTAGGATCATTGTTCTTTGAATGGCACTTTCTGATCATTGTTGTTTGCAAGACATTTTCGGATCATTGTTCTTTGAATGACATTTTATGATGATTGTTCTTTGAATGGCACTTTCTGATCATTGTTCTTTGCAAGACATTTTCGGATCATGGCTCTTTGAATGACATTTTAGGATCATTGTTCTTTGAATGGCACTTTCTGATCATTGTTCTTTGCAAGACATTTTATGATGACTGTTCTTGGAATGGCACTTTCTGATCATTGTTCTGTGCAAGACATTTTCGGATCATGGCTCTTTGAATGACATTTTAGGACCATTGTTCTTTGAATGGCACTTACTGATCATTGTTCTTTGCAAGACACTTTCGGATCATTGTTCTTTGATTGATATTTTAGGATGATTTTTCTTTGAATGGCACTTTCTGATCATTGTTCTTTGCATGACATTTTATGATGATTGTTCTTTCAATGGCACTTTCTGATCATTGTTGTTTGCAAGATATTTTCGGATCATTGTTCTTTGAATGACATTTTAGGATGATTGTTCTTTGAATGGCACTTTCTGATCATTGATCTTTGCAAGACATTTTCGGATCATTGTTCATTGAATGAAATATTAGGATGATTGTCTTTGAAAGGCACTTTCTGATCATTGTTTGAAAGAAATTTTCGGATCATTGTTCTTTGAATGACATTTTAGGATGATTGTTCTTTGAATGGCACTTTCTAATCATTGTCCTTTGCAGGACATTTTCGGATCATTGTTCTTTGAATGGTATTTTCTGATCATTGTTATTTGCAAGACATCTTCGGTTCATTGTTCATTGAATGACATTTTAGGATGATTGTTCTTTGAATGGCACTTTCTGATCATTGTTCTTTGCCAGACATTTTCGGATCATTGTTCTTTGACTGACATTTTAGGATGATTGTTCTTTGAATGGTATTTTCTGATCATTGTTATTTGCAAGACATCTTCGGTTCATTGTTCATTGAATGACATTTTAGGATGATTGTTCTTTGAATGGCACTTTCTGATCATTGTTGTTTGCAAGACATTTTCGGATCATTGTTCTTTGAAGGACATTTTAGGATGATTGTTCTTTGTATGGCACTTTCTAATCATTGTTCATTGCAAGACATTTTCGGATCATGGCTCTTTGAATGACATTTTAGGACCATTGTTCTTTGAATGGCACTTTCTGATCATTGTTCTTTGCAAGACATTTTCGGATCATTGTTCTTTGATTGACATTTTAGGATGATTGTTCTTTGAATGGCACTTTCTGATCATTGTTCTTTGCAAGACATTTTCGAATCATGGTTCTTTGAATGACATTTTAGGATGATTGTTCTTTGAATGGCACTTTCTGATCATTGTTCTTTGCAAGACATTTTCGGATCATTGTTCTTTGAATGACATTATAGGATGATTGTTATTTGAATGGCACTTTCTGATCATTGTTCTTTGCAAGACATTTTCGGATCATTGTTCTTTGATTGACATATTAGGATGATTGTTCTTTGAATGGCACTTTCTGATCATTGTTGTTTGAAAGAAACTTTCGGATCATTGTTCTTTGAATGACATTTTAGGATGATTATTCTTTGAATGGCACTTTCTAATCATTGTTGTTTGCAAGACATTTTCGGATCATTGTTCTTTGAATGACATTTTAGGATGATTGTACTTTGAGTGGCACTTTCTGATCATTGTTCATTCCAAGATATTTTCGGATCATTGTTCTTTGAATGACATTACAGGATGATTGTTCTTTGAATGGCACTTTCTGATCATTGTTCTTAGCAAGACATTTTCGGATCATTGTTCTTTGATTGACATTTTAGGATGATTGTTCCTTGAATGGCACTTTCTGATCATTGTTCTTTGATTGACAATTTAGGATGATTGTTCTTTGAATGGCACTTTCTGATAATTGTTGTTTGCAAGATATTTTCGGAACATTGTTCTTTGAATGACATTTTAGGATGATAGTTCGTTGAATGGCACTTTCTGATCATTGTTCTTTGCAAGACATTTTCGGATCATTGTTATTTGAATGACATTTTAGGATGATTGTTCTTTGAATGGCACTTTCTCATCATTGTTCTTCGATTTACATTTCAGGATGATTGTTCTTTGAATGGCACTTTCTGATCATTGTTGTTTGCAAGACATTTTCGGATCATTGTTCTTTGAATGACATTTTAGGATGATTGTTCTTTGAATGGCAGTGTCTGATCATTGTTCTTTGCAAAATATTTTCGGATCATTGTTCTTTGATTGACATTTTAGAATGATTGTTCTTTGAATGGCAGTGTCTGATAATTGTTGTTTGCAAGATATTTTCGGATCATTGTTCTTTGAATGACATATTAGGATGATTGTTCTTTGAATGGCACTTTCTGATAATTGTTGTTTGGAAGACATTTTCGGATCATTGTTCTTTGAATGACATTTGAGGACGATTGTTCTTTGAATGGCACTCTCTGATCATTGTTTTTTGCAAGACATTTTGGGATCAGTGTTCTTTGACATTTTAGGATGATTGTTCTTTGAATGGCACTTTCTTATCATTGTTCTTTGAATGACATTATAGGAATATTGTTCTTTGAATGACATTTTAGGATGATTGTTCTTTGAATGGCAGTGTCTGATCATTGTTCTTTGCAAAATATTTTCGGATCATTGTTCTTTGATTGACATTTTAGAATGATTGTTCTTTGAATGGCAGTGTCTGATAATTGTTGTTAGCAAGATATTTTCGGATCATTGTTCTTTGAATGACATATTAGGATGATTGTTCTTTGAATGGCAGTTTCTGATCATTGTTCATTGCAAGACATTTTCGGATCATTTTTCTTTGAATGACATTATAGGATGATTGTTCTTTGAATGGCACTTTCTGATCATTGTTCTTAGCAAGACATTTTCGGATCATTGTTCTTTGATTGACATTTTAGGATGATTGTTCCTTGAATGGCCTTTTCTGATCATTGTTCTTTGATTGACATTTTAGGATGATTGTTCTTTGAATGGCACTTTCTGATCATTGTTCTTTGCAAGACATTTTCGGATCATTGTTCTTTGAATGACATTTTAGGATCATTGTTCTTTGAATGGCACTTTCTGATCATTGTTCTTTGCAAGACATTTTCGGATCATTGTTCTTTGAATGTCATTTTAGGATGATTGTTCTTTGAATGGCACTTTCTGAACATTGATCTTTGCAAGACATTTTCAGATCATTGTTCTTTGAATGAC
Organism: Acanthosepion lycidas; assembly: GCA_963932145.1. NCBI lineage: Eukaryota > Metazoa > Mollusca > Cephalopoda > Sepiida > Sepiidae > Acanthosepion > Acanthosepion lycidas. The sequence goes on from OZ010576.1 coordinate 67,584,670, forward strand.
ATTTTAGGAGGATTGTTCTTTGAAAGGCACTTTCTGATCATTGTTTGAAAGAAATTTTCGGATCATTGTTCTATGAATGACATTTTAGGATGATTGTTCTTTGAATAGCACTGTCTAATCATTGTTCTTTGCAAGACATTTTTTGATCATGGCTCTTTGAATGACATTTTAGGATCATTGTTCTTTGAATGGCACTTTCTGATCATTGTTCTTTGATTGACATTTTAGGATGATTGTTCTTTGAATGACATTTTAGGATGATTGTTCTTTGAATGGCACTTTCTGATCATTGTTCTTTGCAAGACATTTTCGGATCATTGTTCTTTGAATGACATTATAGGATGATTGTTATTTGAATGGCACTTTCTGATCATTGTTCTTTGCAAGACATTTTCGGATCATTGTTCTTTGATTGACATATTAGGATGATTGTTCTTTGAATGGCACTTTCTGATCATTGTTGTTTGAAAGAAACTTTCGGATCATTGTTCTTTGAATGACATTTTAGGATGATTATTCTTTGAATGGCACTTTCTAATCATTGTTGTTTGCAAGACATTTTCGGATCATTGTTCTTTGAATGACATTTTAGGATGATTGTACTTTGAGTGGCACTTTCTGATCATTGTTCATTCCAAGATATTTTCGGATCATTGTTCTTTGAATGACATTACAGGATGATTGTTCTTTGAATGGCACTTTCTGATCATTGTTCTTAGCAAGACATTTTCGGATCATTGTTCTTTGATTGACATTTTAGGATGATTGTTCCTTGAATGGCACTTTCTGATCATTGTTCTTTGATTGACAATTTAGGATGATTGTTCTTTGAATGGCACTTTCTGATAATTGTTGTTTGCAAGATATTTTCGAAACATTGTTCTTTGAATGACATTTTAGGATGATAGTTCGTTGAATGGCACTTTCTGATCATTGTTCTTTGCAAGACATTTTCGGATCATTGTTATTTGAATGACATTTTAGGATGATGGTTCTTTGAATGGCACTTTCTCATCATTATTCTTCGATTTACATTTCAGGATGATTGTTCTTTGAATGGCACTTTCTGATCATTGTTGTTTGCAAGACATTTTCGGATCATTGTTCTTTGAATGACATTTTAGGATGATTGTTCTTTGAATGGCACTTTCTGATCATTGTTCTTTGCAAGACATTTTCGGATCATTCTTCTTTAATGACATTTTAGAATGATTGTTCTTTGAATGGCAGTGTCTGATCATTGTTCTTTGCAAAATATTTTCGGATCATTGTTCTTTGATTGACATTTTAGTATGATTGTTATTTGAATGGCAGTGTCTGATAATTGTTGTTTGCAATATATTTTCGGATCATTGTTCTTTGAATGACATATTAGGATGATTGTTCTTTGAATGGCACTTTCTTATCATTGTTCTTTGAATGACATTATAGGAATATTGTTCTTTGAATGACATTTTAGGATGATTGTACTTTGAGTGGCACTTTCTGATCATTGTTCATTGCAAGACATTTTCGGATCATTTTTCTTTGAATGACATTATAGGATGATTGTTCTTTGAATGGCACTTTCTGATCATTGTTCTTAGCAAGACATTTTCGGATCATTGTTCTTTGATTGACATTTTAGGATGATTGTTCCTTGAATGGCACTTTCGGATCATTGTTCTTTGATTGACATTTTAGGATGATTGTTCTTTGAATGGCACTTTCTGATCATTGTTCTTTGCAAGACATTTTCGGATCATGGCTCTTTGAATGACATTTTAGGATCATTGTTCTTTGAATGGCACTTTCTGATCATTGTTCTTTGCAAGACATTTTCGGATCATTGTTCTTTGATTGATATTTTAGGATGATTGCTCTTTGAATGGCACTTTCTGATCATTGTTCTTTGCATGACATTTTATGATGATTGTTCTTTCAATGGCACTATCTGATCATTGTTGTTTGCAAGACATTTTCGGATCATTGTTCTTTTAATGACATTTTAGGATGATTGTTCTTTGAATGGCACTTTCTGATCATTGATCTTTGCAAGACATTTTCGGATCATTGTTCATTGAATGAAATTTTAGGATGATTGTTCTTTGAAAGGCACTTTCTGTTCATTGTTTGAAAGAAATTTTCGGATCACTGTTCTTTGAATGACATTTTAGGATGATTGTTCTTTGAATGGCACTTTCTAATCATTGTCCTTTGCAAGACATTTTCGGATCATTGTTTTTTGAATGGCAGTTTCTGATCATTGTTCTTTGCAAGACATTTTCGGATCATTGTTCTTTGATTGACATTTTAGGAGGATTGTTTTTTGAATGGCACTCTCTGATCATTTTTCTTTGGAAGACATTTTCGGCTCATTGTTATTTGAATGACATTTTAGGATGATTGTTCTCTGAATGGCACTTTCTGATCAATGTTGTTTGCAAGATATTTTCGGATCATTGTTCTTTGAATGACATTTTAGGATGATTGTTCTTTGAATGGCGCTTTCTGATCATTGTTCTTTGCAAGACATTTTCGGATCATCGTTCTTTGAATGACATTTTAGGATCATTGTTCTTTGAATGACACTCTCTGATCATTATTCTCTGCAAAACATTTTCGGATCATTGTTCTTTGAATGACATTTTAGGATGATTGTTCTTTGAATTGTATTTTCTGATCATTGTTATTTGCAAGACATCTTCGGTTCATTGTTCATTGAATGACATTTTAGGATGATTGTTCTTTGAATGGCACTTTCTGATCATTGTTCTTTGCCAGACATTTTCGGATCATTGTTCTTAGACTGACATTTTAGGATGATTGTTCTTTGAATGGTATTTTCTGATCATTGTTATTTGCAAGACATCTTCGATTCATTGTTCATTGAATGACATTTTAGGATGATTGTTCTTTGAATGGCACTTTCTGATCATTGTTCTTTGCAAGACATTTTCGGATCATGGCTCTTTGAATGACATTTTAGGACCATTGTTCTTTGAATGGCACTTTCTGATCATTGTTCTTTGCAAGACATTTTCGGATCATTGTTCTTTGATTGATATTTTAGGATGATTTTTCTTTGAATGGCACTTTCTGATCATTGTTCTTTGCATGACATTTTATGATGATTGTTCTTTCAATGGCACTTTCTGATCATTGTTGTTTGCAAGATATTTTCGGATCATTGTTCTTTGAATGACATTTTAGGATGATTGTTCTTTGAATGGCACTTTCTGATCATTGATTTTTGCAAGACATTTTCGGATCATTGTTCATTGAATGAAATTTTAGGATGATTGTTCTTTGAAAGGCACTTTCTGATCATTGTTTGAAAGAAATTTTCGGATCATTGTCCTTTGCAATACATTTTCGGATCATTGTTCTTTGAATGACATTTTAGGAGGATTGTTTTTTGAATGGCACTCTCTGATCATTTTTCTTTGGAAGACATTTTCGGCTCATTGTTCTTTTAATGACATTTTAGGATGATTGTTCTTTGAATGGCACTTTCTGATCATTGTTCTTTGCAAGTAATTTCCGAATCAATGTTCTTTGAATGACATTTTAGGATGATTGTTCTTTGAACGGCACTTTCTGATCATTGTTCTTTGCAAGACATTTTCGAATCATTGTTCTTTGAATGACATTTTAGGATGATTGTTCTTTGAATGACAGTTTTTGATCATTGTTCTTTGCAAGACATTTTCGGATCATTGTTCTTTGAATGACATTATAGGATGATTGTTATTTGAATGGCACTTTCTGATCATTGTTCTTTGCAAGACATTTTCGTATCGTTGTTCTTTGATTGACATTTCAGGATGATTGTTCTTTGAATGGCACTTTATGATCATTGTTGTTTGAAAGAAACTTTCGGATCATTGTTCTTTGAATGACATTTTAGGATGATTATTCTTTGAATGGCACTTTCTAATCATTGTTGTTTGCAAGACATTTTCGGATCATTGTTCTTTGAATGACATTTTAGGATGATTGTACTTTGAGTGGCACTTTCTGATCATTGTTCATTCCAAGACATTTTCGGATCATTGTTCTTTGAATGACATTACAGGATGATTGTCCTTTGAATGGCACTTTCTGATCATTGTTCTTAGCAAGACATTTTCGGATCATTGTTCTTTGATTGACATTTTAGGATGATTGTTCCTTGAATGGCACTTTCTGATCATTGTTCTTTGATTGACAATTTAGGATGATTGTTCTTTGAATGGCACTTTCAGATAATTGTTGTTTGCAAGATATTTTCGGAACATTGTTCTTTGAATGACATTTTAGGATGATAGTTCGTTGAATGGCACTTTCTGATCATTTTTCATTGCAAGACATTTTCGGATCATTTTTCTTTGAATGACATTATAGGATGATTGTTCTTTGAATGGCACTTTCTGATCATTGTTCTTCGCAAGACATTTTCGGATCATTGTTCTTTGATTGACATTTTAGGATGATTGTTCCTTGAATGGCACTTTCTGATCATTGTTCTTTGATTGACATTTTAGGATGATTGTTCTTTGAATGGCACTTTCTGATCATTGTTCTTTGCAAGACATTTTCGGATCATTGTTCTTTGAATGACATTTTAGGATGATTGTTCTTTGAATGGCACTTTCTGATCATTGTTCTTTGAATGGCACATTCTGATCATTGTTTTTGCAAAACATTTTCGGATCATTGTTGATTGAATGACATTTTAGGATGATTGTTTTTTGAATGGCACTTTCTGATCATTTTTCTATGCAAGATATTTTCAGATCATTGTTCTTTGAATGACATTTTAGGATGATTGTTCTTTGAATGGCACTTTCTGATCATTGTTCTTTGCAAGACATTTTCGGATCATTGTTCTTTGAATGTCATTTTAGGATGATTGTTCTTTGAATGGCACTTTCTGAACATTGATTTTTGCAAGACATTTTCGGATCATTGTTCTTTGAATGACATGTTAGGAGGATTGTTCTTTGAAAGGCACTTTCTGATCATTGTTTGAAAGAAATTTTCGGATCATTGTTCTATGAATGACATTTTAGGATGATTGTCCTTTGAATAGCACTGTCTAATCATTGTTCTTTGCAATACATTTTTTGATCATGGCTCTTTGAATGACATTTTAGGATCATTGTTCTTTGAATGGCACTTTCTGATCATTGTTGTTTGCAAGACATTTTCGGATCATTGTCCATTGAATGATATTTTAGGATGATTGTTCTTTGAATGGCACCTTCTGATCATTGTTCTTTGCAAGACATTTTCGGATCATTGTTCTTTGAAAGACATTACAGGATGATTGTTCTTTGAATGGCACTTTCTGATCATTGTTGTTTGCAAGACATTTTCGGATCATTGTTCTTTGAAGGACATTTTAGGATGATTGTTCTTTGTATGGCACTTTCTAATCATTGTTCTTTGCAAGACATTTTCGGATCATGGCTCTTTGAATGACATTTTAGGAGCATTGTTCTTTGAATGGCACTTTCTGATCATTGTTCTTTGCAAGACATTTTCGGATCATTGTTCTTTGATTGATATTTTAGGATGATTGTTCTTTGAATGGCACTTTCTGATCATTGTTCTTTGCATGACATTTTATGAATGATTGTTCTTTCAATGGCACTTTCTGATCATTGTTGTTTGCAAGACATTTTCGGATCATTGTTCTTTGAATGACATTTTAGGATGATTGTTCTTTGAATGGCACTTTCTGATCATTGATCTTTGCAAGACATTTTCGGATCATTGTTCATTGAATGAAATTTTAGGATGATTGTTCTTGAAAGGCACTTTCTGATCATTGTTTGAAAGAAATTTTCGGATCATTGTTCTTTGAATGACATTTTAGGATGATTGTTCTTTGAATGGCACTTTCTAATCATTGTCCTTTGCAAGACATTTTCGGATCATTGTTTTTTGAATGGCAGTTTCTGATCATTGTTCTTTGCATGACATTTTCGGATCATTGTTCTTTGATTGACATTTTAGGAGGATTGTTTTTTGAATGGCACTCTCTGATCATTTTTTTTTGGAAGACATTTTCGGCTCATTGTTATTTGAATGACATTTTAGGATGATTGTTCTTTGAATGGCACTTTCTGATCATTGTTGTTTGCAAGATATTTTCGGATCATTGTTCTTTGAATGACATTTTAGGATGATTGTTCTTTGAATGGCACTTTCTGATCATTGGTCTTTGCAAGACATTTTCGGAACATTGTTCTTTGAATGACATTTTAGGATCATTGTTCTTTGAATGACACTCTCTGATCATTATTCTCTGCAAAACATTTTCGGATCATTGTTCTTTGAATGACATTTTCGGATGATTGTTCTTTGAATGGTATTTTCTGGTCATTGTTATTTGCAAGACATCTTCGGTTCATTGTTCATTGAATGACATTTTAGGATGATTGTTCTTTGAATGGCACTTTCTGATCATTGTTCTTTGCAAGACATTTTCGTATCATGGCTCTTTGAAAGACATTTTAGGAGGATTGTTCTTTGAATGGCACTTTCTGATCATTCTTCTTTGATTGACATTATAGGATGATTGTTCGTTGAATGGCACTTTCTGATCATTGTTGTTTGCAAGACATTTTCGGATCATTGTTCTTTGAAGGACATTTTAGGATGATTGTTCTTTGTATGGCACTTTCTAATCATTGTTCTTTGCAAGACATTTTCGGATCATGGCTCTTTGAATGACATTTTAGGACCATTGTTCTTTGAATGGCACTTTCTGATCATTGTTCTTTGCATGACATTTTATGATGATTGTTCTTTCAATGGCACTTTCTGATCATTGTTGTTTGCAAGACATTTTCGGATCATTGTTCTTTGAATGACATTTTAGGATGATTGTTCTTTGAATGGCACTTTCTAATCATTGTCCTTTGCAATACATTTTCGGATCATTGTTTTTTGAATGGCAGTTTCTGATTATGGTTCTTTGCAAGACATTTTCGGATCATTGTTCTTTGATTGACATTTTAGGATGATTGTTCTTTGAATGGCACTCTCTGATCATTTTTCTTTGGAAGACATTTTCGGCTCATTGTTCTTTTAATGACATTTTAGGATGATTGTTCTTTGAATGGCACTTTCTGATCATTGTTGTTTGCAAGACATTTTCGGATCATTGTTCTTTGAATGACATTTTAGGATGATTGTTCTTTGAATGGCACTTTCGGATCATTGTTGTTTGCACGACATTTTCGGATCATTGTTCTTTGAATGACATTTTAGGATGATTGTTCTTTGTATGGCACTTTCTAATCATTGTTCTTTGCAAGACATTTTCGGATCATGGCTCTTTGAATGACATTTTAAGATCATTGTTCTTTGAATGGCACTTTCTGATCATTGTTCTTTGCAAGACATTTTCGGATCATTGTTCTTTGATTGATATTTTAGGATGATTGTTCTTTGAATGGCACTTTCTGATCATTGTTCTTTGCATGACATTTTATGATGATTGTTCTTTCAATGGCACTTTCTGATCATTGTTGTTTGCAAGACATTTTCTGGTCATTGTTCTTTGAATAACATTTTAGGATGATTGTTCTTTGAATGGCACTTTCTGATCATTGATCTTTGCAAGATATTTTCGGATCATTGTTCTTTGAATGACATTTTAGGAGGATTGTTCTTTGAAAGGCACTTTCTGATCATTGTTTGAAAGAAATTTTCGGATCATTGTTCTTTGAATGACATTTTAGGATGATTGTTCTTTGAATGGCACTTTCTAATCATTGTCCTTTGCAAGACATTTTCGGATCATTGTTCTTTGAATGGCAGTTTCTGATCATTGTTCTTTGCAAGACATTTTCGGATCATTGTTCTTTGAATGACATTTTAGGATGATTGTTCTTTGTATGGCACTTTCTAATCATTGTTCTTTGCAAGACATTTTCGGATTATGGCTCTTTGAATGACATTTTAGGATCATTGTTCTTTGAATGGCACTTTCTGATCATTGTTGTTTGCAAGACATTTTCGGATCATTGTTCTTTGAATGATATTTTAGGATGATTGTTCTTTGAATGGCACTCTCTGATCATTGTTCTTTGCAAGACATTTTCGGATCATTGTTCTTTGAAGGACATTTTAGGATGATTTTTCTTTGTATGGCACTTTCTAATCATTGTTCTTTGCAAGACATTTTCGGATCATGGCTCTTTGAATGACATTTTAGGATCATTGTTCATTGAATGAAATTTTAGGATGATTGTTCTTTGAAAGGTACTATCTGATCATTGTTTGAAAGAAATTTTCGGATCATTGTTCTTTGAATGACATTTTAGGATGATTGTTCTTTGAATGGCACTTTGTAATCATTGTCCTTTGCAAGACATTTTCGGATCATTGTTCTTTGAATGGCACTTTCTGATCATTGTTGTTTGCAAGACATTTTCGGATCATTGTTCTTTCAATGACATTTTAGGATGATTGTTCTCTGAATGGCACTTTCTGATCATTGATCTTTGCAAGACATTTTCGGATCATTGTTCATTGAATGAAATTTTAGGATAATTGTTCTTTGAAAGGCACTTTCTGATCATTGTTTGAAAGAAATTTTCGGATCATTGTTCTTTGAATGACATTTTAGGATGATTGTTCTTTGAATGGCACTTTCTAATCATTGTCCTTTGCAAGACATTTTCGGATCATTGTTCTTTGAATGGCAGTTTCTGATCATTGTTCTTTGCAAGACATTTTCGGATCATTGTTCTTTGATTGACATTTTAGGATGATTATTTTTTGAATGGCACTTTCTGATCATTGTTCTTTGCAAGACAGTTTCGGATCATTGTTCTTTGAAAGACATTTTAGGATGATTGTTCTTTGAATGGCACTTTCTGATCATTGTTGTTTGCAAGACATTTTCGGATCATTGTTCTTTGAATTACATTTTAGGATGATTGTTCTTTGTATGGCACTTTCTAATCATTGTTCTTTGCAAGACATTTTCGGATCATGGCTCTTTGAATGACATTTTAGGATCATTGTTCTTTGAATGGCACTTTCTGATCATTGTTCTTTGCAAGACATTTTCGGTTCATTGTTCTTTAATTGATATTTTAGGATGATTGTTCTTTGAATGGCACTTTCTGATCATTGTTCTTTGCATGATATTTTATGATGATTGTTCTTTCAATGGCACTTTCTGATCATTGTTGTTTGCAAGACATTTTCGGATCATTGTACTTTGAATGACATTTTAGGATGATTGTTCTTTGAATGGCACTTTCTAATCATTGTCCTTTGCAAGACATTTTCGGATCATTGTTCTTTGAATGGCAGTTTCTGATCCTTGTTCGTTGCAAGACATTTTCGGATCATTGTTCTTTGATTCACATTTTAGGATGATTGTTTTTTGAATGGCACTTTCTGATCATTGTTCTTTGCAAGACATTTTCGGATCATTGTTCTTTGAAAGACATTTTAGGATGATTGTTCTTTGAATGGCACTTTCTGATCATTGTTGTTTGCAAGACATTTTCGGATCATTGTTCTTTGAATGACATTTTAGGATGATTGTTCTTTGTATGGCACTTTCTAATCATTGTTCTTTGCAAGACATTTTCGGATCATGGCTCTTTGAATGACATTTTAGGATCATTGTTCTTTGAATGGCACTTTCTGATCATTGTTCTTTGCAAGACATTTTCGGTTCATTGTTCTTTAATTGATATTTTAGGATGATTGTTCTTTGAATGGCACTTTCTGATCATTGTTCTTTGCATGACATTTTATGATGATTGTTCTTTCAATGGCACTTTCTTATCATTGTTGTTTGCAAGACATTTTCGGATCATTGTTCTTTGAATGACATTTTAGGATGATTGTTCTTTGAATGGCACTTACTGATCATTGATCTTTGCAAGACATTTTCGGATCATTGTTCATTGAATGAAATTTTAGGATGATTGTTCTTTGAAAGGTACTTTCTGATCATTGTTTGAAAGAAATTTTCGGATCACTGTTCTTTGAATGACATTTTAGGATGATTGTTCTTTGAATGGCACTTTCTAATCATTGTCCTTTGCAAGACATTTTCGGATCATTGTTCTTTGAATGGCAGTTTCTGATCATTGTTGTTTGCAAGACATTTTCGGATCATTGTTCTTTGAATGACATTTTAGGATGATTGTTCTTTGAATGGCACTTTCTGATCATTGATCTTTGCAAGACATTTTCGGATCATTGTTCATTGAATGAAATTTTAGGATAATTGTTCTTTGAAAGGCACTTTCTGATCATTGTTTGAAAGAAATTTTCGGATCATTGTTCTTTGAATGACATTTTAGGATGATTGTTCTTTGAATGGCACTTTCTAATCATTGTCCTTTGCAAGACATTTTCGGATCATTGTTCTTTGAATGGCAGTTTCTGATCATTGTTCTTTGCAAGACATTTTCGGATCATTGTTCTTTGATTGACATTTTAGGATGATTGTTTTTTGAATGGCACTTTCTGATCATTGTTCTTTGCAAGACATTTTCGGATCATTGTTCTTTGAAAGACATTTTAGGATGATTGTTCTTTGAATGGCACTTTCTGATCATTGTTGTTTGCAAGACATTTTCGGATCATTGTTCTTTGAACTACATTTTTAGGATGATTGTTCTTTGTATGGCACTTTCTAATCATTATTCTTTGCAAGACATTTTCGGATCATGGCTCTTTGAATGACATTTTAGGATCATTGTTCTTTGAATGGCACTTTCTGATCATTGTTCTTTGCAAGACATTTTCGGTTCATTGTTCTTTAATTGATATTTTAGGATGATTGTTCTTTGAATGGCACTTTCTGATCATTGTTCTTTGCATGACATTTTATGATGATTGTTCTTTCAATGGCACTTTCTGATCATTGTTGTTTGCAAGACATTTTCGGATCATTGTTCTTTAAATGACATTTTAGGATGATTGTTCTTTGAATGGCACTTACTGATCATTGATCTTTGCAAGACATTTTCGGATCATTGTTCATTGAATGAAATTTTAGGATGATTGTTCTTTGAAAGGTACTTTCTGATCATTGTTTGAAAGAAATTTTCGGATCATTGTTCTTTGAATGACATTTTAGGATGATTGTTCTTTGAATGGCACTTTCTAATCATTGTCCTTTGCAAGACATTTTCGGATCATTGTTCTTTGATTGACATTTTAGGATGATTTTTTTTTTGAATGGCACTTTCTGATCATTGTTGTTTGCAAGATATTTTCGGATCATTGTTATTTGAATGACATTTTAGGATGATTGTTCTTTGAATGGCACTTTCTGATCATTGTTCTTTGCAAGACATTTTCGGATCATTGTTCTTTGAATGACACTCTCTGATCATTATTCTCTCCAAAACATTTTCGGATCATTGTTCTTTGACTGACATATTAGGATGATTGTTCTTTGTATGGTATTTTCTGATCATTGTTATTTGCAGGACATCTTCGGATCATTATTCATTGAATGACATTTTAGCATGATTGTTCTTTGAATGGCACTTTCTGATCATTGTTGTTTGCATGAAATTTTCGGATCATTGTTCTTTGAATGACATTTCAGGGTGATTGTTCTTTGTATGGCACTTTCTAATCATTGTTCTTTGCAAGACATTTTCGGTTTATTGTTCTTTGAATGATATTTTAGGATGATTGTTCTTTGAATGGCACTTTCTGATCATTGTTCTTTGCAAGACATTTTCGGATCATTCTTCTTTGAATAACATTTTAAGATGATTGTTCTTTGAATGGCACTTTCTGATCATTGTTCTTTGCATGACATTTTCGGATCATTCTTCTTTGAATGACAATTTAGGATGATTGTTCTTTAAATGGCACTTTCTGGTAATTGTTGTTTGCAAGACATTTTCGGATCATTGTTCTTTGAATGACATTTTAGGATGATTGTTCTTTGAATGGCACTTTCTGATCATTGTTCTTTGCAAGACATTTTCGGATCATTGTTCTTTGAATGATATTTTAGGATGATTGTTCTTTGAATGGCACTTTCTGATCATTGTTCTTTGCAAGACATTTTCGGATCATTGTTCTTTGAAAGACATTTTAGGATGATTGTTCTTTGAATGACACTCTCTGATCATTGTTCTTTTCAAGACATTTTCGGATCATTGTTCTTTGAATTATATTTTAGGATGATTGTTCTTTGAATGCCACTTTCTGATCATTGTTCTTTGAATGAAGCTTTTGGGTTGTTGTTCCCTTTATGCCTTGTTTTCCTTCATATGCACTATTTAAAAACAATATCTAACTTTTTCAGTCACCAAGTAGACTTCTATCCCAAATGGAGAATGTTTATTTAATTCATTTATAGATTATTTTGGACTCATGTGACCGTGAAATGTTAAAATCATGAATGGAAATCCATTTGATGAACCACAAATGAGTAGACATCCTTTTCAGAAATGACTGACAACCCTTTTATATTAGGAAAGTTTACTTACATTTATTTATTAGAATGGGATATCTTATTCTGATACAAAGAAATACTACATACATCATGACTTCAGAATATATACTTTATGACAGGTCAAACGCACACACATGCACACATAGATGCATACATACATATACACAGACATATAAATATATATACACACACACACACACACACACACGTATATATATATATATATATATATAAGACTCAGTTACACTCATGCATGCTTAATATATATAGAATGATTGAGAGAGAGAAGGAGAGAGAGAAGGAGATGTAGGGAGAGAGAGATGAGAGGTCGCTTATTGTGTGGATTCGCTAACAGTGAAGTTGTAAAATTATGCGTTAAAATATAAAGTCCTTAATGTCGACATTGTTTAGTCAGTGTTTAATGTTCATATGCTATACGCCCGAGTTACTTTCAAAACGACGATCAAACATAGGATTTTTAGCATGAGAAAGTTGTGCGCCAATCGATGTTCATAGACATGCAAAAACTATGAAAATTTGCCGGTAGCCAAATAACGCGTTTGCATATTAAGTCTTGAACAGATAACCTTTCTTTTGTTTCTTGACAAAATAGTCCGAGAAATACCGTCTACAATTGTTGTTCATCGTACATAAAACTTCCGGTGCTGCCCGAAAGTGAAGAAATCTTTTATGTGGTACCGAAGTTCAATTTATTGTGTTTAACTGAAGAATAAAGAAATTTGCGTCATGTAATGAGCATTTAGACAAATTGGTATAATAATGTTGGTTATATTGAAACAATTGAATTATGAGTAGAATGAAATTTGATTCATTTGATATTACAAGGGTTCATTGCACTATCCTTTTTGTAGGATTAAAAACTTTACTTCTCAATGAACCCTTGTAATTTTGCAGAGAAATAAAGCTATTTCATTTTGATGATAGTCTCATTATTCTATCTGGTTTAAAACTTGATTTATAGGACTGAAAACCTTACTTATATCAACTGATGACATAAGTAAGGTGTTCAAATCTATAAAAGAATTTGCGTTGTTTTATTTCTCTGTGTTATTTGGCAGTATCTTATCCATATTAATACCAATGTTTTTTTTTAAATCTACATAAGCCGTTTGGATTCCTTCTGATTTTTGTTGGTTTTTACTCGAGTATAATGTTAGTATTTACTCATGAATGTTTGATAGGAATTGTATAAATTACACCAAATCTGAAACTAGATTTGAAATTGTTCACTGAATAATTAAACGTTAATATATTGAACGTGTTATGGTAAAGAGGGTAGGGGTGTCTATTTGGCGCCAAATAAAACAGCGTCAAATCTGGGATTCCACTTTCGCATGTGAACAGCTTGAAAGAAATGAAACCAATTCGTATCATCAGAAATGCAATCAGATGGCAAAAGTCCTCGTTAAGTGCATGAAGGAGTGTGTATCCAAGAATAGCAATAATATATCTTCATCAAATTAATCCAAAGAGTAGATCAATCAGAAGAAAGCCACTTTTTAAATTTGTCAACATTAAACAAAAAAGGATGAAAATAGTGATTCCTCATTTATTCAACAATTCTGCAGTTATTTCGACAAAAAAGCAGTGCTCCTGTTTGTGATAATAGAGTTCCATTAAATATCAGATAAAATGGTTAAAAAATAACCCCCTTCTCCAACCGCGTGATACACTTAGCCAAGACGTATATGAAACGAACATTTTTGGGCCATACTGTATTGTGAAATGAATAAATAAATTAACGAAATGAGACTGCATTGAAAATCCGAAGCAAATCGTTTTTGTTTTCGCTTCTCGTTCTTTATTTGTTTACGTATACTGAGAATTCCATGGGCGGAGTGAGTAAGCAACGAAGAAGTCTTAATGACAATGGCAACAGAAAGAACACTAATACTCAAACACACACACACACACACACACACAGAGAGAGAGATGGCTGAAATTTCTTTGAAACATGAGGAGGAGTTTGTGTGAATGGGTAGCAGGACAGATGGCAGGGGGCTTGGAGAAATACTGCTAAAAGCCACATAAGATAGGAAGTTGTGGAAAGGTACTATTGCAGCCCATTGAAGAAGTAGAAACCAAACTGATTCTTCTAACACTACTGACTTCCATGTATTTCATTAGCTCCCGAGCTCGTCTATTTAAATCCCAACGGACTTGAATGGAATATATTGCAGACCCCACTACGTTATTTGTACTCTCTTTCAACAAACTCACTTATATCTTGTGTTTTATCTAGATAGATATTCCCATGCAACCACTCCAGAATTTCATAGACCCCATGCAACGTCGCATAACTGCTGTTATTCAGGTAGCGTTATACACTATTAAGCAGCTCTTTCAACTTTCGTACTGTCATGTTGCAAGTGCCAGGATGTAGAATATTTTTTTTACAACAGCGTAATTATTGTACGTCTACTGTTTCTTTGTTTCCCCTGTCTGTAGATCTTTCATTCCCAGAGAGGATTGTTTGTCAGAAAGATTGTTTTCATGAAACACTAGAATGAAATATCTTAATTGTGGAATTCGGATTAGGAACGAGTGATTGGAACGTCATTTTTGTGAATTTAGACATCCGTTTTTAATCTGAAATTTCCGAAGTGGTTACAAGATCAATAGGAAAAAAATACTTGGAATGTCATTGGGTGTAAAATAGTTTCTCTGTCCTTGTTTTCCGTGTCTCCGAGAAAATTTCCTCTCTTAAAATTAATTCTTAAAATTCCAGTTTGTTTTCTACAATAAAATCGAATACCAATAAATTTAGTTTTCAATGTTTTATCATTCACTTATGCATTTACTTTACAAGCAAATTCGACTCACAGAATATTACTAGTGCAGTGAGTTCGATCCTCATTATTGCCTTTTTGCTACACTAAGTTAAGCCTTGTAAATATCTAAGACACATAGTGTGGGGCTTTAATAATAGCCTATATAATTAATAAGTTTGTATAACTTTAACAATAGCAATAAGTATGACTCACTGGCTTTCTCCTGATTTATGACCTCGTACAAAACTAGATTAAGCTTTGAAAGTACCTGTTCCACAGATTTAAAAAAAAAACATATTACTTCATCTTTGCAAAGTTTAGTTAACTCCGCCTCAATAACAGAGTGGGAGGAGTGGGCAAATTATATTGTGTCCATCCTCAAGAAGGAAACATAACATGTTACTTTCAAAATAGAATCCTTGTAACAAGCTTCGTCGAATCCATAGAAATCTTTTAAAATGGAAGACGTAGATACAGACGAAAATATGAAATAAAAAGATACTTCGTAGAGGGAAAATTAATGTACATGGCAAAGAATGGAAAATTGTGGTAAAGAAGAAGACGAATATATAATTAGGAGAAAGCAATTGTGAAAAATACAAAAAGAAGGCAAGAAGGATGAAAAGGAAAAGAGAAGAGGAAAAGAGGGAGAATGAGGGGAAGAAAGAAGAGGAAAATGAAAAAAGTAACGAGTGAAAATTTGGATGAGAAAGAGAAGCAGCTATAGAAAAGAATATAAAAGATGAATTATTATTATTATTAGTAGTAGTAGTAGTAATAGTAGTTTTAATAGTTGTAGTAGTAGTAATAGAAGTTTAATGATGAAAAAAAGGCAAGACAACATTAGTAGAAGATTGATTTGAAGAAATAAAATGAAACAAACACACACACATACACACACACTCACGAACGGTTGCAGGAAATATATAAAAGTGATAAAATGGAAAAATAAATAATTTTGAAAGGGCACCAGAGACGGGAGAAACCTTGGCGACAGGTAAGGCTCCAAATTCGGACATTTGACAACAGAACTGGTATTTGAATAATATATGTAAACAAGATCTGGAAAAGAGATCTGAAAAAGATAAATTGAATGACAGATGGATAATGCCATGCATATCTATGTGTATATATGTGTAGGCTGACTGATGGATGGGTACATGAACGGATAAGGTCAATACATAGATTTAGGAGTTTATATAATTCGATTAATCACTCCAACCTAAGGTACAGTGGTTATATATTTACAGTGAGGAGCAACAGACAATGTTGCTATATATATATATATATTGACAGATACAAAAAAGTAATTTAGAACAATGGTGCAATATATATATATATATATATATATATATATATATATATATATATATATATATTAGGTTGGTGCGAAAATAATGTCGTTTTTTGACGTATTTTTTAACGTAAAAAACGACATTATTTTTGCACCAACCTAATATATATATATATATATATATATATATATATATATATATATATATATATATATATATATATATATATATATATATCATTAAGTTCCATAATTTGCATATCTATCCAATTTCATATTATTTACATAGCATTTACCTAATTATCTATGAATGTATCTGTACGTTTCTCTAGCAACAAATATAGACGTCAGGGAAGAAAGAAAGCTAAAAATAAAAGAATACCGTAATTATTTAAGCTAAGCAAGTACTATGATGAAACACGTATAGAGAGAACAAGCCAATCTTTTGGTTGCCTCAGACTGCTGTTTATCAGAGAAGGAAACACAAGGTAAACGCACTTAAGGGAATCGTTGTCATGTGGAAAGTGAAATCTAGAAAGGGAGAAGTTGAATAGGGAGGAGGAGGTAATTAGATTAAAAAGTTGACAGAAGTGTACTGATAGAGTTACACTTTAATGTGGAAGAAAGCGAAAACGACGTCAAAAGAGAAATTGATACGACGTGATATATATATGAAAGGAGAACGACAGTTGAGGGGGAAAGAAAGAGAGAGAGAGAGAAAGGGTGAGAGAAAGAAAGAAAGAAAGAAAGAAAAAGGGGGAGAGAGGGATCTGCGGTTATTCAAGATATCATTAAAAGAAAAAATGTTGATAATGAATAATGGTTTTAAGAAATAATGGATTGTTAACCGCTTAAAACACCCAGCAAAATATAACTGTTTTCAATATACACGTACAATATTTTATTTATGTATGCTAGAATAATTGTCTCACTTTCAAAAACACTTTTACAAATGTCAATATGTACACATTGATTTGAACGCATGAAATAAACCTGCAGAAATCTGTCTGTTTGTGTTTATATATATATATATATATATATATATATATATATATATATATATATATATATATATATATATATATGTATGTGTGTGTGTGTGTGTGTGTGTGTGTACATGTATGTATATGTGCGTGTGCGTGCAAAAGAGAGAGAGAGAGAGAAAGAGAAAGAAAGTTAAAGAGAGACAGATTTCTGGATGTTAGTTTCATGTTTCACGTGTTCGCATAAAAGTGTATATATTGACATCTATAAAGTGAGTATGTATATGTGCTAGTTAAAATAAGAGAGAAACAACGAAAGAGAGAGAGAGAGAGAGAGAGAGAGAGAGAAAAAGAAGGGGAGAAAGATAGAGAGAGATAGCGAGAGTGATAGGGAGACAACAAATGAGAGAGAGAGAGAGAGAGAGAGAGAGAGAGAAGGAGATATCTTGAGAGAGTGATAGAGAGCGTCAAGGGAAGCGGGTGGAGAAGAATGAAGGTTGAAGGGATAATAAACAGAAGATGGATGACAGACAGCATTTTATTTCGTATATTGATATGCCTCGTACATTGGGCAATGTGTGAACTTCAGGAAAATATTTAAAGCAATAGATCACAAATGGAAATGTTGGCAGTAAGAGATAAAGGCTGGGCCGTGACTAACGTCACATCAATCAATTTTCAAAGACCCCGCTCCGTCCCCACCCGTACAAAAGTGGCTTCAGGCATATAATGTGCAGACGCGCTGGCTACAGGTGCAGTATTTGCGAGGCAGGAATGTTAGTTGTACAATTAGGGGGTACGACGCATTCAAATTCAGGCAAAGAGATAGAACTACAAAATCTAGGCGAACCGAGAGATTATGTATAGAATTCAAGGACGACCTTCCTCGCTGAATTAGTTTCCTACCGGCTCTTCTGACTGGCGTTTTCGATCTCACGTATAAGACAGAATTTTTGAATGTTGATTTGCTAGGCAGGTAAGCAGTCTCCACTGGGAAACTCGATGTAACACACTCACTCTAGTTTTTATCTGGCCTTGTGCCAGATTAAGGTAAGATTTTATCTTCATTAGTGGTGAGCGTGCTGACATTCAAAAACATCGTGAGACACACTGAGTAATTGAAAAGACGCAACCTTATCCTGTAGTTAGCCTATTTAAAAAAAATACCTTATTCCGACATAAAAAATGCATCATAGAAAATATTATTTATGGGGAAAATGCTTCTTGCGTAGGACAGTGCTTAGCTTGCTCTGACTGTTCGTTATTCTCTCTCTCTCTCTCTCTCTCCATGTGAGAGCGCGTGATGAGATGGTTAGCATTTCGATCTAATTAGCTCTTGAAATTGAAGTTGATTTTAGAAGAAGAGTTTTTATATCAAAGTAGCCAGATTAACAAATGACTCTACGTTTATCAAAGCCTATCTAGATAGAAAACATGAAATAAACCGAGGAAGCTACAAGAACACTTGAGCCGACGCCTGACAACTCTTGAGGCTTAGCCCTATATCACACGCCATTAGAAGTAAGTTCAATATACACTGACCTAATTATGACAAGGAATTTGTCAGATTCCAACAAAGCAAAATCCTTTATATTTAAAATCCATGAAAATCCATTATATTTATAATCTGGTAGCGATTTGTCTCTGTTTTTATGTCTCACTCTCTTCGTTTCTATTATCTTTATATCCGAAACTCTTTAGCCTGTCTATTGTCCTTCAAAGAGAGTTAATTCATTATTGGTTGTACAAAGTTTCTATCTATCTATCTATCTATCTATCTATCTATCTATCTATCTATCTATCTTTTTGTCCACAACTATCCTTATGTGTGCCGTTTTCATTCTGTTTTGAATTTTTTGTACACATGAAATCGCACATATGAAAAAATGATAGGCATTCATGGATATTAGTGCGCGTTTACGCATACACACGTGCGCGCACACATTCACATACACACACAGATACATACACACGAAGAGACACACACACACACATATATATATATATATATATATATATATATATATATATATATATATATAACATCGGCGTATTAGCAAGCCAAAAAATCTACTCACCAACGCACCTGTCAGTGAAACAGCATAAAAATGGCTATAAACATCCATGACTTTCACTGCCAAAAACAATTCTCAAGAAACTACTGCTAGCCTGCACTACACAAACTCCATTTTATGAGCACTTAGGAAATATTCACATACAATCTGATGGTTTCCCTCCAATGCTATCAAAATTTTAAACATCAGCCTTGCATGACGTATTTATTAAAAACGCTTTAAATAATTTACAATTACTACGTTGACGAAATAATTATATTAACTAATATCAAGGTAAAGTAAAAAAAATCACAAGTTTTGAAATATTTCAATTCTTAATTTTGCGTATGAATTCAATATAAATTACTTTTTAGACGTAATGATTGATTCAAATAAGGAAACTTCAAAACTTCCATCGGTAACAAAACCAACCAACTTAAATAGATGTCCATTTAAGTGCAACTGTAAATACTAAGTAAATGACACAAAATAGCCATTAATTTAATACAGCACAGTTAATATCTTGTATAGGCACGATTTGTTATAATGAACTCAAAAACAAAGCAAACATTTATAAACAAACATTACGCAAACCACATAATTGATAATCAAATTAAACTAAGCTTAGAAAAAAAATAAAAACGAAAAATAATATAAATAATAATAATGTAAACATTAAAAGTCTTCAGAAACTAAGTACGCCATATCCCTAAAGTAAAGAAAATTATAAGAAATCTAATACATAGACACACATATCACCTGAGGATAAAAAGAAACAGATTAAACATATCACTTAGGACAAATAACGAAAAAATTCCACTATAATCACCATCAGCATTACAAAACAAAAAAAAACAAGCTTCAACAAATCAATATTGTTTACGAATTCTCTTCCTCCCTTAGTGAATTTCTTTAATAATAATAATAATAATAATAATAATAATAATAATAATAATAATAATTATTATTATTATTATTATTATTATTATTATTATTATTATTATTATTATTATTATTCAAACAAGACACATTGGTTACCACACCGATGAACGTGCCATTTATCCAATAGGAGTTCAAGTTAACCGCATATCACCAATGTACATAATAAAATACAAAATAGAAATCTGACAGATATTTAACAATGACACAAAACGGTTAAATCACATAAATTGTAAAAAAAAACAAAAAACAAAAAAAAAAAAAACTACAGAACTACTAAAACTTTTAAACAGGAATCAAGAAGAGAAACATATAAATTGCTTGAAGAAATATATACAAGCTGTTTTCTCAACAGTATTTTAGTTATGAATATACAACTAGATTTGATGAACATGTTGACTGGGATAGATGTTATGTCCTCTATGGAAATAGTCGACCAACACACCTTGAAAGTGGGAAGGTTGAGTAAGATTTCAAGCAGGTGTATTACTAGCAATAGAATTATAGGCAATTTGAATGATGGTATCAAGATAAATCCGAGAATAATTTGATTTCTTGGACAAGCTGCTTTTTTAAGCTACAGCTAAAAAAAATTAAGCTAAAGTGCAGATTCATGCAAAGACAATTGTGCATTAAATATGATGACCATTGCTCACTTTGTAAAAAAGAAAAGATATTTTAACGATGCCAAATGACATCCTGCCACCCAAGATAAAATTTCAATAAAAAATGTTTACTCTTTATTATTTGTAAATTGGAACCAGTGACATTTTTGGCGATTATTATAGAGTTGATCAAATTTTGTGATAAATTCTGGAAATATTCCAAAATGCAATTCCTTACCTGAAGAGTTTCTATAAAAAAGCATATACTTTTAATCAGTTTCAGGTCAGCTTTTGAAAAAATTATAATTTTAACAACATATTTAAAAGATAAAATGAAATATAATTTTAAAAAATGGTTAATATTTGGTCAAATTTCTGCGCGCATACCGGATGAAATAAATAAAATAAAAAAAGTAATTAATTTTCCATTTAATTTGATCAAGTGCTTGTTATAATATCCGCTAGGTCAGAAAAATACATTTTAAGTTCCGGGTATATGCCTACTAGTACAAATATAAATTTGCCACTCTCTCTCAATATATATATATATATGCATATATACATACATATGTACATAAATATATATATATATATATATATATATATATATATATATATATATATATATATATATATAAAAACACGAAGATTGGCAAAAGCTTCGAATCCGATATTAAGCATACTCATGCATACACATTTTTATGTAAGCATGCTTTCTCGTTTCTATCTAGTGATATATACACCCAGATAAACAATAATGATGAATATATACATACATACATATATATATATATATATATATATATATATATATATATATATATATATAATAAAACACCGCCTGCCAACAAGCATTCGAAGTTCATGTCATCTCAGACCTGTTCTCTCTTAAAGATGTTGGAATTGCACGTTTTCGATATTATTAATCTAATAAAATTCCTTCCTGATGATGCCTACGATTCAGCACGGGCAATCCCTTCTCCCCTGCATCTGACCGTCATCTTTTACACTGAACACTCCACACATATTCATCTTTACAGCTTCTCGACAGTTTTGGCAATATCTCCATTGCCCGGCGTTCTGTCGCTTCTTATGTTTGTGTCGTCTCATTCAAACTTCAGCTATCTCGTTTAGATCAACGATGGAGAAAGACGAAGTAGACATTTCGCCTTTCACTTGGAACAAATGTACACCTACGAATCAACTCTTAAACGAACGCAAGACATTAGATCTTTCGCGCTATACGAGTTGCTACCTGATCATGGCCCAACTTGATGACAACAATTTTACTCATCTGCGGGGTTATCATTAAGCTCGCAACGGGCGCGTTTTTAGAAGGTGTCAAAATATGCATTATTTGATAAAGGAGTGGATGTCTGGAATGCAGTAGCACTGGCGAATTTCAAAGAACAACGCCGCCTTGTGGTTGCAGGATACAAAATTAGAATAAAGCGAAAGTATGGTGAAGTTTGGTATAAATATTATGATTTAAATTACAAAATGGTGTTTGTCATATCACAACATGTTTCATTACAAGAATCGACGTAGCCATTCTGACCTGTGAATGGACATAAAACAGCAAAACGAAAGCGAGAGGTCCGGTGTCAAATTGAAAGTATATTTTAACAGAGTCACAAACACTGATGCTGAACGCTGTCGCATTGGTTTGGTAACGATGCAGGTCTGTTATATTATAAATTGATGGAAATTTAATTTGGGCTTTTATGTTCCTGAATAGGGAAAGAAGCAGATATGATATCGTATGTAGCGACGCATGCGCAACTACAATTTCGGTGAATTTGGCTCTACAGTATGTTTTTCATAGGGAGATGGGAACAATCCAATAAAGAAAAATGTCTTGTGACGGCTAAGGTAATCATTGTTGCCGATGCAATAACCATTTTAAACTTCGTACAATCGCAGAAATAACGATTTACTGGGAATTGGATTGTTGTTTAACGTTCAAACACGTTTGCTTTCTCCTTTCTCAAAACAGACAGGAATTTATCGAAATCAAATATCTATTTGATTTTATACCGTGTACTACATTATGTAGTTTATTTAGCATAAAATATATAATGTCATTTGTGGAATTAAAATCAATCTATCTATCTATCTATCTATCTATCTATCTATCTATCTATCTATCTATCTATCTATCTATCTATCCAATACGGATCTCTATAGTGCCATTTCGTTTTTAATTCACTTTTGTCATTAGATTTCCACACTACATTCCATGTAAAAATGAAAATTAATGATTAGGAATATGATAGCAAGTCGGATTTGATTATTTAAGAGCTACGCAGAATACAGAATATAGAATATAGAGCAGAATTATACAATTGTAGAATATGTTTTCTTTCTTTTCCCTTTACTTTTGAAATTATAACAAAAATGAAACTGACATTTTTTACAAATCAAGATTTATATAAAGAAATGTTAGAAAAGAACAGGTAACCAATTTTGGGGCCAAAAACGTGTAAATTAGTTACAAAAGCAAAATTTCATTCAGAAAAATGTTTCTACCTAATACCAATAATAAAAAAAAATTCTTTGTCTTATCTTTATCTCCGAATCACACACACACACACATGCCAGTCAGGTTTTTCTTACATCAAACATTCTAGATTTGGTGGCACCTATCATTGTGTAGTTGCCCTTTAAAGTACTTTTCTACCTGCAACAACGTTGAGTGGTATCTTTAGGGTTTCTCCTAGAAACTATTCTGAAAGCTATATGGGATTGAATTATCAAGTGACTATAAAAATCGATTACAGTAATAACAACTTTAGAGAGACTAAAAATTGATTAATATTCTTTCTTTTTTCTTTCTATCTATCTATCTATCTATCTATCTATCTATCTATCTATCTATCTATCTATCTATCTATCTATCTATCTATCTATCCTAGAATCTGTTCATATCTATCTCAGAAGAAGGAGAAGAATAAGAAGGAGGAGAAGAAGAAGCTATACACATAACTATACATCATCGTAGTTATTCATTCATGTTTTACAAATGAGTTATTTATATAATTATTTAAATTATTCATAAATAGAATTCGAATATTATATTCTATTTCACTTATACAGTTCCAGACACTTGAGAAATATTTCTTCTTTCTTTAAACTCAAGCAGTATAAACGGATTTTTTGTTATGGAAAGCGCATTGATTATCTATCTATCTATCTATCTATCTATCTATCTATCTATCTATCTATCTATCTATCTATCTATCTATCTATCTATCTATCTATCAGTCCCTCTGATTGATGTCGGAAGTGTAGTGGCGATACACCTGTGTGCTAAAAATGACAAATATAGGAGTAATAATATTACGAGAGTACGAAAAATAGTGCGAATTAAGAGAGAGAGAGAGAGAGAGAGAGAGAGAGAGAGAGAGAGAGAGAGAGAGAGAGAGAGAGTGAGAGAGGGTGGAAGATGCGAGACAGAGAAAGAGAGAGAGAGAGAGAACATTTGACAGCAGTGGTGGAAAAGACAGTTTTGAACTGATGAATTTCCAATGCTTAAATGAACCTCGTAGACATCCAGTCTGTTTCACAAGACTGAATGTGACGGATTTGAATTTTGTCTTGAAATACATTTGCTGAGTGAAGTAACGTTTTTCTATGTGCATTTTGAAGAGGTACTGCTATACATACATGAATTAAATCACAAACAGTTTTCTTGAATATATTTAATTAATGGGATTTAATATGCTTTGCCACTTCGTTAATACATACACTTAGCAAATATACGAAAGAATACACGTACACACTCACATACACGCACACACTGCCGATAAGTATATGTTAATATATAAAGAGAATTTTTTTTAAAAAGTAGGTATCTGAAAACGGTAACCATATTCACCCTTGTTATAAAATTATAACAATCTAGTTTAACCCTTATTTTAATGTCTTTGGTTTAGTTTTTTGTTAAGTTAAATGGTTTTGATATGATAAGTTGTTCTAGAAATATATGTTTTAACCTTAAACAAAAGTTTGTCCACAAAACGAAACTTCTGTCACATATCTTCAGACATGTAAGAATATTTAATAAAAATATAAAAAAAAATAAAACTTTTTAAGGATGTTAAAAATCGAGTATTTTTAAAAATACTAATACTGACATTTTTATACCAGGGATGAATCTGATTACTACATAATACAATAATCTATTAGGTCATAAATGACAGGAAAACTAATTTGGATGCTGTATCTGGTATACTTTGTAAATGAGAAGCTCTTAAAGCGGACAGCATCATTTGAATTTTGACAATTTTCAGGTTTTTATAACAATCAAAATAAATAACACACACCTAAGGTGTTTATATTTTTGTAATCTACAATAAACATTAACTATTATCACCAAGTTTCAGATCTGTACCTACAATATCAATTTCATTGCAAAACGCAAAAAATGCAGTGAAATTTCAAGTCGTTGTGTTTTTAAAACTATTGAAGAAAAATATTTAATATTTAGTACAGTGTAACCCGGATAGAAGAGAGTTGTCGGGACCGGAGAAGAAGTCTCTTATATCCAGGTTTGGTCTAACACAGGCTCTAATTTGAGACCAGAGAAAATCTCTCTTATATCCGGGTTTCGCATATATCATAGTCTCTTATATCAGGGTCTCTTATATCCGGGTTACACTGTATTTATCAATAATTTTGATCAAGGAAGATCTGTGAATTTCCCCAGGTTTTATTGAGAGGCTCACCTGTGGCTGTTGGTTTATCTGAGATGGTATGAACCTAGATATAGCGTATCTATCACAAAAATGTCACGGAATAGAAATAATTTGGTGATTTTAAATCAATTTTTCTGAAAATCACTGTAAAATCCATGTTTTCAGACATATATTTGGAGAGAGATTAAAGTACGTATATTACTTTCAGATATTAATGCCGAATTCAAAAACAAACTTTCTTGAGAGAAATGAAAATGATCACCTTCAACAATGCAAGAGTTACAATAACAACAAGCGGCATGTAGACGAGAACTTACAAGTTTCCAGGAAAAACACCAAAAGTATACGTCGTGAAATTTGATAAGAATTAAACTATTGAAGATTTTTATCAGATTGTTAAGAACTGCAACTGAAAGTATAGTAGTCTGAACAAAGGATTAAAAAATGCTGAGATGAAAAGTGTTGAAAGCCAAATTAGCAGAAGGAATGTGGAAGATGCTAGAATTTCTTCGACACTTGAAACTGCAATTGACTAACACAAACATTTATCAGTTGAAGAGCTTTAAGTATTTTGAAAAAGTGATTAATCAAAGTTTTACAATATTTGATTGAACAAGAAAAGGAAAAACATTCAAAGTTGAAAATCGGAAGAATATGAAGTTATCGTGTGAATAGAGAAGTGAAATTAAAAGAATTATCCGAATCGAAAATCTTATTACTTCTCCGGGTTTTAAATAAACCCAGTGAAGTTGCTTTTTTGCCAAGGCACTGTAACTGAATCGAAATGAAGTTTTTCAAGACAATTTACGTTCTCTGATATAAAGTTAAATGGGAAATTTGTGGAAGATATTGAAATAAATTCAGGAATAAAATTGTCAGCAACTAATAAAATGTTTCCAGACTTAGAGAAATCTTTGTCTGTCAATAAAATATTGAAATTTCGAAATTTTGAACACAATTTGACAGCAGATATAATATTATATTGTTAAAGAGCCATTTTTCTCTGTTGACTACTCTCTCTCTCTCTTTCTCTCTATCTCTCTCTCTCTCCCACACACACACACACACATATATATATATATATATATATATATATATATATATATATATAAACGAAGTGAAGTTGAAAAGTTCCCGGTTCGACCAAAAAGGCCGTATCCGAAAATAGTCATGTAGTTATAAAATTTGGCCTGAAGATCACATTGAACAGTGAAACCAGCAGTTGACACATCTACAGAACTACATGTTACATTAAATGTCACTTTATGTTTTATCGGCATATAATAGAAATGCTCATTGGAATCTGAAGGTTTATTTTCTGAATAATAACAACACACATCTGCGCAGATAAAAGGGAATTCATTTTGCATCTTTGCAAACAAACGACGACTATTTATATGAAATGTACTGAATTTCGAAGCCCCAAATTGATAACCACGCTGTGAGATGGACGCATTACGCAAATGCGCGCGAGTGCACACATACATACATAAACATATATATAAACATATATATATATTATTGACTGAAATTATTGGCAAGTGTTTCTTCAGTTTATGGAGAATTAAATTTTAAATATTGCTGCAGCTAAATTTACTTTTGTACTTTTCTTGTGCTATTTATATATTTTTAGTTGCCCACCTAAAAGTTGGGACAATTAAAAATATCCCAAATTAATAGCACGAGAAAAGTACAAACATGAAAATTATATATTTTTTTTATCTTAACGTATAAATGTTTGGAAGAATTCAAGAGTGAAAAATAATCTTGCAAATAAATGGCATTTATAAGAATCCGTTACTCGGCCAGAAAAGAAATGTCATCTAAGAAGAACTGTTGAAAATTTTCCACATCTTGCAATTACGTATATTAAGCATAACGTAATAAAACCGCTCGAGTGAAAGCAGAAACAGAATAGAACTACTAAGCCCCCCTCTCGTAAGTTACCCCCACCCACTTTCTAAAGTCTAATCATTTGAAATCTTGTTTAGCATTTCAAATACCTAACTCATTCTAGAAGAATATACAATGGTCTGATGAAATAAAACTAGAATTTTAGGGCATAGTTGCAAGAAATTTGTTTGGAGGTTTCGGGGTGAAGCCTTAAATTCAATGAACGCCATCTCTCCATTAAAGAATGATGGAGCGTATATAATGCTTTGAAGATCTCTGTAAAAGACCTGGAAGCTTGGTAATAGTCATGTTTCATTGGTAAGTATTCATAGTATCATGAGAAAAAGAGGATTATTGGGAAATATTGAATGCCAATTCTGAAACTGCAGCATGGATGAAGCTGGTTGGATAACAATAAACCCAATCATACTTTAAATTTAGTTAAAAATGTCTTCAGAATGAGAATTCTGAAAGATTTTACATTGGCTTTCTTCAGAAATCTAATTGAAAAGTGTTGGGATGAATTGAAATACGTATACAAACAAGAAAAGCTAATAATCTGCAACTACATGAAGATTATGCACATGAAGTATTGTTACGAACCAAGGTTATAGAGCCTAGTCTGCCCTGCTATTTAACCCATAGCTGGGGACAGGAGAGGTGTATTCATACCTTTTTCAAGAGTATTTATGTGTAAGTGAATGTGACAAACTCGACTGGAATTCGAACTCGGCTCTCTGATTTCCCATTCCAAGCAGCTATACATTACACAAGCAAACTTAGTAAGAGCTCACCGAAATAGATTAGAAAAATAGTACCTTAGTATTTAGAAAACTTTCTGACTATTTGCAATAAAATAGTATAAAATCAGACTTTGCCAAAAATTTCAATCAGCAGTGTATATACATATGTGTGTGTGTGCGCGCACGCGCGTGTGTGTGTATACGTGTGTGTGCGCGTAGTGTGTATTCACTAAAACAGGAGTAAAATTATGTAAAGAAGAGAATGAATGTGTTTATTGCGTTAGGAATTGTTCTTATTTTTGTTTTTGTTTATAAACATTGATTACATGAAGAAAACTAGACAATTACCGCACCAATGAAATTGGTTTGTCCTAATTTTAACATGTATTCAGATGTGTTTGGCATTTCTTTCTTTAAACAAATGTTAAAAAAAGAGTTTGCACAGATGTAGAGTCTATATGAACAATTCCAACACGTGTTATCTTAATCCAAAGGTATCAAATCTAAACCGGTTTTGACTGTGCTCCTTTGTTTGTTTATGTCTGCTAACAATTAATATTATCAATAAATATCATTATCTCGTGTTTATATAATTTCTTATTGCTTTTTTAACAATTTCGTAAAAATATGTGCTCAATTCGCTAAAATTCTTTAAATATTATATATTTTTCTCCTTTCTTACTACCTTTTTATCATATTCATAACTCATATCAGTAAAAGTTTCAGGATATAATTATATTTATATGAGAAATATATTTTAATTTCAGCTTCAAATATCTATCCTTATTATCTGTATCTATCTTATATAATATCTATCATTATTTGTATTTATCTTATTTAATATTTAACCTTATTAAAAAAACCCAATAATAATTAGCATTGCTGATGTTATTGTTTTCTTATGAAAACAAGATGCAGCATAAATATTTATTAATAAATATATGGAAATGATATGTCATATATAAAAGATATAAGTCAAATATATAATTAATTAAAACCCTAAATCATTTACTTGGGTAATTATACAAAAACCAAATGATTGGACAACTACCAGACATAAATAATTTCTGCTAAATATACACATATACTTAGCAATATACATTATCATCTGAATCCCACATAGACAATTTGTAATTAGGATACACTTACGTTTGGAATTCCGGAAAGACACATCGTCTTTCCTTGATTTCAGAACGCCATAAATTATACTAACATTGATTAACAAGTTAAATGCATATGAAGCATGATTAATGAATGAAAATCAAACAAAAAAGTAATAGCCATAGCAGAATTTCTTTTCTCTTTTTTCTCTATATCTTATTCCATGATGAAAATTTAAGAAAAGTGAAGCATATCAGATTCATGAACGTTTCCTATTTGTTCTTTATCCTATATATATATATATATATATATATATATATATATATATATATATATATATATATATATCTCAAAGTATAGGATTGGTGTAGACGGAATAAAATTCCAATAACCAAAAAGGATATTCTTAAAAGAATGCTCAAAACAGAGTAGAATAAATATTATTAAATATTAAAAAATGATGACATAAACATGTTATAACATCATTACAAAAATAGCCATTTTGTTTCAACACTTTTGGTGCGATGGTGTTGAATGTAGAATAAAGAGATTAGTCTCTTTATACTCTTTATTCTACATTTAACACGATCCCACGAGAAGACACCAGAAGTGTTGAAACAAAATGGCTTTTTTTTTAAGTGATGTTATAATATCTTTATGTTCAAATTTTTGAGTAAATAATAATAAATATATATACATATGCACACACACAGACTTGGGGAAAAGAAATATTCCTACACCATGATTTTTTTTAACATAGTTATATTTTATAAAAGAATTTTATAATCCATACAATATTTGTATACCATGTCATAATGCTGCAATACGCAAAAAAAAAAAAAAAAAAAATTATTAATCAAATTATATGAAATCTAAATATTTGGATGCGAAATAAGTATTCGTATACGATTACAATACCTGTTTACCGTAATTCCCTATGTATAATACGCCTTTTTTCTAAACGTTAATAAGCAAAATTAGTGGTCCGTATTATGTACAGCTACAAAAATATTTTAAAAATGATCGTTTCATAGGTCGACTTCAGTTGCAAAACAAACACAAACACCGTATGTTTAATACGTCAATTTGACATTAGCATTCGGCGATTGCGACCCCCCCATAAGGATGTTAAATACAATCATATGTACCTAACAATACTTACAAATGTAAAATAAAATAATCATTATCATAAAACTAAATTAGAATATTATTCTATATTTAATAAAAGTAGGAAATGCTGGCCGTAATGAAATTGGAGAGGTACAATTTATAGGGTGTGATTATCAAACAAGTGGTGCATATTATGCGTGAGTAGAAGAATTTTCCCATACTTTCAGCACAATTTTTAGGATGCGTATTATGGATGAAAACCTATTATACATAGGTAATTACGATAATATTTTGTAGCGTATCCCTTACTCAACTGAACAGCAATCAGTCTCTTTCTGTAGCGTTTAATCAATGATTTGCAAGTTTCCGTTGGTATTTTACTCCATTCTTCTTTGCATGTTCTCTTTAGGTCTAGGATAATTTTTTAAGAGCTCTTTTATTAACTTGAATTTTTAATAGACACTACAAATTCTCTATTGGCTTCGAGTCTAGATACTGTGATGGCCATTCGAGTGTATTGGCATTGTTTTCAATAAGCCATTCTTTTCGTAGATTTAGCCGTATGTTTTTGGGTCATTATCTTGTTGCAAAACACATTCATTTGGAAGGCCAAGCTTTCTTACTGACCGAAACAAATTATAGTCCAAAACATTTTGGTATATTTTTGAATTCCTTCTACCATCTATTATCTCTAAATTACCCGTACTTGTTAGCAAAAGAACATCCCCAAACCATGATATTGCCACCATCAAATTTCACTGTTGGGATTGTATTCATTGATGCAAAGGCTGTGCCGTCTCTTCTCCTAACGTGTATCCTTCAAGCAGTTCCATTTTTACTTTATCTGTCCATAAAACACTTACCCAAAATGATTCAGGTTTATTCTTATGCCCACGGACAAATTTTAACCAGGCATCCTATGTTTCTTCAATAGAAGTGAAGTATTTTTTTTTTGAGAACGCAATCTTAGTTGATTTCTATGAAGGCCATTGCTTATTGTTCGCTTCGTAACAACAATACCTGATACTTTTAATTCTTCCTGCATTTTTCTTCGAGTAGTCATTAGATTTTCTTGAATTTTGCGCCGAATTCTTCTCATTGGTCTAGGAGAAATCTTGCGTGGTATAACAGATCCGACTTGTTCTCAACAGTTTTCATCATTTTATACTTAGCAAAAACAGAACTAATTGTAGTAAATGGTATATTCAGAGTATCTCCAAGTTTTTTTGCTTTTCTTCATGATGATAACTGTTGTGTATGACTTGTGAGCGGAGATAACCTTACATAAGAAATAAATTGTGGAATGTTCTAGATTGTTCCGGTAATAAGATAATTGGAAGAATCTAACAAAATCTTAGAAAGAATTATGCAAATAAACATAATTTAAGCCTTTTGATATTAAAGACATATTTTGTAGGAATACTTTTTTCGCCTTGAAATTTTATAAATTACGCATAATTTCATTTATTTTAAATGAATTATTTTTAAATGATTTATAACAAAGTTTTCGAATTGTTTTTGCATATTGCAGCATTGTGCAATAGTGTAGAAATACTGCATGCATTTTAAGTTTTTATAAGTTATAACTATGTTAATTAAAAAAAAATCATGATGTCCGAATATTTATTTCCCCTACTGTATTCATGAGAAATTGAAAAAAATGTAGCAGTAACTTTACTATTTATGTATTTATCTACAATGATGAACCATTTACGAGTTGCATAATAAAATCCCACACAATCAAATCAGATATTGTAAAATAACATATTACTGAGTGAAAATATTTCCTGAAGTTTTACCGATATCAGTTACGAAGTTGATCATAAAAACTGACGTAATGTGTACATTTCACCTGCCTTAGAAAGAGTATTAGCAAGTTATTCACATTGATCGTTCATTTGGCGAATTATTTATGGTCTTATATCTCCCTCTCCATCTCTATCCTGTTCTCGCTCGCTTAATTCTTTCTCTAAATATCATCTGTTTATTGACAAAGAAAATTTTGCATTTGGAATGTGTTCGAGTGCCGATTTTATAAGCAGACATTTAGGTGAATATCACATGTATACACGTCTATGTAACTGGGCGCATGCTTGTGTGAGCGTACACACCTATTTACACAAACATACACATATAAATTAACTTCTTTTCTTTACATACTTCTATATATATATATATATATATATATATATATATATCAATGGATGAAATCTTTTCATATTGTCAGATATTTTATTTATCCAGTAGGGATAAAGTTTGAGATCCATAATCAGAATACGCCGAACAGAATATACATAGAATCCAAGTTGTTGGCTCCTCCATCGCAAAAGATCTGGACGGTCTTTGGCCGGCTGACTCTTGAGCCCTGGTGATATTCTTAGGTGTTCGGATTGTTATCGGAGACCCAGATGGTGAGGAGCCCGTTGTCCTACTATATTCACAAGTCCCATGAGCTTCAAAGTTCTTGACCAACTTGAAAATCTAACTCTTGTTTGTAAATGTATTGAAACTGAACTTCCTTCTGTATCTTGCTTGCACAAGTTTGAGAGACTTAGTTTTGTAATATGTCTTCACACCAAAGATCTTCAGCTCCATCGTCCAAAACATGATTTCACTGTATTTGGTTGAATAGATCAAAATGTTAACTATTTCCCCAGCAATAATCTGAAAAGAGAAAGAGAATAAAGTCAATAGGGAATATCAATATCTGAGAGACCGCTGCTTTGTTTCCACAACTGCGAACACTCTGTACAATTTGGTGAATAAAAAGTATTCAATGTACCTCTAAAAAATAGGAAATACAGGGGAATTTAAATTTTTATTTAAGATATACATGGTAAAACAATTTAAATCTTTCTGCGGCTTCATCTATAGATGCATTAACAGGTGGGATTTTTTCTATTTTTGTCCCAACATACGGGTATATGTACTGTTGGTAGCGACATTTTACCTGTCTATATTTCTGAGATGAGGCATTTTAATTATTTACACTATTTACATTGTTCGGTCTGTTTTTCTGATATTTGTTGTCATATTCACGACGTTTCGGCCGTTGTACGCTCCGGCCTTCGTCAGGCTATTGAAATTTCGAACTGAACCATTTATTTCATCCACCGAAGTAGATTGCCCTAATGCCACGTGTTATTCCTCTTCCGGATATCTCAGTTACCTAATTATAATATTTGGGGACTTTTTTTAACAATTCAAAGAAAATCTTACCAATTTTGGGCTTTACTTTCAGATCAAAGTGGGCATTAAGTTTCCTTTTAATAATCTAATATTTTCTTTTCCTTCTCAACCCTGTCACGCGGGACAACATTTCTAAAAATTCAATTTGATTTTGTGTCCCACTTCATTCTTTATCGTGTTCCCTTTTAATTTTGTAAAACATTTTTATATATGAAAAATGTCTAGATAATCTATATTCAGTTCCTCTCCTTATTTGTTTGATAATTGCTCTTGGCTGATTCAGTCACTCATTTGCATAAAGTGCTACTTGGTTTTCTGTAAAAGGAGAGACTTTTATTTCTGATTGAGTTATTTAAAATCATTTCAATTAATCTCGAACTCAATACTGAAACTAAGTTCTTTACATAATTTAAATAGTAACTTTTTAAAAATTATATCTTCCTCCTATTATATTTTTCTTCTTTCATCCATCCATGTTTGGACAGTCATTATCAAAATCTTTTTATTGTCAGTATGGTACATAAGTTGGCTACATACTGTTTTTTGAGAACTCGAGAATTCAAATTAATTAAATTATACGTGTATCGTGTAAGTGACATCAAGTATAAAACGGTTTATTAGATCTCGACTGCACCGGAAAAGTATGTATCAAATATTTTTACGTATTATTATAGTTATCTAATACTTATATTAAATATTTTATGCACACTTTAAATACCGTCTCCTGTAGCAATATATATATATATATATATATATATATATATATATATATATATATATATATGTATGTATCTTTACTTTTGTAAAATAATAGTTTCAAGTATTTTCAATATTTTTTTAATTGATAAACAGACTTCAACATTGATATGACAGTTGAATTGTGGCAACAAATTGTAAGGCACTACGCACTAATTGATGATTTCTTGCTAAACTCGACGTCCATATTGACTCATTTTGATCTACCGATGTGGCCTCCATTTTCTAGTTTTCTTCTTCTATATCTGGGATAGAAGTCATTCCCTTTTTGAAATTTAAATTTAATTTAAATCAAAAGGAAAAAAATTCAATGGTGGGAGGGTTGCGCCCCGGGGACCCCTTTTTGATCAAAATGAAATATACTTATCCAAGTACCCTAGGAGTCATTCTCTTGTTCAAATTTAAATTTAAATCAAAGGGAGAACATTTTCAGTGTGTAGTGTATGTGTGTGTGAGGGGGTTGACCCCATGAGGATCCCCTCTGATCAAAATGATCTTGCAAATGTGACCTCCATCTTCTGGCTTTCTCCTTTTATATTTTGGATAGGAGTAATTCCTTTGTTCAAATTAAAATTTAATTTAAATCAAAGGGAAAAATCAGTGGGTGGTTTATTCCCCTACCCATGTAACTCTTTGATCAAAATGAAATAGACTTATCCAAGTACCCTAGGCGTCGCCCCCTTGTTCAAATTTAAATTTAATTTATATCAAAGGGAAAAAAATCAGTGGGGGTAGTGTGCCCCCGGGGAACTCCTTTTGATCTAAATAAAATATACTTTAAATATAAAATATACACCCTGGGTATTGCAGTTTCAGAATATATGTGGTTTTATATATATATATATATATATATATATATATATATATATATATATATATATATATATGCGCTCAAACACATTCACACATACACGCCCCCATAAACATATACACGCACGCACACGTAGACACAGATATGAAGTAAAGTAGAGTAAATAACTAAAATAAACTAAATCGATGAAATATGTATAGGCAAACTATAAATCGTGTGACCTCCAATGAATCTTTTCCACAAAGACAAAACAAAAATTATTGTTTTCCTTGAATATTGAACTGTATATTGAATTGTGCATTGATATTGTGGGATGTCTGGCTAATCCTGGCCCATTTCTACATACTTTATTCTAGTTATCACCAATGATAAAAATTAGCATACATTGATGAAAAAATGATGCAAACTTAATAATAACAAAATTTTATCATCAAAATCTTTATGCTATTATTAAGAAAGAAGACCAAAGAATTTTTTATTATTAAATTATATAGTTGATCATTTTTCGAACGCTGGAAATTTTGGTTAAAATTCCTTTTTCTTATATATAAGAACTTTTAGCAACTGTGGTGAAATTGATTTGGATATTTTTGCAAAAATCAAATAATTGTCGGATTTTAATGAAACTTCCAGGACTTATTCACAAATTAATTAAATTATTTTAGACGAGATTTTTTTTAGAAAATCTTGGTAAAAATATTTTTTCGCATGTTACCCCCACACTTATCTAATTTTATGAAATTTTCATGAGTTAAATTTTGTGCCACTTAATCTTTTTGTTAGTTAAAAGCAGAAATCCTTGGAGAATTTATCTCGTCAATTTCTTTTTGTAAAACAGGACCCCTAGTTACAGAAATTTTGCTCTGAATCGTAAAATTAAAACAAATGCAATAAATAAGGCATTATTTAATAAGAAAAACTTTTAAATGCTTTTATGAATAAGATATATTGTCTTAAGAGAATGTTTTTAAATGAATAATGATTTTTTACAATAGTTGTTTTCATTTTTTATAAAATTTAATTATAATAATTTATAAAGTTTTAAATCTTTTAAAATGTTGGGTGATATTGTTATTAAGTAAAAACTATATTTACTAATGATAAATGGAAAAGTTTTGTACAATTAATCGAACTATATTATAAGAAAAATTTAGATTTTTTTGTCTGTATAAACGTGCCGATTTCTGTAAATACGGACATCCATAGAGTACAATATCAGAAAATAAGCGCAATAGATACAATAATTTAAAGTATCAAAAACTCAATAAAACATTAGATTATGGAGAATATTTTAAGATCATTGGGTAGTCAAAAATTCTATAAAAAGGCGTTCACGCTATAGTCTTCAAGTAAATTTTACAGATAATGTAGAAAAACTTTGATAGACTTCCATCTGTCATTCGCGCTGTCAGCCTGTCAACACCTAAAATAAACAGTTGCCGTCGTGTTAGATAATGATTTTCTGTGATATTTTAAATAAAAAGTAATATTTCTTTCAAATCAGATTAATCAAACTTTAAATTTGTAGGTAGCTGCCTGGTAGTAAAAATCATATCACTTGTTCAAGTGTTCATCTGAGAAAGGAGAAGAATAGCAAGCACATACTAACAGAAGATTAGGATGCGTTTCTCTTGAATATCTACAGACCTCATATACGTCCTTAAATGGGAAACTGTCCATTCTTTCGGAATAGGTTCTATATTTCTTATATTACACATCAGATTGGCATTATCCTGGAAAGGTACTCCCAAAACAAGCATTTTTCTGCTTGGTGCTCATCCCTGCCAGAGGCTTTACACAGATTACATTGTTCCATTGACGTTTATACTATCTCAATGGAAGGAGTATTATCCATTTCACTAATTACTAGTCTTTGATCCATAATTTTAATGATGTTAATGTCAACATCTGAATCTCGATTTAGCAAATTAAAAAATACTCCTACCGCCTTGCAATATTTTTCATAAATGTGAACACTTACCATTACGATATCTAAGAGGAGTTCCTGAAGCTGCTTTTGACATGTAAGCTTTTTTTTTTTTAATAAAACCGTAAAATTAGCCAAAGAAATGTATAAGAGCCTTTCTGTGGCTAATTCAACATCCGCAGACTGTTCTTCATCATTTATCGTTCATAATTTTTATTGCTAACTCTAACTTTCTTGAATTTTCCTGAAACTTTTTTGAAATATTTTGCAGGTTTCATGTGAGAAATTTCTTTGAAGAAGTTCTTGTCCCATTTCAGCCTTAAGTTTTAGCTGCTGATTTACGCCAACATTAATGTCATCGCACCAGTCACGATATTCGGCTTAAAATCGATACAATTTTTCTTGCAGGTCTCACCAAAAAGAAAAATCCTGAATAAATGAGAAACACCAATGAAAAAGTTCTTGCACAACAGGATCTTTTAGTTTTTAAATATAAGCGGGCTAGGAAAAGTGTTAGATCTTGTGTAACTTTGATGAATAACCATATATATATATATATATATATATATATATATATATATATATATATATATATATATATATACATACAGTGTAACCCGGATATAAGAGAGTTGTCGGGACCGGATACGTCTCTTATATCCGGGTTTACCTTATATCCGGGTTTGGTCTATTTTGTTTAGGTAAGTATGGCTCTAATTTGGGACCAGAGAAGATCTCTCTTATAATCGGGTTTCTCTTATATACGGGTCTCTTATATCCAGGTTACACTGTATATATATATATATATATATATATATATATATATATATGTCGTTGATACAACTTATCAAAATCTAACCAAATAGCGAATCATCAGATCTTTTTCAAAGGCTTCGTAAACAGATACTTTTCAGCACACCATCAAACCCCCACTCACACAAGAACTGTCTCACACTTTTCTTTCTTTCTTTCTTTCTTTCTTTCTTTCTCTCTCTCTCTCTCTCTCTCTATATATATATATATATATATATATATAAGAAAGATAAAGAAAAGATGGAGTTAGAATCCACAGTTCTTAGAATTTACTTTTTAAAAAGTGCTCAATACAAATATTATTAAAATTATTAAATTTCTTTTAACTTTATCTATTCTGTTCCTTTAAGAAGTTTCCGTAAAAAAAAAAGGTTGAAAAATTCTTAACAATAATCTTTACTTTCTTGAAGATTACTCTATGACTACTTCACCAAATTTGAAGTTTGGATTTCGCAACATTATGTTCGACACTTCATATCTAGTGTGTCAAGAAATGATTTTATAACCCACCTCCTTCCACCCTCTGACCTTATTTTTCATTTTTCTATTTTAGCATAGATCTGACTTTTAACTGGTTAATCCAGACATGCCCACAAATATATATTTTAATTTTGACATGAGGTTCCCCCATTTTTAACTTTCAAAAGAGGTACGATTTGTTTTCAAATTTCACAAATAAATCATTGGCATTTACTATTTAGTTATCTACCATCATCCGATGAGGAGCCATTAAAGTTCCCAAACCTGAAAGTTTTTGTGTAGCGATGTAGAAATGATTTTATTGTAATCTACTATAATAAAAATATTTAAATAATGCTCTCTCTCTCTCTCTCTCTCTCTCTCTATATATATATATATATATATATATATATATATATATATATATATATAAAAGTGAACATAGAAGTCAACATTTAGAGACGATTGCATATAGCATGAAACAGACTGTCGTCTCTAAGTGTTGACTTCCATGTTCACTTTTATATTTACACACGCTCTATCTCTGATATTGAGCACTTTAACCCATAAATATAGCATACCTTAAGACTATATTCCTTCATATATATATATATATATATATATATATATATATATATATATATATATATATAGAGAGAGAGAGAGAGAGAGAGAGAGATGGAGACAGAGAAAGAGAGAGAGAGAAATATATAGAGAGTATGTATAACCCGAATAGCAGGTTGGCAGGTACTTGATTTTAATTACTTCAATAACGTGTGATCGAAGCATTCTCTATACATAATACAATAAAACGATGACAGGAAAACGCTAAAGTTGATGTTTAAGTTGAAAACGATCACTGATTCAAGAATTCATTTTTCCTATTGGCAGGTGAAGTGTCGTTCGAATCGAAACAATTGCGTGATTATTTATGTAACGTCTACACAGCAAAGTAAAAATTGTAAGCAAAATTGACTGATTATTAAAAATCACTTTTATTAGGACGTGTTCGTAAATGGAAGAAAAGTTCTTTACACTGTACATATGTGTAAAATAAATATTAATGTTTTGTTCATAGTATTTAAATAATCTGAAGCGAAAACACAAACACACAATCACGCATACACAAAATTACATGTACATTTTTAATAATAGATTAATGTATGTTCGAAAAACCATATACATATACATACATACATACATATATATATGTATATATATCATATATATATATATATATATATATATATATATATATACATATATATATATATATATATACATACATACATACATACATACATACATACTATATACTATCAGCCTTCGCTCGCTCGCTATCGCTTCGCAGAGTAAGATATATTCACTACTTGAACTCTTTGAAAGAAAAATTTTAAATGAATATTTCATTCATAAATTGGCTTGTTATAGTTAAGGAATGTTTTACAAATAGATGCCAACTAGTTGAAGTAAAATGCAAATTTCAAACACATTTCTGCACTATATAAGACGATATTCCTAAAATCAAATCAATCCTCGAATAAAAGAATTCTAATGTAGGAAAGTTAATTAATGATTTAAGCTTTTTAAAAATCAATATGCAAATTAATTAAGCCTGAAGAATGATATTGCCTATAATTAGATAATATATAATACAGATATGCGGCTTTCAGCGTGTAACACATCAGGTGTGTAAATGACTCTTTTTGAGTAACTTCACGTCACTCAGTTGTGTCTTTGGGCAGAGTGCACTCAGTGGCGACTCCGTCAAAGGACAGAGACGCAACTGAAGAAAATTATACTGAGAGGTGGCGGCCCCGGGGAACAGCTGCCCGAGGCCGCGCCTTTTCATTGCACTAAAGAGAAGGATCGGTGCACGCACCGAGACCAGCGCAACCGACGGTTGCAGAGGCTGAGTTGAATTTGTTCCTGTCCCGGGCGTACGGGCTCGAGTCCCCACCTAAAAATACGTCTTGTGTCACATCTCGTACTAGTTGGAGGACAGAGTAAATGCCGTGTGTAGCACATCTATTTATCATCACTCAGTTGCACCTCAGTCTAAGGGTGCGCTCAGGGGCTACTCTGTCAAAGGACAGAATCGCAACCGAGGAAAATTAGACTGAGAGTTGCCCAGCCCTGGGGAACAATTGCACGATGCCGCACCCTCTCATTCCAATAGAGAGAGGGATCAGTACTCGTACCGAGGCCAGCACAACCGACTGCTGCGGAGGCTCAGGAATGTTTGTTCTTAGCGTTTTGGTGTACACGCTCGGGCCCTTATATTAAACCGACCTTGTCTCATAACTTCGTGAGGGTTCGAATAAATACGAAATTACTATAAAATAGCGCTGGGGCTTTTAAATCTCAGATTTCGTTTGAGAATTTTGCTCCAATTTTGCATTTATTCATATAGATTCCATAATATATGTTTTACTTAATTAGCTATTATGTTTCTCTAACTCTTCAAATATTGAATGTATAACTAATTTTAATTTCTATTTTCCCGACTCTAAACTATCTTAATTTTATCTTATAATTTATCTCTGTTCTGTCACCCATAAAATAGTTTGTACGGAAAATAAGGAGCTAAGTACATCAAATCATCTTTAAATTAAGTGGCAGAAGAATTATCGTTCTACTTTTAAAGTTAAGCTTAAATATTAATTCAGTAATTAAATGGAGCGATCAATTTTGAGTTCTTTTGTAGTCTATTGATGCCTTTTGCATCTACTCCTCTCTAGCTATTGTAATGAATGCCAAATCAAGAATCCTCCACAGAAGGTAGCTTAAATGCCGGCCGATAGGGCGGCTTTTAAGCTATTTATAATAAAACATACACTGCAATTTTGGATACAAAAGGAAAATAGGACTTACTCCCCTTGAACCATGAAAGCAACAGTAATGGGTAATATAATATATTATTATATATTTTTAGCCTCTTGTAGTCTGGCAACACTTAATGTGAGCTCAACGAAAATCTTTCCCTGCGTCTAACTTTTCTAGGTCTTCTGAATGAGCTATGAATCATTGAAATCCGACAACAAACACATACATACACGGTACTTCATATATATATATATATATATATATATATATATATATATATATATATATATATTTATTATTTCATATTTATGTATATTTCTCCACTATATATATGTATATATATATATATACATATATATATATTAATTAGAAAAATCTCTTTGCTCTTTCTCTCCTCCATTCTCTCTCGGAAATATGACCCGTTGTATATACACTAAAGTTCCATATGAAGTGGGATGAAAAGAAAGTATGTACTGTATTTTATGACTTACAAGACGCACTTTTTTCCTAAAAAAATATCCTGAAAAATACGTGTGCATCTTCCAAGACGAATGAAAGGCAACGCCCAGGTTCAAGTAAGGCTGGACGGTCACATAATTGGCTTGACTGATAGGGATGTGGTTTTATTCTTTGAGTCATTACACTATAATGTTAGCTATTTATCTAATCCAGCATTTTATATGATGTAACCTCAGTAATTAGATGTTACAAGTATTTCCAAGACTATAAACCTTCCTGGGGCCGAGCCACAAGCTTAAATATGTTCTGTTTGCTAGCAGCTCTTGATCTTGATGGTGTAGGTTTACTCACACTCTTATGTAGTGAAAATATCAGTTACCACCAGACCGTCACATGTACCACAAGCTTTTTTGTCCATGGCGAGTTTATCAAGACTATTATACTATCATATACAAGCTACACGTTTGTACGATTTGCCAAAGAATATTTTAACAGAGCAATAGAAAAATATTTTGAAAAATTATTCGACAATGGAGGAAACAAGAAGAAGGATTGAGTGAAGTTAGAAAAAGGAAAAAGCACAATTTAAATCAAAATGGCCACAGTTAGAGTGAGAATTGTATACATAGATAATGGAACAACAGCAGTGGCGAGTTTTGGGGATTTGGGGATGAATAACATTTTTTTGATTGTTTTATATTTTTACATGCATATTCTTTAAAAAATTTAATACATTTTTATGAAAATAAAATAACCTTTGGATAATGAAAGATGTATAGTATATTTACTAACCACCAACTAGTATGTCATTGCCATACAAACAAAATCAGACGAGTGATTAATGTAAACATGTATGTGAGGGATGCATGGTGAATGCGTTGTTTATTGAAATTGATTTTTTCTTAGAAATTTATTTTCAATATTAGGGTGCATCTTCCAAGCCGCAGCATCTTGTAAGCCAGAAAATACGATATTTTGCATTTAATCCCCCCAACGATACATTTCCAGTACACTTGATTTTCCCTTACTCCTCCTCTCTCCTCCTCCTCCTCCCTCCTCCATCTTCCTCCTCCTCTTCACCTTCTACCACACCTCATGTTGCTCACTTATTCATTTATTTATTTTTGAAAAAATATAGTGTTGATAAATTTTTATTTTTTAAATAATAAAGCATTCAGAAATCAATTGATCAAAACCACTTGAAGATACCAAAACGTTAAAACCAAGGTAGCACAATCGGCTGATTTCCTAATTTTCTTATACTTAAAAGCTCTACATGTTAGATTTTTATCTTTTTATATGTGTATTGAGCACTTTTTAATACTACTGTTTCCTGGTCTAACTCTGAGCATTAACTTCTTTATTATATATATATATATATATATATATATATATATATATATATATATATATATATATGATATTTGAATATTATCCTTCTTTTATCAATGTATTGTGGAATATGACGAAAAAGGATATTTTTTATTGATTGTTCTTGTGTCCTTACAATTTTTCTTTTTTAAAGGCTAAGTGTCTGAAGGAATGTCCCTAGCGTTTATTGCACTATTCTAATAGTTTATTTTCTCATACTTCTTGTTTGTGGAACACACTTCCGCCTTCTTACTTTACTGTCACCTACGATCTCCAAATGTTTTAAATGCAACATCAATCGCCATCTTGTAATCACTTGCTGCTCAGTGGCATTATCGCATTGCTTGGGGGAGAAACGATAAAAAAGCGCCAACTTGAAAATGATTGAATTCTTAGACGAAAGTGCTCTGAACAATAACACTATGGACAATTGCTTCACACACTTAATCTTCCAAAAATTGTAAGGACACAAGTAAAAAAACGTAGAAAATATTCCTTGACTATTCAATGAAATATATACATACACACACACGTGCACGCACGCACACACACACGCACATACATACACACATACACATATATATATATATATATATATATATATATATCTAGGGGGAAATTTTTGAGGAAATTATAAAAAAATTATTTGTGACGTCTTCCGTTCTTTTTCCACGTTGTCATACAATTTACCCACTACTGTACTTGATATATATATATATATATATATATATATATATATATATATATATATATATATATATAAGTTAAGTATATATAAGTTTCAACGGAAAAAAATGATTTACTCTAAGGTTTAATTTATTCTGTCTCTCAAGAGAATCCCATGAGCATGTATAAAGCGATCTCACAAATGATGGAACTGGATCTTCTCGACCTGATCCATTTACCAAAATCAAACATATTGATTTCAGGAAGTAGT
The DNA here is from genome assembly GCA_963932145.1 of Acanthosepion lycidas. Classification (NCBI taxonomy): domain Eukaryota; kingdom Metazoa; phylum Mollusca; class Cephalopoda; order Sepiida; family Sepiidae; genus Acanthosepion; species Acanthosepion lycidas. Next base: position 67,628,859 of record OZ010576.1, read on the forward strand.
TTAGCTGTAGAACACTTCAGCACTTCCGTATACACAAACAGGCATATACGCACACAAGTGTACACATATTTGTTTCTAAGAAATAAACACGCGCAAGATACCAACATATAGATATGTATATTTAAGAAAGCAAGGATAAACAATAGAAATATCAATATATTTTCAAATAGCAGGAAAACTCGATCAATGCATCCCCAGAAAGAATCGTATGTCCATTTATCAATTGATTCTTGGTCATGATGACCATCACGACATTTTTCTTATTGGTTCTTTGATCATTCTTCACGACGACCAAGACATAACGCGCATATTCAACAACTCAATTTGGTATTGGTCCTAGAGGAATAAGTTTAGTAGATGATATAGTAACCATTGTTTACGACTCAAGATCGTCTCATGATGTAGACATGGTGTGCATCAGCAGGAGTAGCTCTCTGATGTTCAGTTGATGTTGTTAGCCTGTTTACTTGGCGACTTTTATGAAGCTTGACATCTCCGAATTGTTGATCATATCGTGCTTCTTATTTACCATGTCAGACTAAAAACTGTCGTCTTAAAGCGAAAATAGCATACATTGCAAATCATAATGCTCTGCTATTTATGGATAAATAGCCTGTGTCGTTGTTTTTGTATGTAGTCGATAGCTACTCGGTAGCATCTGCCTTGGTGCATACAAATCACCAAATATCCTCAACAAAGAGAAGTGATCGTGTATTGTATTTTAATAGAAAATTTGAACAGGTAAGAAAACTCAGACTAATCTTAAAATGAAACCTTTATTACAAACTACTAGAAATTAGACAAAATTACTGCGCAAAGTTCCAGTGAGGACTCAGTTTGTTTGCGTAAGGCACAGGAAAAGAAAAATTGAGCAAAGAAGTCGAACGATTATTTGGTTGCATGACAATATGCCTTTCAAGCAATTTCATGATATGGCCAGGAATGCTTTTGATAGCTAATATTGAAAAATTTTACGCAATAGTTCCTTAGTGTCTTAAGGCAACATGAATGTATTCTATTATTAAGAATAAATAAAAAAAAGCATATAAGATGCTTAAAAGACAATAACTTAACTGTCATTGTTGAACAGATTACGTTAAAAGACATAAAAACATAAAAAAATCAGAACATGAGTCTTGGAGATGTATCACCTACGGGTCCATTTCATGGCCCATAATTGGAACCCAGTGAAATCTTCAATAAGGCTGAAGAGCTAATTCGGATATGTTAGTAAAACGCATGAACAGTGGCTCCAACGACCTACTTAGAGATAATAACAGACATCAATCAGACATCAATTCAGCTCCTATCACCTTTGTTCTTTGGTGGCATCTCCGACATGCATTCCCAGACCAAACAGCGTGTTACTTAGGCCACCAGCGAAATAACAGAGAAGCAAGAGTGCTATTCTGCCATATTAACAATATATGCTACTCCATTTATTACTACGAATAGAGATTACTGATGGGGATCATTTCCGGTTGAAGATATGGCGTCACTGCCGAACCAGCAGAAGAAATGTCAGCGGTCTGTTTAGTTTCCATCACAAATTATCGTCCTTTGATGCATGCCAAAACCTACTTTATGTCATATGTGTTAAGGACGTTCTGAAATTTGCAAATTGTGTTGCAGACTGCAAAGAGAGGGACTGGCATTTCATTTTGCTTGAACTGTCTCACGCATTCATTGAAACTCAGTTTCGGTTCTTGTGTGAACTCCTATCAGTTGGAGCCAAGTCAGTATTTGAAGTGAATCTTCACAGCCTTAGGCAAGATGTATTGTTGATAACGTGTTACTGACATCAGATTTAATAAATGCTTTGATGGAGTGACAGTCTGACAGACAGGTTGATTCAGAGCCCAGAGGGTTATAGAGAGAAATGGCTGAAGAAAAAGCTGACTAAACAAGACTTCGGATAGATACACTTTGACAATAAATCAAGGAATATAGTAAATTAAATCACACAAATGCACATAAAATCACACACACACGCATACACGCATACGAACGGGCATTATATATATATATATATATATATATATATATATATATATATACGTATACTGAAAATGAAAATATTAACATGCAAATATACAAATATGTATGTTCATACATACACGTATGCACATACATACTTATAAACATATAGTACTATAAACTCTTATATAAATAAATTTCGTGTATAAGTCAACTCTAGGCTTTTAGCGAAGAACTGAATTTAATGTTACACAGTCCAGTAATTAGTACAATGCATTTTAAAAACAAAGCATCATCTTTTATGAAATATAAAACAAATTTTAAAAAGCTTTCAATAATTACTCTGCTTTATAATTTGATTTGGTTTTATTCTGAAAATGCATGAGATCTGCCCTGGTTGTAATGCCAAACACAGAACAGTTGATCATTGTAAATCTGTAAAATCTCACACTGACACGAATGATGATAATGTAAAAAAATATAGAAAATATTTAAGTCTTTTCACGATAGCAAATGTTTTACTAAACTAGCGGTTAAACTTTAATGCAAATTAAAGGGCTTCATCTGCTAGCGACACTGTACAGCTTTTCATTATTAATTAGTTGAGCTTCATTTTGTCATCGTTTGATTTTTATAAGTGATCCATAGTTTTCATTTCGACGCAAGAAATTCTTACCGTGAAAATATTTCATTAATGTAATTGTAGCCTAAAATAGCTAAATGACATTTGTTCAGAAAACGACCTGATCAATGGCAGAATTAACCGAAAATATTTCAAATACTGAAATTATTTTTTAATAGTATTTCCATCTTTGTTGTTTTTATCAAATTGTTCCGGATGATGCATTCTTCAGAAGTGTATATCCAGTAATCCTATTGTATCTTTCAGTAATTGTTTTATGAATCTTGATAGTCAACTGGAACATTTCAGAGATATTGTAATATTTCATATGTGACAAGGGAAATTTTCAAGGCTGTCTAAAAATAAACTTTGAAGAGATGGGTAAAGGTGACTTCACAATGATCAACGAGCAGAGTTAAATATAGAAAGTCACAGAAACGGTGTGAAGGTGAGAGAAAGAGTGATTGCGTTTAATGAGTGATGGAATAAATGGTTCAAAAACAAATAATTAAGAATATTAATTTCGATAATGTGATTCGTTGAGGAGTTCTTATGAAACCGAACCTGAATGTTAACTTGGGTAAAACCTAGTACAACTGAGGATGGACTCAGCAAATCGAGCGAAAATTTTGACATTTTATAACTTATTTCATTGAACAAAGTTCAAAATGTTTAATTATATTTACACCGGGTCATGTAAGCTACCTCCCACAATCCAAAATATGTTTGGTGCTATTTAACCTACAAAGAGTTAATAAGCCGAAAACAAAAACAAATCAATCAATTCGTCAACATTTAATCATTTTGATATTAAGATGTTTACTTAAAGATCTCTTCATCTGATTTAGAGATTTTTTTCTTAGGCAGAATAATCTCAGAGAAAAAGCTTTACGAAAATCTCGGCCAAAACCAAACAATTAGCCGTTGACGATTTTACATAAAAACATTCTCCGTTAATTTTATAGGAAGATAATAATAATAATAATTATCGTTTTCTGGAAGTTGATTATCAGAGAATCGGTCAAGTGACTATTTGGTCATATGTTTCCTAAAAGTAAAGGGATCTTTAATGAGCGTAAATTAATGGTTGAATCTTTACCGATACATCATCATTGGTGACAGATGGCATATTGAATCCCATATATATATACGTGTATATGGGGGTTTATGAGTAGTTCTGAAGAGACTGACGTGATAAAGATTTCGACAGTGGGGGAGAGAGGCAGAGGTGCATGAGATGCATGCAGAGCTAATCGTAGCAGCAGCCGTGAATGAACAGTCTAACCTATGAAAATCGGGAGAACAAATAAAAAGACACGTTATGTTATCGTTATGATAGTTGTAACCGAGCGATTCAAATTTTATTTCACTGCATTCAGCCGTCAAGCATTAGAATTAGAGAAAGTCTGTGTAAGTAACAATTAAAAATAAATGACATCTTATTAAAATATTAAGGCATTCTGGTTTTCATCGTCCTTATTCCAAGAATTCGAACCATCTCGGGGATTCGTCAACTTTAGTTTTGTATGACATAAGCTGGCAACGTTTCAATTTCGGTTATAAGACATCTTCATAAATATAATGTTAGTGGAGGATATCAACGAACCAATAACGGGGATAACAAGTTCGTTACATCTAGTACGATGATCAAACATTCTTGACCCTACATTTATTACAGAAAGATACAATGCATACAGTAATTGGAATAGCGGGCCTACATCCGGATGTTGTGCCACAAAGTATATTTGCATATTTTCCAGCAGTATAACATCCATCTGCTCATTGTTTGACTCAGTTATTGAAAACCTTCACAGCTAAATTTTTGTTCTTTGTCTCTCCTAAGAATTCGATATGTTAGAGGTCTACTTGTTATCGTTTAAAAACGTCAGTGCCTCATTCAACATACGCATTTTCCATCAAAGTTCCTTTCATTTAGTTTTGAAGTGACTTTGAAAGATTAGTATTCCCATCTTTGCTTTTTACGGCAACTAACCCCAAGGAACGCTGGTTAGTAGTTAACCAGACTTGATGGTTGGAATTCACTGATATGTAAACACGAATTACATTGTTATTATGAAAACGAATGTCATTTTGCTGAGATTCAGTTATTTTTCTAAGGAATAAACCAGATTTTTAAAGAATAATTAGGGAAAATAATTTAACGAATAATTAAGAAAAATGATTTTTTTTTTATAAGTCTTATAAACTTATGCACAAATCAAAAACTCGAGAGAAAATGTAATAAAGAGTCAGGGCTTATGCTAACACATAAGACAAAGATCTGCACGAACGAACATAATTAATAGTTCTTTTGTCTTTACTGGGGAAACAGTTACTTTCATATTCGATGGGCACTAAATTATTTTAATTTTTACCATGACTATTGATTTTTTTTTGTCATACCGATAACAATACGTATACGGTAGTTATTAACGTTTACCGCAGACTAATTCCGATTTGTTTTTCTACTTAAATTGATTTTGTACTTTTCGAAGGGATTTTCAAAAAAAATATCATTACGATTTTTAGCCTTATTTGTCTTACTTTATTTGTTTATCGTATCTGTTTCTTTGTTCTTTGTTCTTTTTTTTTAATGTTCAAGCCCGACACGGTACGGTGAGTGCCGGCCATGTTGGTTGGATAGCTGTATCAAAATGTCAGATTATCTTAACAAAATAAGATTCCAACGACATAAACCGAATTTCTGTCAGATCTGTTCAACATACGCCAATATTTGGAGACTGTTCACTTTTTGTTTTGCTTTTTGCAAAAATGACGAAAAAACAAAAAACAAAACAAAAACAACTTAATTTAGAAATCATGTCTTATCATTCGTTTGTGCGTTTAATTTAATCATCATCATCATCATCATCATCATCATCATCATCATCGTCGTCGTCGTCAATATCGCTATGTTTCTTTAAATGATTTTCTAATGAATAACAATCAAGAAACACCAATATATCTGGGAAACCCCATATTTTCTCCATTCTTGATGTACTTACCTTCATTCTAAATGATCTCTTCTATAGCGGGTCGTCTACAAATTAGTCAGGCCGTCTAATATCACCTATATCCATTTTTCTGTTTTTGCTATTCCATTATGAAGAAGCAATATACACTCAATACTTCATAGGATCAACAGTTACTCTTCTTTTCCATTAGTTCTCGAGCAAATTTTTAAGGTTTGAGTTTTTTTGAAAAATATTTCTTTCACTTCTCATTTTAGGGAAAATAATTTAACGAATAATTAAGGAAAATGATTTTTTTTTATAAGTCTTATAAACTTATGCACAAATCAAAAACTCGAGAGACATTTTTGCATTTTTATTTTATTATTATTATTAGTAGTAGTAGTATTACTAGTAATGTCTTTCAAAATTACTCCAGCGTTTAATACAAATGAACATTTTTAATGTTGATCACAAAATAAATTATATTTATAAAATTTTGCCTGTATCCATCAATTTATTTGCGAAGTCGAATTAATTATTTCTAGTTTTGTAGGAACAGAGAAATCTACTGATAATTTCGCAACTTAATATAACGAAATCTAACCTAGCTAAAGCTAAGTGAATTGAATCTTGTCAACATCCAAGAGCATCTTATATTTTTCTTCTCGAAGACTGATTCTGGTTTGTGCATGTACCATTGTATATGCATGATTGGAATTCAGAGTTTACAGCAGTCCGTCTTTCTTATCCAAACAGATCCTTATTTGGCTATAATTGCTAGGGTAATGCATATCTTATAGGATTGGTAATTTTCAGGTAGCCGTCATTTGCTCGTTTCACGTGCCTTGCATATGTTGAGTTTTATATCATTGGTCCCGATTAAACGGACTGATTACACTGGAGATTAACTGATAGCAATACCCCCCTCACTTTCCTTTGTATTCAAGATAATTTAGGGATGGCGTTTGTTTGTCGGTCCTGATACATTTTTTTTACGAGGCTCTTTGCGACAATACCAGTAATAATAAACAAACTGTTACCTTCGTGCTCTAATCACTCAGATAACCAGACTAACAACTGTCTCTTTCAGGATTCGATCGCGCCAATAAATCTGGGCAAAGCTATCTCCTTCATGTTTCTTAATAAATGTTATCTAAATGTTTCTATCGCTCTCATAACGATGAGCAGAACTTTCACATTCCTGTCCCTTCATATTCTATGCGCACCATTTACGATTTGTATAACTGTTACATTCAAATTGCAAAAGCTTCAATAAACGTGGACACAGCTGTCAATTCCAGGTTCCAATCGTTACAATAATAATGCTTCCTTCATGTTTCATGCCTTCCAATAAATATGAGCTAAGTTGTCACTTTTTATTCGCCACATTGACCATAGCCAATGGTGTCACATTCGTGTTCTAATCTCTCGAATATCAATGGATACAAATATAATGTTTTTCTCTTTCATTTACTTTAGTAAAGTTGGGCGCAGCAACCACCATCATGTTTCAAACGCTTCAGTTAACCTGGAAACAACTGTGTCACCTTCATGTTCTTAGCGCTCCGGCAATAGGGGCGCAAACGTTTCCATTCTGTTCCAAACACTACAATAAAAACGGACATAGCTGTCTTTTTAATATTCCAATCGTTACACGAACCATCAATGTCTCCTTCATGTTCAAAATGCTCTAATAAAAATTGTCACAAGTATCATTTCCACGTTCCATGTAACCGGTTATCTCTATGCTCCTATCGTTCCAATAACATTTGCTACGGTACAACTGTCGCTTTTGTTTTCCATGTACTGCAATAACAATTGTTATCAGTCACCTTCATGCAAGAAGCGCTTCAATAACGATGAGTACAACTATCACCGTCACATTTTTCTAGCGCTCCAATAATGATTGACTCAATGCTCTTCCTGTTTCTAACGCTCAAATATTCTGTTACCTTAATTCTGTTGTAATCGCTACAATTACGATGAGCCCAACTGTCACTGTTCAGGTCCCACGATTATTCACCTCTTTTGATCATAACATATTTATCTAGCTTTACATTTTATATCTCTTTTACTCTGTGATCTGCTGGAATAGATTATCATATACGTTTTCTATTCATTATTTACTATAAACATGTCTAGTATGAACAACAGTATTAATACTTATTTAATTTCCATTAATTCATTATTATTAACTTCGACTTTAATCTAAAAAATAAATGCAGAAAAAATAGAAAACTCCTTTAACGTTGCTGAAAACCACCAATAAAAAGTTAAAGTGAATCTGGCAATCATGAAAGGCAAATGTTGGCTGCATGTTGAGATTGTTCGTTTATTGAAAAGTAAAACAATGAGTAAAACAAAGAAGATTTTTTAAAGATTTTAGAGTTTTGTGTAGACTAGCTACCACTTAACCCTCAATATTACATTCTGTTTCTTGTTTTAATAATAATAATAATAATAATAATAATAATAATAATAATAATAATAATCTGATCATTTGTTCTTTATTCTCTTTGGCAGTTAAAACTTAATATTTGGTCAAAAAGACCGTCTGGTATTACAGTAGATTATTAAGGTCATTGAGTATTTTTGAGGACGTTTTTCCACCAGCTCCAAGACTGGGCAAAAGAGCGCAAAACGATCACGTGATATTTGACAATGATAAGCAGCGCTTGACGAGATTGACGTGAGTCATAACAAAATGGCGATGGTGGAGAGAATTTGATGGATGGCTTCAAATTGAAAGATGGTTGCAGGGATTATTGGATTAACGTTGTAAAGTTACAATAAGACGAAAGAAGAAAAAAACTGGAAAATAAATAAATAAAGAAAATGGCCAGAAATATGAGTGAATAGTTCTTTGAATGTAAATAAATAGTTATACATATGTAGAGAAATCGGAGCAAGCAGATTGATAGGAAAAGCCGATACACATTAACAGACGCAAAGTAAAAAGAATACAAGATACGAAGAGTTTAGAAAGAGACAAGAAAATAAAACAAGTACGAAGGAAAGAAAATAAATATAGCGACAAAGTTTGTTATAGACGAAGTTTAGCGCGGTAGACTGCCACAGAAATTAAGAACACAGTACTCGGTAGTGTGAGACTGTCGCATTAACCACGCCGATGTGTGACCCAATATATAGAAGCAAAGTTATTAAGTATTACTGTAATGGCCATGTGGCTTATGTATGTAAGCCACATGTTCGTTGCAGAGTTTAAAACATAGAGAAACATTTCGCTGTGAATATTTCTAAACACAGTTTTCTTCAACAGAGGAAACCACTTACATTAAGTGTTCATATTTGAAAGTACTCATTGACTGAGATAGTAACTATTCGCCTTCTGTACCACAAGTCAGAATTGAAATAGTGGTAAAGAGGAAGTTTGAATACTAATTTTTGCGTTGGAAAAGAGCTTTTAGTTTTCTATTCATTTGTTTTAGGTAAAAACAAGAACAAGAACAAGAAACGAAAAAAAAAAAAAAAACTAAAACAAAAAGTAAATCAAAACAGAACTTATAGAAATAGTGTTCATTCTTTCTTTCTTTCTATCTATCTATCTATCTATCTATCTATCTATCTATCTATCTATCTATCTATCTATCTCAGCCTATTCGTTTCTATCTCAAAGATTTTACAGAAACTTGTTGATTTATGGCCATACGCTAATTGACCGCATGAAACCTACCTTTCCAAACAGCTTAGAATTTCATCTTAACTGTAGGAAAATATTAAAAAACGCTGAATTATGAAAAGAGTTGGACATTATACTTTTTGTGTCAATAAATCTAATATTCAACTGAATGGTTGGGAACAAAGAGGTAAAAGAAAAAGTAACTTAATTTATCGACTCGGTACAGCTTGGTTGACTTGATATTACAACGAACTAAGGTCTAAGTTTCAAGCCGTAAAATAGTAAACAAATTTATCTATACAGAAGAATCGTTCTTTGGAGAAGTAAATACAAAAGTATAAATATGAAGTTTGAAGCGAATAACTTGCATCACATGTAAGATAATTAAGTTTTTGTTTGATTAACACAAAACAAGTTCGAAAATGAATTTTTAGGTGAAATGGAACAGAATCCAAAAACCGAGCACTAAAAAAGGAAGTGACTATTCTTTTCTAGTTTGTTATAGTATTATATAATATAAAATTATTTTTGGTAGCCATTTTTCTAACAGTAGAATTATTTACTCAGGTGGTTTCTGAAAAATAAATGGAAAAGAAAAATGATGAAAAGAAAAAAAATGTTTTTGTGTAAAACGTTTTTGCAATTCGCAGGTAATTGGTTTTCCATAAAGAATTAAAATTTTACATCCCGGATATAAGAGAGTTGTCGGGACCGGAGAAGTCTCTTACATCCGGGTTTCTCTTATATTCGGGTTTGGTCTATTATATATACATTCACACAGGCTCTAATTTGGGAGCAGATAAAATCTCACTTATATCCGAGTTTCTCTTGTATCCGGGTCTCTTATATCCGGGTTACACTATACTACTCAGTAACTGTCATTTCACAGCTCAAGCGAACTATCTATCTATGATAATTGTTCGAAAAGTAAGTTATAACATTGATAATTAAACATGTTACACCACCCCCAAAAGTTATCAAAATTAGATTTTTACTTTTTCACGTAATCACCATCGATGTCCCAGGGAAATAATGACTGTTCTCGAAGTACATAGTGTCAAGCGACTGGAGACGCATTTTACACATTTGCAGCCTCATCCATGTGGAACGAGCTCCCGGGTAAATGTTGTTTGAGGCAACATAACATGATAATATGAAGAGACCAAGATAATAATTAACTATAAAAATGTTTTCCTCTTTCGCGGCAATATGCCGTATTCTTATGATAAAAAATAATTAACCCTTAAAATGCTTTAGTTTTTGTTTTTTTTAATCAAACGTTTACAAATCATTTTCATTCAAGTTTTACTCTCCTTTCTTAAAGTTGAAGGGAAAATATCGTAAAAATATGAAACTGGATTATGAAATGGGATGAAGTGAAAATGTGAAGTAGAAAAACAATTTCTTTTTTTTTTCTTAAATAAAACTGATTGCTTTCCACCTTATGCAGTCGAATACAAAGAAATCAAATGGATAGTGGCTATGATATTCAGTCCTGCTATTAAATTCACCAATGTCACGGGATTTTCATTTTTGGGTCAGGAGAAGATTTTTTTGAAATTCATAAGTGAATCCTGCAGTGGCTCCGCAAACCAAGTCTGGAGGTGCAGTGTCTGTGGCAGGGGGGTGAGGATTACTGGAAGTCGGTTATTGTGCCAGTGTCACTTTGCTGTTGTTCTCTTTAAGAAGCGAGTTTTTGACGTCGGGTTTCTTCGAAGTTTGTAGAGGTTTAGTGGACAATGGCACGACATCGCAGTCGGTCGGTCGGTCGGTCGGTCGGTCGGTCGGCAGCACGCGTCCATAAGGCTTCTTTTGTCTGATCTTTCACAAGTGGATGTAAATTTTGATCTAGGTATAAGTGTAATATAAAAAAAGACACTCCAAATAATGATTTTCCAAGCGTAGTTTGGATGTGGCACAAGGCCAAAAGTAAGGGGCATCCAGTGAGGATTGAACTCACTACTCAGTCGCAATTGTTCTAGCGAGACAAGCTTGCTTAACCATTGCACCACCTCAAGGTGCCCAAAGAGACTCCAAATATGCTGTCAACCATGGGGGAAAGCTTAGCGTGTATGTTCCGATCAAAAGCTAATTTCTTACTGGATTTTCGTAACTCGACTTTGTTCTGAAGCTGGCTTAGATCGAAAAGTATATAAAACTATCAAGATGTAGTTTTCAAACATTTTTTCGCTTAGCTGAGACATGCACTGTTATGCATTATATTTGCATATTTCCTTGCGCCGAAGTGTAAAATATTTTGATATTGACTGTGTACATATTAAAAATGCTTTTTTCGTTTATATTTGATATAATAATATTCATTCATTCATTCATCCAATTCTTTCGATTTTTCATAATGTCACCCATACGATCAACTCAGTCGATGACACACGCGAAAAGCCCTACCCTTTCTTTGATTACAAACCTGACACACTCGTATCGTTCGACGCTATATTGAGATATGGCGTCAAACATTTTCATGTTTACTGACTACCGTCCATTCCAGATCTTAGCCCGGCCCCTGCCCAACCAATAACATCCTATTTCTGCAGGGCATAACCTCTAATATGGGCTTAAACCTCTACTTTCCCAGATCAAGTGTCACCTAATGCAATCTGTTTTGAAAACTTTTGACACATCTCATCTGATTCTTTCTGTCCATTCATTCGTTAATTTTTTTGCCTTTTCCCCCTTAAATATCGTTCGCCATTGTGGTAGTCCGCCTCCTCTTTAGAGTAGTTGATTACAGATCCTTCGTTGTGGTTATCGTCCATCTCTAACCTGTATAATAAAGACATTAATCAATTGTATCGCTAGAGGCGGTGAATAATATTATTCCAGTAGTTAGTCAGTAATACCTCTTTTTTATGTTTTTGTTATCCGTTTATTTTATCCAATATCTGTTTGCATCGATCTGGGACAATGGAAGAATGAAAGCAGCAGCAGCAGCAGCAGATGAACAGAGGTTTTCCCTACCAGATAATGAAGTTCATAATGAAGAAGACAAAAAGAAAATATTATCAGAAAAGTAGTGAAAATGGAGGTAGCAAAATAAGCGAGAACGAAATAATAATAATAATAATAATAATAATAATAGTAACAACAACGACAACAACAATTTGCATTCCATATTTACAAGATTTAAAAAAAAATCCGCAGTATGAAACTGCTCATCTACTCTGGAAAGTATTATCAATGTCAAGAAAATATGAACATTGTATATAGTAAGTAGTTTCTTAAAATCAGAATTTGGGCAGGTTGCATGTATTTGCACCTTGTCTTAACGTACTCATGAACCAGTACAAAATTTTACTGAACAAAAAGCAATCATCATCTTCTGTGATAATAATAATAATAATAATAATAATAATAATAATAATAATAATAATAACAACAACAACAACAACAACAACAACAACATTCCTAAAAGATCAATGTGCTCACATCAACCATTTTATTATAATTCACTAAATATCCTTTTTGTTTGTCGATCCTCGCATATCTCAAATACGGCTATGGCAATCATATTTTTATTTGTATAGTAATAAAAATAGTGGATTTGTGATTAATGGTAAAACCTTCAGGATCGAATTATATTTATATAACCAATGCATCGTGTAAGTTTCAGCTAATAATATTAAATATTAATATTATTTATTACAAATGTAGATAATCATTCATTTTGTGTCTGTTAGAAGGCAAAGTGTAACATAAGCTTTTATTTATCAATGAAACCAAAAATTAAAAGATTCCTTTAAGTCAATACCTAGATATCGGAATTAATTCCATTTTACATATTTACATGGTCTTCTTAACAATTTATAACCTTCATCAATTTTTCATCTAGTGATTTTCATAACTTTTATACTCTTTCAATTTTGACTTGCAGCAGTGTTTATTATTTCCCTGAGATTTTTAATTGAATATTGTTTTCCATTTCTCACGTATTTTTTTATGTTCAGCTTTTTCATTGATAGCCAACTATTTTTCTATTGGATTAATATCTAGAGATGCTGGGAGCGAACGAGGAGTGCTGAAAAGTTTGTAGCTCAATCCATTTCCCAAGGTCAGACTAAACGACATGGCGTTTAGCCATAATTTTAGTTATTTCAGAAAACTTTGTATACTGTGAGTGAACATAAATATACATGTCATGAAATGTGTTTAAAGTCGTTTACCATTCAAAAACATCTTGTCAAAGAAAAAAGAAGTAAACTATAACACCATCATGAGCTTTAATCTTACTAGCATCAGAGAATGATGAAATTAGAGGCACTTTCATCATTAAATTTACTGTTCAGATATTAATCTTCATGTACTTCCTTATTCAATTTCGATGTTTACTTAAAGGTGCTAACCGGGTTGTTTTTATTTCTTTAGCCCATATTCTTAATATTTGGCACAATTTTTATGTTTACACTTGTAACATTGTATACAAATGTTTTCTTGCTGGCGGTCAGTTCATTTTTCTTGCATATATCTTTTTGAGATTTTTGTCTCATCGTACAAATTTCGTTTTTGATTGTACTACGTTATGCGTTCCAATTATACGCAGTTTCCAATGTTGTATTCCAATCATTCACTATCTTGCTTTTCTTTTGAGTTAGATACATTGCAGTATTTTATATGCCTGAATTTAAATTAATAACAATAATGATATACTATATTTATAATATATGATATATAATATTTATATAAAACATAATACATATATAATCATTTTACCACAAGCAAGGCAATAAAGCCACTAAGACATAAGAGGTTATTTAGTATAAGATAATATGAGAAAAACACTATTAAGGAGAGAGAATAATAAAAGAACAGAAATTAAGAAGACAACAAATAACGATTGACATTGCATTTAAATTTTTGAAGATCAAAATTGACTGAGAATTAAGATGCCAGAAGAAAGTTTCACAAGCCTTCAAGTGTGATAGAAGAAACTGTTAGCCTATAATTTACAGCGACACCTAGCCATTTCAACTGTAAAATGATGAGATATTGCTGCCGATGAGACTCTGCACTTAAATTCATGAAGTCTAGGTATCATAGCAGAAAGTTCATCCGAAAAATTATCATGAAAGTATTTATAGAATAGGCATATATAATATATATATATATATATATATTTCCACTTCATACCAGCGGAAAACATAAGTCCGAGAAGCCGCAATGTGTTAGTCTCCTAGAGGTTAACATCAGCCATGATGATGGAAGATAAAATGGATTCTCTCAGACAATTAAAAAAGGATTGTTTCGTTTTGGATGCGTTTAATTTGACAAGTCATTCTTTGCTGCATTTAACAACAGATTGTAGGTTTTTTTAGACCAGCTGCCAATTTGACCTTATCAAACCAATCTGACTTACTATTATGTCTTATTATTATGAGTAAATAGTTGTGTCATCAGCATAGATACTGAGTTGAGAATTGATGATATCAGGAAGGTCATTAATGAAAATTAGGAACAAGGTAGGTTCAAGGATAGAAAAACCGCATTAATGTAAAAATACCTAGCAGAATGGTCATTCAAGACAACTATGATTGCGCGATTTGATAAGAAAAACAGAATCAGTTGAAAAATTATTCCAGAACTTGTGAAGAAGACCAGTATGCCAAAACCTGTCAAATGCTTTTGAGATATTCAAAGCAATTCCCGAGCTTCAATATTTTTATCTAAATATATATATATATATATATCAGCAATAAACATCAGCAGTTGTCATAGAGAAGCGCATGCCATATTGCTTATCTGAAAGAAAACCCTGCGATGTGAGATGCTTAATCAACTTAAAGTTGATTAGTACCTCTCAAAACGGGATAGAAGGCTTAGAAGGCCTATAGAAGTTCGCCTGAGTTTTTAAAGACTGGAAGTACAGAAGAGGATTTCCAAAAAGCAGGAAAGCAGAAGCGTTGAAGTTCACGTGCTTTGTGAGGGATTCAGTTTAGAGGTGATAGCAGAAACCATGGAGGGAGTTATATACATATTACTATTATTAATTGGGAAGTCAGGCAAAGAAACTGCAGATGAGTCAAGAGTAGTATTTGGAGAGAGTTTACGAGTCAAACATTCATTTTATTAGCAGAAGATGATAACACCTCAAATTGGGTGAAAAGAGGATGGAAATAAGACTTACTGTTATTTAACGCACTATTAAAGGGCCTAATCAAGAAATAAGGGATAAACTTCTAATACTGTCCAATAAACATTTGTTTTGAATGATGACTGTTCGTACATCGCACAAAAGTAGCTGTATTAACAAACATTTCGACCAAAAAATGATTGTTGGAGCCAGAAAGACGACACACTATAATTGCTTGAGTTTTTTTCTTAGGCACACGTAGCCAGCATATACAAGAGATATGTCAAAAGGGAACGCGGGGAGTCCGGACATGGACTCAAGAAATAAGGACTATAATCAACCAACTCTGCATTCATACTACATCAAAATACTGGTTCTGCTTGGCCAATTCATAAATATACTTTACAGTCTACATTCCATTCCATGTGAAAATATTCTCTTAAAAAATAAAGTAACTGGCGTAATTTTTTTAAATTCTTCTAGTTGCTAGCGACAACAAACATGTAGGCTAAAACATGTAGGCGAAAACTACATTTTTCCTATTGTCTTTTTTCCTTTATATATATATATATATATATATATATATATATATATATATATATGTTTTGAACAATAAAAAACATTAAAAAGTTAAAATTTTCAGAAAAACTGGGTTATATATTAATATTTTTTCGTTTTATTATTTCAATTAGATTCCTCGGCTAGTTTCGGCCAGCATGGTCATCATCAGGAGAAAAAAAAAACTTCTGCTTGTTAGTAGCAGTGAATTATAGGAATGAATGACTTGACGGAGAAAATGAACTTTATCTGTAGTTTTCATTTGTTTTTTTTTTATTTTTAATTTTTTATCATAAATTTTGGTCAGTCCTTGTGATTGTCAAACAGTCTCTTTTAAGTTGTTATTTAAGATAAAGGCTAGATGGATTCATACTGCTCTGAATTCTCTTGTCATTTTGACAGTTTTATTTGTTCCTGGAAAGAGGTCTGTGTTAAGTGTATGTTATTTAGTTCATAGGGAATGAGTGAGTATGATGTGTGTAAGTGTGTATATTAGTAGGGTGTGTGTGTATAAGTGTGAGGCCTCAACACCTCCGAAAGCAGGTTTTATTCCAGGTTTTATTATTGTTATGGGATCTTACCCATAATAATAATAATGGACTATTCCATACTTAATAAATACTGCGCCTCAGGAGTAGGCAAGGAGTTAGTACTTCAAGTCGAGTCAAGAGTCGAGTCAGAGGCAGTCCGAATCAGAGTCGCGTTCAGACAATTACTGCAAGACATTCGAATAGTGATACTGGTCGAGACTACATTGTTCTCTCTACTAAAACTGATTCTTCATACTAACACTTCTACTTCTCTGTATATATTCCTGTTTGTAATATGTCTATGTTATTCCATACCTGCGTTCGAGTTCTTCTTTATTGGGTCTACCTTGGACTATCACCGTGGTACAAGGAACCGGACCATAACAAGTGGCGACGAAGGAAACCAACTCTCTACGCGGAGGATATACCTTTTTTTGCTATCCGTCGCGCATAACAAGTGGCGACGAGGAAACCCTAAAAGGGTAATACGAAACTAATTCTAAAAAAAAAAAAATTTCTTTTTTTTTTATATCAAATTTTCACTGACAACAAAGGAATTTTTTTTTGTTGCGTGCACAGGCTACAGAATATCAGGTTATACACACACACACACACACACACACACACACACACACAAAATAAATACGTTAACATTGAAGATTTTAAGTCAACCATTATGGAACAGCAACAAAGGTACGAAGAGAAACATCTGGAATTGTAAGAATTATTGTTACGTGCGATGACAAATAAGGAGCAAAAATCCGAGAACGAAACAATTCTCTCACAAGACGCTATTTGGAGTATTATCGAAGATTTCAAGTATGCACCCGACGAAGATAAATCTTTTGCAAATTACTTCCGAAGGTACGAAGATCTATATGATTTTGACTGCAAAGATTGGTCAGACGCACGTAAAGTACACCTATTACTAAGAAAATTAGGTACAGGCGAATATACCAAATTCGTAGATTATATCCTTCCCAGAAAAACAAGCGAGTTAACGTTCAAAGAATCCATAAAACTGCTAACAGAACTTTTCAGCCATAACACTTCACTATTCCATAAAAGATGGAAATGCTTGAACCTTACAAAGAAGGACAGCCAAGATTACATAACTTTCGCATCCATTGTTAACAAATATTGTGACGACTTCAAATTATCGGAACTCAGCGCGGACAATTTCAAATGCTTAATTTACGTCCAAGTCCTGGTTTCAACCAAATACGCGGAAATGAGACGCAGAATACTTACTAAATTGGAGAGTGAACAATATCTGACACTTCAAAAACTAGCCGAAGACTGCCAGAGATGCATCAGTGTGAAGAAAGACCCAAAATACATAGAACAAGCTGGCATAGCACACGTACGCAAAGTACGAAGGCAAACAAATTTTCCCTCCTCACAAACAAACCGAACTGATTTTCCAGCCTCAAGAACAGGTAAAACAAAATTTTCTAATTATAATCAACATAAAAAACTACCACCCAGTCCATGCTATCGCTGTGGGTCTTAGCATTGGGTTAAAGACGGTACATATCGTTTTAAAACTTGTCTATCATGTAAAAAAAATGGCCACAAAGGTTCTCATTGTTGGTATAGAAAAGAAAGCAAAAGCAGAATAAGAATTACGAGGACTGATCAAGCAGATGAGACTAATATAAGAAAATATGTACAAGTTGAAATGCAAAACAGAAAAGTTAGGTTACAGGTGGATTCTGGCTCAGACTTAACTATCATAAACCTACAAACATGGAGAAAACTGAACAAACCTGTCATGTTAAAAACGGATAAAATTGCTACATCAGTTACGGGGAGAAAGATAGAATTCGAGGGTGAAGTAATTACAAACGTAACATTTAATGGAATGACGGAAAAACTAAAAATGTACGTCTTAAGAAATACCGAAAACCTATTCGGAACAGACTGGATGCAAAAATTCGAATTGTGGGATTTACCTATTAGTACGTACTGCCAAAATGTAAAAAGCTTATCAACCGAGGCAGACAAAACTAAAACGAGTTTCCCCGAAGTATTTTCAGCAGTAAGAAAATGGCAGCTAATATAAAGGAAAACGTTCAACATGTTTTCAAGAAAAATAGGAGCGTACCGTTTGCGTCAATAGAAAAAACTGACCAAGAAATTAACTAGACTCGAAAATACGGGCATATTGAAAAAAGTAGAATATTGCAAATGGGCCGCACCGACGGCCTACGTCAAAAAGAAATCAGGAGAAATTCGAGTTTGTGCTGATTTTTCTACAGGTTTCAACGCAGCAATAAAGGACTACCACTGTTCTCTACCTAGTCCAGAAGAAGTATTCACTAAATTAAATGGCGGAAAATATTTTTCAAAAATTGATTTAAGTGAGGCGTACCTGCAAATTCCAGTCGATGAAGAAAGTTCAAAACTTCTATGCATAAATACACACAAGGGATTGTACAGATACCAAAGACTACCATTTGGAATTAAGGTCGCGCCGCTTATATTCTAACAGACAATGGATACGATGCTTGCCGGACTAGACTACACAATTGCATACCTGGATGACGTATTGATTAATAGCGAAAGCGTTGAACAACACTGGCAACATGTACAAGAAGTTTTAAGAGAATTCAAAGTTATGGATTCAAAGTAAAAGAAAATAAGTGTGATTTTTTCATGAAGGAAATTAAATACCTTGGCCGTATCATAGATCAAGAAGGTAGACAACCAGACCCTGAAAGGTCTACAGCAATAGAAAAATGCCAGTTCCTAAGAATATAACACAACTACAAAGTTTTTTTTGATTAGTGAATTACTACCAGGAATTCATACCTCAAATGCATAAACTTCGCGCACCAGCAGAATTCATGTTTGCTAGGAAAATCAGATCAGCGTTCGATAAATAACTACCAAGTAAAACAAAACAAGTAACACAGTCCTACGCACCAAAAAGAAAATTCCTCCCAGGAGAAAAAGTTTTTTTAAGGCATATAAAAATAATACCGCTTACTGGAAGCAAGGCAGAATTGAGAAAAGAATTGGTAATATGATGTACATAGTACAAGGAAAAAAATTCTCACACAGAAGACACGTAAACCAAATAAGGAAGAGACCGTTACAGGATGCTAACGGTCCACCTCAAGAAGAGGTATTGGACGTGATTTTCGACACATTCGATATAAAAAGACCGCAAACAATGCCAGAACCAAGAAAATCGTCAAGAAAAAGAAAATTTCACTGAAATAGATCCAAAGAAAAAAAGAAACCCTGCTACGCAAAAGCTTCGGAAGTGGGGTGGGTAGGGGTCTTACCCATAATAATAATAATAATGGACTATACCATACTTAATAAATACTGCGCCTCAGGAGTAGGCAAGGTGTCCGTCACTCAACTCTTGAGAGACGGTCCGGTTCAACTCTGTGCTTTCGGGCGGGAGGAACCCGAAGGAGGCTACGCCGAAGGGCGGAGTCTCCTTCGGGGAGGTAGACCGGCCCTGAACCCGTTTATACGGGTTCAAAGGGTATATTTTTGGCCGAGCCCACGGGCTCGGAATGCCCACGTTAAACCGGCCTTGTGACACATGACGCCCACGTGGGTGGGGGGTGACTAAATATAGTCCGTCGCTCAACTATTGAACGACAGATCGGCTGAACTCCCTGCCTTCGGGCGCGTGGAACCCGAAGGAGGCTACGCCGAAGGGCGGACTCTCTTTCGGGTAGGTAAACCGACCCTGAACCGGTTTATGCGGGTTCAATGGGCATATTTTTGGCCGAGCACACGGGCTCGGAGAGTCCACATTAAAAAGGCCTTGTGCCACATGATGCCCTCGTGGGGGGGTGACAATATCGTCAGTCGCTTAAGTTTTGACCGACTGTTCGGTTGAACTCTCTCCCTTCGGGCGGGAGGAACCCGAAGGGGGCTACGCCGAAGGGCGAATTCTCTTTCGGCGAGGTAAACCGACCCTGAACCCGTTTATACGGCTCCAATGGGCATATTTTTGGCCGAGACCACGGGCTCGGAGAGCCTACGTTAAAAAGGCCTTGTGCCACATGAGGCCCTAGTAGGTGGGTGACTGAATATCGTCTGTCGCTCAAGTTTTGACCGACTGTTCGGTTGAACTATCTGCCTTCGGGCGGGAGGAACCCGAAGGAGACTACGCCGAAAGGCGGACTCTCTTTCGGGGAGTTAATCCGGCGCTTAACCCGTTTATACGGGTTCAATGGGCATATTTTTGGCCGATTACACGGGTTCGGAGATACCACGTAAAACCGGCCTTTTGCCACATGATGCTCTCGTGGGAGGGTGACTGAATATCTTCAGTAGTTCAAGTCGAGTCAAGAGTCGAGTCAGAGGCAGTCCGAAACAGAGTCGTGTTCAGACAATTACTGCAATACATTGGAATAGTGATACTGGTCGAGACTACATTGTTCTCTCTACCAAACCTGATTGTTCATACTAACACTTTCTACTTCTCTGTATATATTCCTGTTTGTAATATATGTGTTATTCCATACTTGTGTTCGAGTTCTTCTTTATTGGTTCTGCCTTGGACTATCACAGTAGTACAAGGAACCGGACCATAACAATTATGCAATCATTTTTTTCATTTTTTTTTTAGAATTAATCAACTACTGTTAATAACATTTCGTTTTATAAACAAATTTTCGCCTACTTATGAATAGAGATTATCATTTGAATCGCATATAGACAAATTAGAATTATTATACACTTCCACGCATGATGCAATATTTACCATTTTTCAGTTAGGCTTGGAATTCGTTAAGTTCTTTGTACTTCTAAAGAGTGCGTCGTCTCCCTTGGATTCGAAACGTCATAAATTATGCTAACGTTTGTTTAACAAGTCGAATGCACGTGAATCATGATTAACCAATGAAAATCAAACAACACAAAAGTAAAAATATCGGAATTTGTTACTTCTTTTTCTCCATATCTGTTGAAGCTTCAATAAAAATGAAAATTGTTAGATATGATAAATGTTTCCTTCACACACACACACACACACACACACACACACACACACATACATATATATATATATATGAATAAATACCTGACATATTGAACACCATAGAGCCAAATGATAGGTGCATAGTGTAGCGTCGGAACCTTCTATCTTGACGAAGTATATCAAATTAACGTAGCATCAACTCTACAAGACGTTGGAAGATATCTAGAGGATTTTTGAATGACGCCGTTTCAATATTTGACTACATTTTCCTAATAGTTTTGATGCAAGGTTATGCGTGCAAATAGATCTCTTCCTTATATCTCATAAATTATCAGTTGCATTCATATCAGGAAAATGTGGATACACTATTCGTTGGACGTCTTGAGAATGCTCCTGAAACCAATTTTGAGCAATTTGGTCCCATTAAACTTTGTATTTTTTTTTCTGGAATAACCAACCTTTGTCGGGGTACATGTAATCCATGAATAGGTGCAAATAGCTATAGAGGTTAACAGGTAATGACATGTTCAAGTGGACTAGCGGACACAACTCATTTTACATTATAGAATATCCCTACCCTACAGGGTGCCTTGTTGACAAATGGGCTCCGTCACTTCGATTCTTTTGCGCTATACTGGAACCTTTAGGGCGAAACAGCTGAAACCGTGACTCAATTGGTCGACGCTACTAGTGTTTTAGGCTCAACTAGTGATGTTACAATCCCAGGTGGCGTAGTGTTAACAGGAAAAACACACCGGTAGGTTTCTACTGCCATATACGATATAAACTGAACGGACCTGTTGCATGTGGATGTGATTTGAATTAAGGTTGTTCTCTTCTTATTACAGGCAATTCCAGACAGAGGCATTTCTGTTAATGATCATGACGAACCCAAGGTCAGCCACTGCGCTGTTCAATGGAGGCGTCATGTCACCAATCAGGTATTCATAGTAGACACGTTACACCGTATAAGCAGTATTCCATGACGTGTTCTAATGCACATCTTACCCCCCCAAAAAAAAACAAAAACACAAAAAAAAACAAAAAACAAAAAACCAAACAGATTCAGAAAAAAAAAGATAAATTCATATGAATTCCCAAACGTTTCGCTTCCTAAATATTTTCTCAGTTGAAGCATCATAATTCAGTTTATGATTATGATTTCTTTCCGATAACGGTGAATAACAATAAAGTTTCTGCCAGTTCGTCATTGTGTAAATGATAATTCTAATGACAAAACCATATAATCTTGATGGAAATTTGCCCTTTATAATCAACTGATTAATCATTTATATCTAGAATGTATATTGACATTTTCTTTATAAGTCTGAAATCTATTTGTTGGGAATGGAAGGATGAACGGGAGGTGTAATGGATAGCGGCTCACATTTGGAAATCGGAGAGCCGAGTTCGAATTACAGTCGAATTCCTGACATTGACTTACGCGCAAATACTCTTGAAAAATGTATTAATCTATCTTTTCTTCCCCTATCCATTGGTTAAATATCAGTGCAGACTGGGCTCTCCTGCCGTGGTTGGCAAACAGTCTAGGAGAAGGACAACTTTAAATTCAATACCATAATAAATGTCCTTGAAAACCGACTCTCAGCAATGAGAAGGCGAAGAAAGAAGCAAGTCCAGAGAGAAATGACTTTTCAATATTTAGACATATTTTAATGTATGTTTCTCCGCTTCTTTTTTGGTATACAATATGTTTAGATGTTGTGTAAGCATACAAATATATATATATATATATATATATATATATATATATATATATATATATATATATATATATATGTTTGTGTGTGTGTTTATCTATCTATCTATCTATCTATCTATCTATCTATCTATCTATCTATCTATCTATAGAGAGAGAGAGAGAGAGAGAGAGAGAGGGGGGGGGAGACGTATATATTATTTTATACCATCTAAGTGATATGTTTATGTGTTTCCATTTCGCATCTTCTTTATGTATCCGATTCTAATATACGCTTCTTTTTCAGGCACGCATATATGTTCTTCCCACTCATTCAAGTTCATTTTACACTTTTATAGATTGTTATGTAAGCATATTTTATTTATTCAAGCATATAAAACCTACTTTTCCATCTCAATTCGGATGGTATTTGTGCTTGTCTTCAGGCGATATTGATGACTCACGGACAGTAGAACATCACTTTCGGTAGAAGACAGTGCACCTTGCGCTCTTCTTGACAATTTGTATTTGTCCTGTCGATGGCGAAAATTTGGATTGACCACTTGTCGAGAAACTATTCCCATTGTCCATGTTCCTACTTGTCGCTTGTACAGCCGCTTCGCTGGTTGTGACAGCCCGGCCACGACTGGTCAGTGATTAATGGTATAAGCACAGCGATATGGCAAACAAGGAACTTGACCATGAGTGCAAGACTGGAAGGAAGAGAAAAGAGCAACATGAGGCATAGAAAAAGGTTCGGGGAAAAGCATAAAAAAGAACAGTAAACGAAAGAAATGCCACTTTCCCCCCTCTGTGTATATATATATATATATATATATATATATATATATATATATATATATATATATATATATATATATATATATATATATATATATATATGTATGTGTGTGTTCAGAAACGCATCATAAAAATCGACCAACAAGGTCACTCTCTTTAATGTCTTTTATTATATATCTAGTTTGCATATAAGTAATCACAGACCCGGATCAAATGTATAATGAAACTATCCAAAGCTAATAATGTTTTCATTCGAGTACTTTCAGCCATCTCTTTTCATTATCAGGAATGTT
Organism: Acanthosepion lycidas; assembly: GCA_963932145.1. Lineage (NCBI taxonomy): Eukaryota > Metazoa > Mollusca > Cephalopoda > Sepiida > Sepiidae > Acanthosepion > Acanthosepion lycidas. The sequence goes on from OZ010576.1 coordinate 67,652,966, forward strand.
ACTTTTAATGTTATATAGAAAAGTTTTTTATTAGCTTTAGCTTAGCATTTTTGGAGTGTTAGAATGACAATTTAGATGTGTCGTGTAAGTGATATCATGTATAGGACAGATTTTTTAAATAGTCCGATAGGGGTGATTGATACGCAGTGTTCATCACATTTTTGTTTGTAGGATAATTTGTATAGAATTTTGATTTCTCTTTTTTTTTTTATGTTATTGTTGAATTTAGTTTGTACGGCGGCCATTTCTTTTCTAAGTGAAGTCATTCATTTTGTTGTTTGTTATTCTTTCAAATTGAAAATATTAATAAATTTATCATTAAAAACAACAAAACTACGACTAATAACAGAAGACGTAAATTAGTAGATAATACCAAAATAATATAGAACACTGACTGTAAGGAAACGCTGAAATACATGAAGCAATCATTATATAAAAGAAATGACCCACATTAAACATAATATATTTCACCAGAGAAGAAAGTATTTTTTAAATATGAATAACGAATTCTTCCTTAGGTGGTGTAAAAAATATGGTAACGATTAATGTTATAGAATTGCACATTTGCATATATATGATAATTATATTTCTATATGTATATGTACGTCCCTGACATATGTATAGCACACACACACACACACACATATAAGTGTGCGCACGTGCATAAATATACAGGTACACCTATAAACGCGCGCATACACACACAAGCACGCACGCATATATGGTTTAACATTTGCTATATCTTTTGCGCTAAATCATTTGGCGTTTATAGATAGAGACAGTGTGGATATAGGAATCAGAGTTTCACACTTCAAGCGATCTCTCACTGTCTGTATCTTTTTGTCTGTGTGTGTGCATATATATATATATATATATATATATATATATATATATATATATATATATATGTGTGTGTGTGTGTGTTATTTATTGTACTGCTTAGTGATTGAGATCGTAGTGTATATCTGGTAATGTATTTGCTTGTTGTGCCGACATACGTAAAACGAGGAATGCCAATTTTCAGGACAGGCTCATTCTACACCTATTGGAAAATGAGAGTAAAACAATTTTTCTCCCTTTCTGTATCTCTCTCTCTCCCTTTCTCTCTCTCTATCTCTCAACCTATCGTTACCTGTTAATATTTATTAACATGTTTAAGCATTAAAATAAACATGAATAGAAACTTTGTTAATCTTTCAGCCAACTTTATGATTTGATTTTTCCGCTACTTTTTACTTTTTTCTTCAGAGAATGACATGCTGTCGATACCATTTGCAGTCTTGACAGGGAATTGAACAAAGTTTCATTTTGTATCCGAAGAGAATCCTAACCTATATCTATTGTCAGCTTGTTTCATTGAAGATTGGATTTTGGTATTGTTGGCAGTGTTCGTTTTGCGTCTCTTATGTTTAACATTGTTTTAAAGTATCTACTTTTCAAATCCTGTCACGGTTTGTGTAAGAGTGAAACATTTTCATTATATTTAAGTAGCGATTCGCTCACGCGAAAATGTTCATTAACATAACTGTACTGATGTCGATGATTTTGAATGTTTATTTCAGTATTTTTAGTATGTTGGCAAATCTCATGTCATATAACATTGTAATAAATTGATTTGGTCGCTATCAGTTTTAAGTATTCTACTCGACTCTGGAGCATCGTTCATGAAGAAATCAGCGAGACGACACCTTGCAACTTTGAACAAATTTGATTATTTGTAATATTTTCTCTATAAACTGTATTAATCTATTTTTGTATTCAATTGCATGTCATTATTATTCAAATAAGCCGTCAATTTGTTTATTCTAATAAGCTAATATATTATTAAATGTATTTGAAAAGTGAACAATATCACAAACTAATGAAAAGCGATAATTTTGAATGAAGTTATTAAAGCTTAAACCTTCATAAGCGTCAAAGATAAAAAACGAAAACAGTACTATATTTTTATTTACTATATATGACATGTTTTTACTCTCTTATCTATCAGACTAACTGAAATGAATATATTCCTTAAGTACTATAAATAAATACTGTAATATTCCATATTTCTAGCAAGCATTTATCTTGCATTTCAATTCCATCTCTATTTTCTCTCCAGTTGTATTTTCCTCTATTAGAGGCATACTTCTCTCTTGTCTTTTTGTTGTGGTCTATACATTTCCGGCAACTTGGATCTTGCCTGCATTTTCGACACGAATTTCTCTTGGGTAAGTTTTTCTTGCATTTTCATTTAGAAAACCGTCGCTTACTATTAGTTTAAGTTTTAAGTCCAAGATGGATACTGTGCCTTGAATCAAATATTGATCTATTATTCTTTCATATTTATTATTCATTCTGTACTATTCAAGGAAAGATAATCTTGAGTTTTATGTGTTATTGAAAGAATTTTTAGGAAAATTACAAGGCGCTTCGTTTACCCAAATATATGCTGTATATTGTTTATTTATTAGTTTTATGCAAATGTTTTTTGTCCTCTTTTTTTGAAACTAAGCACTGAATACAGTTGAAAATCTTTTCACTGGGACCTTTTGTATACACATGATGTATTAATATTATATGACTTTCATTTGTTTTAAATAATATCCGCGAATTTGTATTAATTTTATTTTTTAATTAATTTTTATACAAGCTTTAAATTCCATATTTATTTTACCTATTATGTTACATCAGTTTATTTTAAAATCTTATATAGGTGACCAATATGGCACACAATTTTTCAAAGAGAAAATTTTCCCCTGTATCCAATGCCTTGATATTATAGATGGGAGCTTATTTTCAAACAAAAATAAACAAACACTTGCAGAAGAATAAAAAGAGAGAATGCGAGCAAGATAAGTGAGAGAGAGAGAGAGGGATAGAGAGTGAGAGAATGGGAAGAGAGAGAGAGAGTATGAGAAGAGAGAGTTAGAGAGAGAGAGAGAATGGGGAGAGTCGGTGAGGTAGGGAGTTGGGGGAGAAAGACTAGAGAATTAACAATAAAAAGAAGTGGAAGGAAGATGCCGAAAGATTTCAAGACTTTGAGGAAATCAGAATAAGAAATTTAAATGGAAGAAAGATGAATAATTAAAATGAGTGGAAGACATCTTGAATTTTAGAAGCTTTTACGTTTTAAGTAAATGATGCTGTTTACGCTTGATTAATGATAAAACGGTTCACTAACATGGGCGAAAATGAAAAAAAATAAAGACGGAGAAGAAAGGATTTATTTTTTTCTCATAATGTCATGCACCTAAAGGTGCGTGGCATTATGAGAAATATGCAATCATAGATCTCTAGAGCTTCTTGTCTTTTATAGCACTAAGCAATCTTTGTCCCCTTATCATCCCTACTAATCACTGGTTTGAAACCCATTTACGTTAAGTAGGTTTAACGCTGTTTCTCTTTAACCCTCTTGCCTCCAATATATCTTGTGAGTGTTAAATTCTCCATGCACTCTAACCTCATTAAGTGTCGCAGAATTTCAATTGCCTTTTTCAGATTGTCAATATAAGTGTCCTTTTTGCCACTTGTTTCCTTTCAATATATTTGTTCTTTACCTGTTTCGACTATGGTAGACTCAGTGTCACTGTAGAACAACATCTCTGTGACTTTAATGCATTTCTGTGTCACATTTTTTCTTGACTGTTATGACACTATCGTGATAATTATATTTCTGCACTTGCTTGTCTATAATTCGTAAGTCACACCTTGGGCTCTCCCTCTTGCTGACGATCATACATTATGTTTACCTACGGTTAACAGTTAGTGCCTTCTTCTCACTTTCCTTTACTTCCTTGTCTCAGAGTTCTTGCAGTTACTTTTCTGAGTCTATCGTCTACACAGTGTCATGCTGATAACAGAAAAAGTAAACAAAAAAAAAAAAAAAAACACTGCAAAGATGGTACAAATAGGTCAGATAACTCTTTCACGACGAAATAGGAAAATATTCAACAGGCAAAAATATGGAAGAACTAGATTAAAGTCTGAATTAAAATTAGTACTAACCACATATTGAACAGGGATAAAACAGCAAGACCCAATTAGCAGCTTTAGATAATTTCAGCATGAACAAAATGACAAAAATAATAAATCAAATATAATATCAACAGTGGTGATATACCGGAATATCAATTTTCATAGCGCTGCTCAAGAAGATAAGTGTAAATAAATGCGTGCGCCATTGGGACAATTAAGCAATTGAGCCACGTAACACAACTTATCACCCAATTGTTGATGAATAGAACACGTAGCAGAATTAGAGCGGATATAGGACAAGAATTGTGCGGTTTTATTAAAGACACGGGAAGAAAGAATGCGAGATTTATGCTCAGAATTATATAAAAATAGCAATTCAAATTTAAACGGATATATACTTATGTCTTATATATTATGCAAAAGTGTTTGAATTGCTACGCAAGTTTGATTTATTTGAGAAAGACATTAAAAAAAAGCCAGAACTTATACTGGAAACGCTTGCAGACGGATAGAAAATGAATTCACTAAATAGAAAAATAGAAAGCGAACCTAAGACAAGGATGTATTTTCTACCCGAAACTATTCAACCTTTAGAGTCAGGCAATCCTGACAAAATGAAAAGTCTTCAGATCATTATTGACAGCTACAATCTTAACAACAAAAGATATACAGATGACAGTGTTGATACATAGAAAGGAAACTACAGGAACTCCAACAGAAGGCAGTAAAAGTAAGTGAGAAGAAATGACTAAATAGAAACTGAAAGGAAACAACGTATGGTTGTCAGCAAAAGGAACAGATAAAAAGATGTGCTATACGAATTGGAGATACCAAAGTATTTAAATATGTTTGATATGTCTTTAACAGATTGCGGAATATGTGACATTGAAATACGAAGGTGTATTGAAATAGTGAAAGGTCCTTTCAAAAGCGAAGCAAAATATTAAGAAACAGGAAAATTGCGTTAGAAACAAATTAAAGAATATTGGTTCTCCTCAAGGTCGGTGGATGCTGGACAATCTCCACTGAAATGAAGAGACTTGAGATAAGAAAAATGTGATTCTTCAGAAGAATACTGAACATGTGAGTAACGACGAAGTTTTAAGGAAAATGGAAACATTAAGGGCACTCATAATTAGAATAAAAAAAAGATACAATTTATAATGAAGAAAGAGGGATCGGAAAATTTAACACTCATGTGACATATTGAAGGGGAGAGTGACTGAGGAAAGTAGTGAATAACCAACCTCTAATGAGTTTGTGTAAATAATTGTCAGAAGAAAATGACAAAAATTAGCAAAGTGACAAAACTACAAAGGACAGGAAGTTGTAGAAAGCCATGATTGCCCCCTCCTGATGGAACACAATACACTGAAGAAGAAGAAGAAGAAGAAGAAGAAGAAGAAGAAGAGGAAGAAGAAGAAGAAGAAGAAGATTATTATGTCCGTCGATGATAAATTCTGATAGTTTTTTTTAGGTTGAGTAAAACCGATGAGTAGTCAAATGTTTATCTCACCCCCTCTTTCTACTTTTGTAGACTTCTTCAACTCGTTTTCTGCCCGAATTCATGCGCTTTCTTTCCAGTAAATGTTACGGATTGTTTGGATGACTTTCCGTGTTTGTCGTTTATGAATACCTCATTATTTATCCACATCTAATTTCACAAAGAACGTTTCCATTTCTAGTTTGAAAATCTTCAGTTTTCAACATTGATAAAGTCCTAAGTGGTCTGTTTTGTTTTCTAGGATCGTGACGACTCTACTGTATGCATTTGTGGTTGCTAACTATTGGACAATAAGATTGGGCATTAAAGATTGAGTATGTTGAAGCGAGAGCCGGGAGCTGATCACGGCCATTTCAGATACAGAAAAATATAAAGTCAGTCAGTCGCTTGAAGAACAGACACTGTTACGATTTTTTCTTTTCTTTTTACACGAACTGAACTTCACAGACAATTCACATCAGGCTTTATCCATGATGCTTAATTTGAAAATGTGATTTCGATTTCATTCTTTTTCATTAGCCCGACTTTAAGTGAATTTAAGAGCAGTATTAGATTGGCAGCTAGGTGGCATCATTCTACAGTTGAAATGATTACGTGTAACCGTAGGTTCTAAGCTAACAGTTTCTTCTCTCACACTTCCCGCATGTAGAAATCTCTTCCTGTTTCCAGTCAACTTTCATCTTTAAAAATGTAAATTCAATATCAATCGTTTTTTTAACGTCTTCTTAATTCCTGTTCTGTTATTGCTCTTGCTGATTAATAATATTTTTCTTTTTCTCACATTCTTTCACACTTATCAACTTCTTGAGTCATTGTAGCTTTATTGCCTTGCTTGAGGTGAAACGATTGAAAAATAATTACAGAAAATATAAAAAAAAATCTACTGTTTCCGTTTTCGTTTCATGAATTTATATTATTGGTCAATGCACCGACACGTCCAAACTTTTTTGACAGCCCTATAATTTAATCTCATTAGAATATATATATATATATATATATATATATATATATATATATATATATATATATATATATATATATATATATACAAAAAATATATGTGGTTGTACATATTAATAGATCCTCTAAAGATGCCCTCTACATATATGATTAGTACATCACTTATAGTCATCACTAGTGTGACTATATTCGCCATTAGTAAGCTGGTCATACCTCTTTCCGATAACAATCAGGCGTTAATCCTGCTCTAACAATAAGGATTCAATCAAATTTCGGATTATTTAAAAAAAACAAAAAACGAACCTATGTCTTTGGGCGAACATAGAAAAAAGTTGTTGGAAGACAACGACCGGAAAAAGAGATGCGAACCAGCTGAAGAGAAATCAGCTTACGTCATTTCTGTTCGAAATGCAGACGATTCATAGTCGCAACAATCTTGGTTCAAAGGTTAATATATAGATTTGTAGACGAATGCAAGTTAAACTAAAGAATCTCCTACATTTCCCTCTATTCATACATTTATATCATTTTTTCATGGCTATCGATCTTTTTCTTTCAGGCTGTTCATATCTATCTACATGGAGAAGAAACGGTGCAAGAAAAAAAGCTACAATTGCGAAAAAAATTATAATATAAATAAATCGCTAAAAAGAGATTGCCAGGCAATATCGACCGCTAATAGGAACTTCCGGTTATTTATTTTTTTCACTTGATTGGAGGAGATTGGTATCAGCCGAGAGGGATATCGGCCTAAAGCTGTCAGAATGACAGATGACGAAAGTGAGGAACTGCGACTTGATAACCCTGTATCAAACCAACCAGAAAGACGCTCACAGAAGAGGGAAAATGAAAACATTGAAATAAAATAGGCGAAAAATAAAAATGTAAGCAAATTTGAAATAAAAAAAAACAAGGTAAAAACTAAAGTACAGCATATAAGTCGGATAACTAAATAGCTTGGCAATAAACAGAAGAGAATAAAAACAAATTTGAGATTCGTCCTATTCACATCCCAGACTTCCCAGACTTCCCAGTTAAAGTTGTTATATAAAGAGGAAATCCAAACGAATTTTGAATTATATTTTGTTCCTCTCATGCCCCCCTCTCTCTTCATACGAGACAAGTTTTCAACGCACTCGTCTAGCAGCTATTTGATGTGGTAGCTATTTGATTCTATTGTTGTAGAAATTGGAACTCGCTCTTGTTTGTGACCTTGCACCAGACCTAGATTAATCTTTTTTTTAAATATATGTGTATTTTTATAAAGTGCAAAGCGTATATATTTGCAAATGAAGCAACCTATAATTATACTTTCATTTTAACAATCATCATTCTTATGCAGTTAAAAAGCACGATGAATGGCAATTTTTAATGTGCAGTTAAATTACGTCATTTCAGTAATTAAACATAAACAGATGCCATGATGTATACACGTGACGCTCACAAAGGTAATGAAGACAAAAACAAATACAGAATTTAAAAAATGTTACCTACATACACACATACATATACTAACACATACTAACACCATAAGATAAATGCAAGATAAGAACGGAACACAAAGCAATATAGAATTTAAAATAGGCATTTTCCTTTTGAAAAACGCAAAAAGAACGCAAGATCTTGGGAGCAACCCAAATGATCAAGTGCATATTTTGAAACAAACAAAAACAGGGATAGCAACACAAACACATGTAGCCACTAGAAATGACATAGTAATAGGAAATAGTGTCGACGTTTGAAAAAAGCCCATACACACACACGCACGCACGCGCACACACACACACATATATATATATATATATATATTGCGTGTGTGCTTGCATGTGTATGTGTGTGTGTATTTTATATATATATATTGTTGTATGCGCTTACATATAAATGGTAACAGTGACATAAATATCTGGATATTTTAATACTATCACCATTTTCGCTAAAGGAATGAATTGAGAAGGATAACGGATACATCTACATAATATTTTACTATATTCAGCGCTCTGTGAAGTTGTTGCCGGTGATCACTCTAAATAAAGATCTGATCATGACGAGAAACACATATTTTTATGGAACTGACTCGCAGACAAGACAATGCCATTTGTCTGAGCGCAGATCAAGAAGGTCATAGGTTCGTTTTAAGCCATCGCACTTAGTTATCGACTGCAAACTAGCCGGGTTTGTTATCGCAACCGCATTGAATATTTATGCTTTGAAAGCAAGAAAATGTAACGGTTTCTGTCGCTGCCTCAGCCATTTTCGCGCGCCAAATTTTTATGTTTATTACCTCCCTTTATGATTAAGTTTTTTTCTTTACTCTTATCACAGTTTATCCGTTTGTCTGTTTCCTTTTATCAATGCTATTTTTTCGATAATTTTTCTCCATCACCCTCTGTATAAATCGCCAACTTCTCTCATACACAAGCATATATACATTTGTAATAGTTGTGATTAGGCATTTGTAAGTATAGGAAATAGTTTCATTATTAATATGCGCTTTCATACTTAATGTACACATATTTCAGTAACGATATCTGTATCTTAATCGACTTGTAAACGACTAAGAATCTCTTTACAATGACGGTCATATAGCGACAGAAATAGTTTTGTATGTGTTACTCTTTCCTCAATTTTCTCATTTGTAATGTTACATATTTTATCTTTTTATTCTCTAAACGCAGAGACGAATAAAATCATGAATAAATGTACGCACACACACACACATACACACACGTCTGTATATGAATATGGTGATAATGTGTATGTAGCAATGTATAGGTTGAAACCTATCTATCTATATATATATCCTTTTGGTAGCTTTTTTGTTTCGTATTTGCCCCCTATGCCAGTAACCTCTGTTCAAGGCATTGCTTTTGTCGATTTTAAAGGCAAGAAGAGCCTTCCACACAGTAGAATAATGCGAACAATTATCCTACTCCATTAGTTTTCAGCACATTCATGTACATAAAAAATATGCAACACTTTCATAACCTATATGTCTAATCAACCATCTGTATGAACCGAAGAATAGATAGCATAAGCGATATATGCATATTTATATGTGCACACGTGTGTGTGTGTGAAGATGATCCAAAATTCGTAATGAAATGTTCACAATTCTATATGACATATATACATAGAGAAAATACGAATACCCAGTTAAGCAAATTTCTGTGTAGAAACAGATTTATAAGCCTGCATTTCAGCGTCTACACTTTTGCACTGTTCACTATAATCACCATATGATGCTAATAATTTTGAACTGTTCAAATAATTTTAACCGGAGTAATTAATCGGGTTTAAATGCCAGTTAAAAGCCAAAATTTCGATGATGATTTTCAAGGCTGGCATTCTACAACCCTAAGAAGTAGGCACGAATCAATCCTCTTATCTTCATAACAGTGAATACACATGCGTTTGTCATATCTACAGCATATATATATATATATATATATATATATATATATATATATATATATATATATATATATATATATGTGTGTGTGTGTGTGTGTGTGTGTGTTGCAGATATGGCAGATAATGTTCATTGTAAGTGAATGGAAACATATGTTCACGTACATACGCATATACACGCGGATGCATATATCGGCAAGTGTGTGTGTGTATATATATATATATATATATATATATATATATATATATATATATATATATATATATATATGCATATTTGTATTTGCTCTATGATATTAACTAACCTAAGACGAACTTAGTATTGCAACAAAATATAAATAAATATGTATACACTGAAATGTCTGTCCATCTATCAACGTTATATGCAAATCTGTCACTGTATAAATACTTCAATCTATAATTTTAAAAACAAAAAATGAATATATATTTTTATATAAATTTCTATTTATTTACGTTTAATATTTATTACGTATGGAATATATAAAATAAACATTTACATATGATTTATTCAAGTGTATGAATTTATATTATCCGAGGATCCATTAGATAATATATTATTGCCATTTGAATGAAATATATGACATTTAGAGACACTGCTACCCCAACAGAAGGACAAATCAAAGATAAATTACTGTATATATTTAAATAAATATACGCACACACGCGAGCGGGAACGTGCGCGCACGCACGCACGCACACACACACACACACACAAAGAGTGTCTACAATTTATTACTGATTTTTACACAGTACTTGTGGCACAAGGCCGATGACACACAGAATGTCATATAAAATAAGATAAAATGTAAAAGCATATATTTATATCCAGATTCTAATATTTATTCACATATATGGAAATATACATAAACGTTTATTTATGTTGCAAAAATGTACACATATATACGGTAAATAGAAACGGAAACATATATACATATATTTTTGTACATTTACATACACCTGTAGATATTCATGTGTACATACATATATGTAAGTGTGTGCGTGTATCCATGTATATATCTAGATATACATACACAGTGGCACATAATATATCTCTCATGCTCTTCATATATATATATATATATATATATATATATATATATATATATATATATATGTGTGTGTGTGTGTGTGTGTGTGAGTGTTTGTTTGTAATGAATAGCCGCACATAAGCTCACATGGTCTATATAGTCACACATGAACGTTTACTGTCTGGTGCAGTCAGTTGATTTATATGTTTTATATACATTATTGTTGGTCTTTGATGTGAAAGTGGCCGATTCTATCATTGTTCAAGGGTGACTGAGCGAAGACAAGTATCGAGTAGAAGCCATTTTGAAAATACAGAGGGAAAAAAGACATCGCCAATAAATCTTCAACAACTCCGATTCTCCTCACTCAACTTGACCGCGAACAATCGAACCGGCTGCCAGTTTCTGATATACCGATATCGATCTTTCTTATTCATATTGGCCTTCGGTGCTACGAAGAGAAGGCTATTGGAGTTTTGATTGATTTCGACTTTTGTCTACATCTTGTGACTATTCGCCATTCTCGTTTGCCCACGCTATGATAGCTGCCTATTTCATTTATGCTTTCAGTAGAAAGTTATTCTTTATCCATTCAAAAAGCCGTAAAATTTATAAAGAAGTATAATTAAGTCGGACTCTCTGTGAGAGTGATTAGGTTAGCTCGGGCTGTCATCTTAATTGCTTGATTAATACTGTTTTGACTAATAGAGCTGTTGAAATCTTTCCGTATTTGTTGTCTAGCCAGCCATTTTTAGTATACACTGAAAAGTTGATTCAATGCAGGTGCATAAAGACCTTAAAGGAGCAATTCAATCAATACTGGAGGAAAGAAAAAGGTTTGAAGCAGATATTCCCCTTTTAAAAATAAGGATATTATTCAGCGCCATTTCCCATTAAAGATAACGCGTGCCTCGAGCGAAATGCAAAAGGCGTCCATAACTTGTTCCGGACATTGCTGTTCATATCATCACACAGCCGGGTTGGCGTAGGGGTTGAATCAGGAAACCATAAGTACTTTTAGGAAAGCACACAGACACGTATGAATCTTTTCTGCCAATATAAAAAGTAAGAAATTGTCAGTAAATTATCCATCCATGGAAATTGAACAACGGTTGCTGCCAGCGCCAGTCCAATTCATGACCTTTTATTAAATCGCCCTGATGTCAAGCTGACTGATTCCTTTCATAGCATTTTCAAGACAATGGAAATTACTTGAAGGTACCATCACCTCTCCAATTATCATAAGACAAATTGGATTGGGTTACATGGTACCAGAAACAAGAGGTATTCTCTGACATGACTTACTGGAAAAGGTTGAACGAAATCAGCCTTAGAGGCGCCATTATATTGAATTCATAATTGTCCGTTTTATAGACTAGTGAGAGAGACTAGTCTGTCCATTTCGCTTGAGACAACAAGGCAATTTGCTGCCACTAATTCACCCGTTAAACACATCATAGCATGATAAAGAGATAGATATTTTTCTCTCTCACTTGTTCTTTCTCTAAGTTAGATTTTGTAGTCTTTAATTCGCTTATCTTTAATATTTTTCTTTGATTTCATTCAATTTGTATTTGTAACTAATTAGAGTTAACATGTTACATTTGAGTTGAAACGTTTTTCTTTTTTAAATTTTACTGCATTTCGAAGATAGCAAAAATCAGTAATTCTACAAAGTAATAATTTCTCTAACGTATTTTCAGTTTTGTTTACAGTATTTATCAATTATTAATAAAATAAATAATGATAAACTTGTTGGCAATGAAAAGAGAATTAAAAGCAACTTTGCGATACTAAATAAGAAATTCGCAAGAAATTAAAAAGAATTTATAGGCGTGACTTTGATTTTGACAAATCAAAAATGTATGAAGAAAGATAAATGAAGAAATTTGATCTATTCGAATTCGATTTGTACGGCATTTGTTGTTCAATCGTATGAATCAAGAAGAGTCCATATTAATGATGGAGAAAAAAACTTTTAGCATAAAATATTTCTTCTTTCTTCTTCTTCTTTCTTCTTCTTCTTCTTCTTCTTCTTCTTCTTCTTCTTCTTCTTCTTTCATTTCTTTTATGTTTGTTTCCTTTCCTGTATTTTTTCTTAGAGTGGACAGATATTTCTTCCTGCAACAGTGTTTATCATTAGTTGACATTCTATACTTGAATCGACACAAGCTCAATTACTTGTCGTGTGTTTAATAGGTCGATTAAACTGTGAAATGGTTTATTTCTTTTAGAGGGATGGTCCATCAGAATCAAGACATAATCAATAAACTAACTGGTCAAGAGTAGATAAACATGTTAGCACACAATCAAGTGCAACGTAATTGGTATGGATTATTTATATTGTATTGTGATATTCGTTTATGTTTGGAGGACCTGCTTTTCCTAAAAAGCGACATTAGAAATTCTGGCATCTATTTGATTTGTAGCAGAAATATAAATCATGATTTCGTATTTCGTAGGAATGCTTTATTTCAATTATTTCATTTGGTATTTTTAGATATCTGAATGACATTGGTCAAACTGCATGATATTAGGTTGGTGCAAAAATAATGACGCAATAATGTCGTTTTTTGACGTTAAAAATACGTCAAAAAACGACATTATTACGTCATTATTTTTTGCACCAACCTAATAACACACTTTGGGGGAAGGGGCTCATCCCATGTTTTTTTTAAAGTATTTGTTTTCATCATCTATTTTAACGCAATACTTGGAAAAGAGTATAAACGACTGTATCAAGCAAATATTTGCTAGTTTATCTCATTGGTGGTAATCATAGGCACAAGCACCTGATTATAGTTGGTCAACTTTCTTAAATTTCTTATCAATAGTTTCTGTCAAAATTCGACAGCGGATTATGAGTTACGATTGTGTCCTGACTTTGCGACAAGCAACCAGAATCTAATAATATTTTTCACTTCCGCAAGTACTTCCCAAATCTGTGATTCATAGGTAAGTATGTGGCAGGGGCGATATCACCCTTGAAATAATAATAATGATAATAATGGAGGATATGCTGTAAAACAGAAAATACCAAGTGAAAGAGAAGCGTTTTCGAATAAGGACTTTGAAATGTAAATGTTACAGAAAGTTAATTTAGAACACGAATACAATCTTTTTGTAAATGTACTAAGGATATTAGATTACTAATTGAAAATTACTGGAACAATAATAATTTTGAACTTTTAAAAAAAGAAATTGAGTTTGACACTATAAGAATCGAACTTAAAATCAAGGATGCTTTGATCTAGAATTTATTTTTAAAACAAGAATCTCTGTAGTTTACAAAGAGCGGCGGAATAATTATTAGCAAGGTGATAAAGAATAGCATCTTGTTGTGAACCTTGGAAAGCAATCGATGAAAAAGTAAATTGTTTATTCTCAGAAGAGCGAAGTTGTACTTTGGTTGTGTGTCAGTACGTTCGCGCTAGAAAAACAGATACGTCACCAGTCTGGGACACATGAGGCCGGTTCCCTTAATAAAGAGGCGAGCCAACTGGGGGAAAGAGAGTTTGGGATTCGTCTGTCTTCGAATGCAGTCGAACTGAGTGGGGAGACGTCATAGATGCAAAAAGAAGCGTCCGCTGTGTGTTGCTGAAGCTGAGGGCGAAGAAGCGAAATACGGCCGTTAACATCTGAGTACCGCTTCTCCTGTTGCTAACAATACTACTACTACTATTACTACTTCTGAGAACGGGAACATCGAAGTTTGTAGTAGTTGCGCTCAGAACAGACCAAAAAGGGTTAAAATGAAGGCCACATATCTCCTTTACCGAAATTATTCGAAGTATTTGTGTTTGTTTGGTTGTTGTTCACATGCAAGAAAAATTCAACCTTGTGCAATAAGAATTATTTTTTGTGCGTGTTTACTTTTATATATATATATATATATATATATATATATATATATATAACTTTTGTCCTTTCAAAAATCGAATCAACTTGGTTATATTTATTTTTCTTTTAACCAGATTCTCACCCGACGAACTCGCAGGTGGACCAATGGAGAACTTCCGGATTTCTACGATTTGATGAACACTTTCCAGGATCAAAACAATCACAACGTGGCTTGAGGGTGGTTTCGAAATGACATTGGGAACCGGAGACTTGTGTTTAGCCTGTAATACTGGACCAACGGCGGTTCTTGTGGAGTGCGTGAGTCCAGTGGAGTTAAGATACGGTGTTACAAGTATATATTAGATGTATGTATTTCTATGAAATAGACACATAGCTTCTTCCATAAAAATTATTCCGTATATGATTAAATATATATTAAGCTTAACGTATAATTTCAATTATCTATCATATACCATTTTAGATTCTACTGAATCCTTGTAATTAATATTTGACACTGGTTCGGGTAAAATCCATATTGTTGTTCTTAATAACCTTAACCATGTGTTATCCCCAATCTTGGAAAAGATGTTTAAACGTTGTCTGAACGAGAAAGTTTCCTAAGTTTTTTCAAGAATGATGATGAACGTTCATCCCCGTCGCAATAACACCCCAATCAGTCTCCTTAGTGTTATCAACAAACTCTTTTTAGCCTGTTATCAACAATGATGTTAGTGAACACCACACCAGAACCAATCTCTTGGCCGACAAACAGTACAGATCGATTTCACTCCTCTATGTTCACTGTTGATAATTTAACTGTCATTATTCACAGAACCAGTGAAGTACTTGATGGTAGCTTCATCACGTAAGCGATTGCTTAAATATTTCAACTGTTGTTGCCAAGTTGTGACATGAGGTGTTCCTACACAATTCTCCAGTTATGGCATCATTGGTAGAGTCTACATAGTGGTCAAATCCTTTTTTCTCAGGTAGGGCCATGAAGGTATTTTTGAATAATCAAACCTCTTCTGAAGCAATTAAGATCAATGCAGGCATCCCCATGACCTACTCTTTTTCTGCTTTTTATTAACGTTCTGCCCAAGAACATTCTCAGATCATTAGTAAATAAATATGTAGATGAGAACACAGTTTATGGATGAACCTCCAAAAAGCAAAATGTTCTGAGCTGCAGATGATCTCTTCCCTGGGCATGCTCTATCATCTCAGTGGGGAAAACTGGTTTATAACTTTTAATACCTCTAAAGATAAGCTAGTATCATTTTGTCATTACTGATCAGTCACGATCAACCAACGCTTGCATTCTCAATGGGACTCCTTGCTTGGAGTGTCTGCTGGGACTCTAATTCACTCCAGATTCTTCTGCTATGCCTAATCTCAGTCAGATTAAACCAAAAATGGAGTATCCTAACCATATCTAGCCTGCCTTGATAATAATTCAAGGTGGCTCATGACAATTCCATTTTGCAGCCTCTTTCTCACATGTCTATCCTTACCTTTCGCTATTTTCATGGAAAAATTTCAGTCAAGCTAAATTATTTCGTTTCACTAATGTTCGCCGAATCCTACACTCTTAACCTCTTTAAGCCAAGGCTTAATAATTATTCATTTTCCATATCTACATATGTGTAGGTGCGGGTAGATTTGTATAATCAGTAAATGATTTGAATTTGTTCTTATAACTATTTTATAAAAGATAGAATTAGTCAAAACTAAACACTACTGCCATTTAATGTAGGTACCTCCACGAGATCGCAAAAATAGAGCATAGCATAATGAAAAAGACGCCAAACTTGACGAAAACAAAATTTTATCGTCTAAATGTTTATGTTATTATTAATAGGAAAGATGAAACTATTTTGGGGGTACAGTATTTACATTAGTCGGACTATTATCCTCATCTTTGTCGCCATATTTGTCACAACGTTTCGGCCGTTGTACGCTCCGGCCTTCTTCAGGTGGTTGGAATTTCGAACTGAACCCTTTATTTCGATCACTGCGGTAGACTGTTCTAGTTCCACGTGCCATGTTTGATGGATGTCAGTTATCAGTTATTTCCTGCTAATTTTCCCTCTGAAAGTTCTCCACTGCCTTGACCGGGTATTGAACTCACACTCTTTGGGTCTGTCACTTGATCTAACCAACGTCTTTATCCACTGTGCCATGTGTCCTTGAATTTCTGGGTATTATAAACCTAATGTTTTCAGCAACCATTTTTACCAGTGTTCATATTGCAATTTTGCTGTTATCATTGCATATTTTTACCAGAGCTCATATTGCAACTTTGTTATCATTGCTTTTCTCTGGCACTCCTTATTACTGGGTCCCATATTGTATTTATTTCTATGCTTTGTCGGCTCAGGAGATTTTTGTGGCCTAGCATATGTGCTGATTCCTTAAGTTTACGAATTTTCCAGTGGTTTTCCCTGTCTATGATCTCAACATGATCCCACAGGGGACGGTGATCTCCCTTCTCTCTCCATATGTGGTCAGCCACGCCTGATTTTTCTACTTCCCCTCGCGTTACAGCTTTCTGGTGTTCTTGAAGCCTTACCTTGAGGGGGTAGCCTGTCTCTCCGTTATATTCCTTTCCGCAGCTGCATGGGATAGCGTACACACAGTCTTTAGTCATGTTCTCCTCTATGGGGGGTCTCACTCGAGAGAGATATCTGCGAAGTGTTGTCACGCTTTTGAAGGTTGTCCTGATGTTGAAGGTTGTCCGCAGATCCTTTGTATTTTCTCTGATAACCCCTTCACATAAGGCAGGCAGACTGTTTTCTGAGTGTTGTTGTCCTCCTCATCCTCTTGTACCCGCCTATCCCAGTTTTTGTGGGCTGCTGCCATGTACCCAGGGTAGTTGTTACATTGTAGGGTACTACTTATACTAAACAATTCCTTATCTAACGTCTCTGGGTCACCACTTATGATTTTTGCTCGGTGTTGTAAGCAACGGACGATCCCTTTACGCTGTATGGATGGTGGGAGTTGAAATTGAGGTACTGTCCGGTGAATGTCGGTTTACGGTATACGGATGCCTTAAACCCATGCTCTGTTCGAGATATTAGTACATCCAGGAATGGGAGTGTGTTGTTACTCTCTTTCTTCATTGTGAACTGTATCGAAGGTCTTATTGAGTTCACATGGTCCAGTAGAACCTGGACATCTTCCTGGTGTGGCCAGAGTATGAAGGTGTCATCTACGTACCTTAACCATATAGTTGGCTTTAGAGATATAGATTCTAATGCCATTTCCTCAAAGTATTCCATGTATATATTCGCCATTGCTGGTGATAATGGCGAGCCCATTGCTAAGCCCTCGTTCTGATGTGTGATCCCATTCCGAAGTGTGTTGTTTGTGTACAGAAAGTCAACATCTCCATCAGATTATCTATTGGAATACTGGTCCGTTCTTCTAGGGAAGAGTCAGAGGTCAATCTGTCTCTGACTACTGAGAGTGCCTCCTCCGTGGGTACCTTGGTAAACAAACTCACCACGTCCAAGCTCACCATCTGGTTGGATAGGATGGGAGCATCTTTGATTATTTCCACGAAGTGGGCGGAGTTTCGGACATATGAAGGAGACTTTCCGATCAATGGGTCAATTATATCTACAAGGAAGCGACTCAGAGGGTGGCACACAGAGCCTTGGCAACTAACAATCGGCCTGAGCGGAATACCGTCTTTGTGAATCTTAGGGAGACCGTATATGTGAGGTAGCTTGGTGTAACGCTGCGATAACTGCCTATACATTTTGGGTGTGAAGTGATCCTTGTTCTTGATTAGGATCTGTGACAGTTTGCGTTCCGTTTTCATAGTAGGATCCTTTTTCACTTTGCTGTAGCTACCATTGCTAATGAGGTCTTCCAGTTTTCTTGTATACTCTGATTTGTCCATCACTACAGTCGCATTACCTTTGTCAGCCGGTAGTATGATGATGTTTTCGTTCCTCTGTAGGGATCCAATCGCCAGCCTCTCCAGTTTTGTTATGTTTGACCTGGGCAGCTAGGCTCTCTCCAAGGTCTGTCTCATTTTCCATCTCAGTTCATCCGCCTGAGCCTGAGGGATGTTCAAGGTCACCTCCTCGACTCTGGTAATGATGTCCAAGTATGGCACCCGCCTGATGGTTGTGGCGAAGTTGAGACCCTTATTCAATACTGACTCCTCAGAGGCACTCAGCTGATATTGGCTGGTGTTGACTACTGTTTTCACTGGTGGGTGATGGACCTTGTGCGTCACCTTCTGATCTTTCAATCTATTTATTTTTTGCATTTGGCGAGCCTTGACTACATCAAATTCATGTCTGAAGGATTTATCCAGGTCACTTCTCTAGTCTTCTTCATTAGTAATTCTGTTGAAGAAATCCTCGAGCGTCTGGGAGATATGAGCTTGTAGTCGATGTTTTATCCAAATTGGTAAAGACACGTTTTATCTATTTTGGGGGTATTACATTTTTAATCATTCCTAGCACGTCCGAAATTTTCGTTAAAAATCTTGTTTTTTTGAGTCAGCAAAATTGACAGATAATCGATCATGGCAACCATTTTTTCCATTTTATAAAAAAATGAAAACCTCAGTTTGAAATTCTTTTAAAAATGAATTATCAATTTTTCAAAACCTATTTTAAGAAAATCTGAAATTATAATGTTTATTTAAAATATTTTGAACCAAGCCTAACTTAGCTTCTGCGCCGAAAAGATGTAATGTGAAAATAAAACAAAGCAGGTCATAAACTTTCGCGTCACTCGACAGGTGATGAATGACATATTGACGAATTACATGATGATAATTTGTTCTATGGAAGGAGAAAAGTGAAATTACTTTGATTTAAGTGAACAAATTATTTACCTCGTTATTTTTAAGGAAAACTTTCAACGCTCTAATTTTTTTTTATTTTTGTACTTAGCTTTCACCTTTACGTTTACGATGCTTTATGGAAAATATATTATAAAGAAATTAAAATAAGACCGTTAAGAGTGAGATTAAATTTCATAAGAAAGGTATCTAATTAAGTAATAGGTACCTTTCTTATGAAATTTTATCAGAAGTGTACATAAAATACTATAATTTTATGTACATTTTACTGTGTTATTTGTATTTCCATTCATTTTATTATTAATTTTGATATTTCATTTATGGAAAAGTGCCATAACTGAGATTAATATAAAAATAAGATCATATAAATTTCATAAGATGATACTGATACTTGTAGGTACCCTTCTCAGTTGAAACTGAAAAATCAAATTAATTTTTCACACGTGTTTCGCAAAAGTAAAGGCCTTAACAGCGGAGAACGATGCTTAACTCAAATAACGCAACTTAATTGTATTCTTGTTGGTCTTCCGTACGTTATAATTACAGCCCGATTATAAACACAAAATTACATTTCTTAATTACTGCGGGTCTTCTGATTAGCCAAAACGATACAATTTACAACGCGCTAAAAAAAGATCTCTCTCATAAGGATATATACGGAAGTGGATGCGGCTTTTAACTAATTTTATAATATTTTAACAACTTAAATGTAAAATCTATTATAATTAAAGAAATAACAAATAATTGTATTAAAAATTCATCTTTCATCGAAAAAATTGTTTGCTTTCAGAAAATATTATCCATATTCATAAAAACAACTAAAATCGAATAAAAGCATTTAAAATTAAATAATATCTTTGTTTTATTGAGTTTTGTATGTTACAATTCAGATAGCGGGTCCAATTAAAAACAAACAGAAACATAATTTGCATTCCTCAAAGTCTTGTGCTTTTAACTATGGCAATTACTAATGTAGACTCGATCGAATTTCTAGAGTTTTCATAAAATTAGTTATAGAAGGGCAATAAATGTAAAAAAATATTTCTGCCATGACTTTAATAAAAAACAAACAAATTTATAATAATTTCCATCATATGTGAATAGTTTCTGAAAGTTTCATTAAAATCCGATAATTATTTCTATTTTTGCAAGATTTTCCAATTTAATGTGTGTCGTACAAAAAAAAAACGCGCTAAAATTTTATGTTATTTTACTAATTCCAGTGATACAAAGAGAAACAAAGTTTTTTAATCAAAATTCAGAATGTTCTAAAAAAACGGAAATTTTTAAAAAATAGTTAAAAAATACTTCGGTCTTTCCTCTTAATAATAACACAAATATTTAGACGATAAAATTTTGTTTTCGTCAAGTTTGGCGTCTTTTTCATCATGCTATGCTCTTTTTTAGCGATCTCATAGAGGTACCTAATTTTGTTTTTTTTATAAATAAAAAGTAATATTTCACAGAACTTAACAAAAAAGTAACCAAAAGATGAGAGGGAAAAGAGAAAAAAGCAGCAACAACTAAAGATTACTTAATGCTGAATCTACTTGAGAAGGCCGGAGAGCTCACCAGCAGAAAAAGTAGGTCTCGTAATAATTTACGAAAGGATACTAATGATGAAAATGTTATCTGTTAACTTTAAGCAACAAACGAAAAACATTTTGGAGTATCAGATCGGGGACTGATAGAATGAAAAAAAAGGATTGTATATGAATAAATGAGGAGAAAATGATGTGTCAGACTTTAAGAAGATAAAAGACGATGGCAAAACTTATATAATGAGGAGAAAAACTGGAGAACAAATATGAAATTAGTTGGGGAAATGAAAATGGAGACGAGTAGAAAAGTATGAATGAATAAGCACAAGAATCTGTGGCGAGTGAAAAGAGATTCGAAGAACTAAGGGAAAACGATAAAAAAAAACCCAAATCAAAAGGAAAAATAATAGCGGGAAAAAACACCATTAGAAAGTGTCGATCTGAGATTTGAGTTTCCCGATCTGCTTCAGCCTGTCAGTTTTCGCATTAACTCTAATGGACGCCTTGACGTTGCGATCATAAGTAACTCGTTTGAAACATCGGAAGAGAAAGATGCTTCCCTTTTTATTTTTCGTGCCAGACAAACAAATCTTTTCATCATGTGACTTTCTCACTTTTGAGTAAAGCTGGTTCCATGCTTGCATTATTTTGAAAAAGAAAAGTAAATGATAAATATCGAATATGATTGGTTAAAGGTAAGAGAGAGCGTCGAAAATTTTCGTTTTATTCAACAGAGACACTCACAATAACTAATACCTCAGTATCTATTTACTGATTGTCATGAGTCTAGTGTAGTCCTGTTACTATCTATCTATCTATCTATCTATCTATCTATCTATCTATCTATCTATCTATTTGATTAAATTTCTCGCTATATGTATATACACTATTTTATAGATTTTGTTAAGGTACATGCATTTAGACAGATATTTAAATATATTTTACTGAACTTGTAAACTTCATGCTGCAGTCATCAAGGAATTAATTACCAATCAAAGGAATGAAAAGCCAGTAAACTAACCATGCTGTAAGAAGGGCCGCCTTTTCTTTTTTTTTGGTCCCTGGTTATCTCTCTTCTCCTATTTGTAATCCCAAACCCTTTTCACCCTCTTTTGTTTTCTTTGCAATTCATATATCCGTTATTTCCTATTCTTCTCACTTTCTCTAACACGAAGCTCTCATTTTTCTTCTATGCTTCGCAAACCCAATCTCTCTTCTCTCTTCCTCTTTTCACAGGATTTTCAATATTTCCTACTGATCTCTAATATATCGTTACTTTCTCTTCGAACATTTTTTCTGCTTAATATTGATGATTGATTAATCTTTTTACGGTCTATCAAACTTTTGAAGGTTAAATAGCCAGAAAATATTTTTCGATTGTTGAATTCTTTGGAAGATAATAATGATTTACTGATACAATCCATAGATGTTGTGGGGGATGCAAAAGTTAGATTCTTACCTTTCCTAAGAGTATTTTGCGTAAATCAATATAACGAACCTGACTGGATTTGGAATTCGGCTTTCAAGCCGTTATGCATCACACAACCCGCATATCTTAGCTCACGGCACCACCCGTGCATCTAGATACGGACCAATCTCGACGTTGCTTAACGTACGACAATCAGTGTTTCAATGTGATATGGCTAAGCCTATATAAACTGGGGTTTCAGGCACGGTAAAAAGTCTGTGTGTGATGCATTTGCCTGATATACACATGTCAGACTGAGTGTTATGATGGGTACATTGTGGGGGTTAATTTACATTCCAGCGCCAATTAATTGGCATGCTGTTTTCTCACGCAATAATAAAAATAGTAAAATTAAATCCCATGACGTTACTCCAGGTCTGGCTCTTATGGCTTCTGATCTTAATTGATTGAAGTTGTTAACATGAAAACATTTCGTTTTGGTGAAATGAGATAGACTACAGTAAATATTCCGTGCAGCACTAAAGATTTATTTGTCAGTTACCCAACTTTAACCAGTTGGGCAATCTCCCCTAAGAGTTGGCGCACTGTGCATTTTTAATCTTGAGCATCATAGCATCGTAGGCTGTTTGTTTGTTTTTAAGTATGAAGAATAAGGCAGCCAAAATGACTTGGAAGTCACGTCTAGATTTTTGAGACGACCTCAGTTGGAGACATCTGGGTAGGCTGGGTTACCCCGCCTGGGGGTATTTTTTAACTGGGTCACAATTGCAAATATATTGCACTCCTTTTATCAAAGCCTATCACCATCTCACGCACATCTGGCTGTAATGCACGCTTCTTGGCAACATGATTATTATATTAGATTTCGTATATTTATCCATCAGTGTCACTTTGTTGGCGTTTTGCTCTCTCATTCAATAATAATAATAATAATAATAATAATAATAATAATAATAATTCATATTTGCATTCTCTAGAGGCTATACTATTTGCATACTACTCAAAAGTACCAATATTCAGTGCTCGTACTGAAATAAAGCCAAGATTTTGAATGTTGTTGTTTAAAGCAGTCTCCCTCTATTTTAAGATGAATGTAAAACAATGTTCTCACATCACATTTCCTACCATTTGTTCTTTTACGAAACCTAGGACGTTGACATTCATGTCTGTTCACAATTCTTTCTACTTTATTGCTCTTAATGGTGTTTATCTTTTAGCCATCTCTCCCAAAACCTACTCCGCCGTCCATTTACTCAAGCTCGCAAGGTACATTGTGCATTGCTTTATTCTGACCCTCTTACCTTCAATCTGTCCTGTGAGTAACAAATATTCCAAGCCCTCTTTCCTCATTATGTGCCCCAGAAATCTATTCTTAATATTAATCATGCCTAAGTGTCCTCTTTATTGCCATTGTCTCTAGAATTTCGTTCCATGTTATTCTCAGCATTCTGTCCAGAATTCCCTGCCATGTAGTAGGGACTCATACTATATAAACAGTTCAGTACTCTTTTATTTGCTTCTAATGAAATTGTTCTATTTTAATACTTTGCTCAGCCTAAGTTTAATAAATATTAATAGCAATCTGAATGAAATAGCTCACTTGTTTAAGTTAGTGAGGAGATGTGTAACTGAGAAGAAAAATGGGAGATCGGCAAGGAAAATGACAGTGGGTAGAGAGAGAGGGAGAGAGAGAGAGGGAGAGAGAGAGAGAAAGAGTGGGAGAGAGAGAGAGAGAGTTAGAAATAAAACAGAAATAAAATCTGAAATGAAGGGAAAAAATAAAGTTCCATTTACTCTCGAGCAATTATTAAAATATTAAAAAAATCTTCTCCGTGTTGACTGCATGCAGGAAAATGTATTTTCCGCTTTTTAAATTTTCTTTTCTTATTCGATGATAATGTAGAAATTGATCTTTTGCATTTCATTAAGCAACTTCAACAGCTTTACCTCCGACTAAACATTCCTAAACAGATTATCGTGCACATAAATAGACTTTGCGTGTTGCTAGCATAAGGAGTGAGTGAGTGAATGAGAAAAAAAAGTTATTTTTTATGCAGGAAAATGTAGAGAAAGAAAGAGAAAAATAGTATAAACCGTGATTTATGAATAAAAACAAGTGAAAATAAATGTTATGAATGTTGTTAAAAAGACAAAATATAATAGAAGAGGATTAAAAAGAAAATTTTGATAATCGACATAAAAAGAAAAACGACATTAACTATAACATGCACACATAAATAAGCGCGCATATATATATATATATATATATATATATATATATATATATATATATATATATATATATATATATATATATATATCCCGGTAAAGTTTTGAAGAAATATGGCAAGTAAAAAACACTTTCATTGAAACTAGATTTGATTACGTGTTTCGTATTTCTAGGCTTCACGAGATCAAAAATCGATATCTATCTATCTATCTATCTATCTATCTATCTATCTATCTATCTATCTATATATATATATATATATATATATATATATATATATATAAAGTCTGATGATCCGCAGTCCTTTAAAAGGGCTGTGGTGAAATAATTTATTACATGGAACCTTAAAGTGGTCTGTTTTTATTTAAATTAATTGCTCTGGATTTACATTGAGCTCTCTGGATTTTATCCTTAGGTTTACGCATACGGATTACCTAGTTTTTCATAAACTATATATATATATATATATATATATATATATATATATATAATGAAGTGAATCAGTGATTGAGAGAACGGAATATTTTATGAAAAGTAAGAATTAGACATAGAGATAGGTATGAACAGATCGATACATAAATAAATTGTGTGACTGATTTATAAGTACACGAATCAGTAGTTTTAGAAGTTGAAAGATGGAAATATTGTCAGAAATCAATAAGCCAGAGATAATCTTTGATGCAGACACAGTTATGTGTATATAGGAAATTATTTGAACATCAATTGATTAAAATTTGATTAAACATGTGTCATGAAAAGTATAAATTGATATTGTACATCCATATGAGCGCACATATTTATGAATATCTGCGTATATGGATAGAGAGAAATAGATTTATTGTAATTAATGAGAAGTGACTGAAAAGTTAGGTAAAAAAATTAGAAGGACAGAAAGTTATGGAAAGACTGAGAAATTGATATCCATTATGATGGATAGATTAAGCAGTTCTTTGATGATCTTGAATCCACAACTTCCATCAACCAGTGGGAGACAATGTAGCTGATGGTTGTCATTTATGCAGTGGCGTCACTCGATATATAAAAAAGAAAACATGGTTAGATAACTATCCGCCTTTCCATCTTCTTTCCCTCTGCTCTGTTATATATCGGGGGCGCCTCATCCTTTTCCCGCGTTCACCCTACCGCTCACAGTAGTCCATCGATGCCTACACGCACATGTGCCCACTTATTTTTTAAGCCTACGTATGTAGAAGAATAAATGAAATAATAAATAAACTGATACTGTGGATACTTGATTGTGATGTAAGCCCCACTGAGTGCCCCCTTATTGTGGCCTTGTGTCAGACTAAAATAACTAAGGTAAGTAAATATCTAGAATACAGATTGTGGAACGACTGCAATGAGGTTGACAGTCACAAGGAAGTAAATTTATCAGATTAGCAAGCTTCTGACTACCTAGTTTAAAATAAGTGTAATAGGCTCAGGATAGCATAGAAATAATATATATATATATATATATATATATATATATATATATATATATATATATATATATATATATATATAGTGCAAATGGTAAAATATATCGCATATTGACCACTAATCACAATAACTAATTTGTAATCTTATTAACAATTGTGCAATAAATTTAAATTTCTTTTCTATATGCATATGCTTACTAAGTTTGCACACATCTATTTGATGCCTTTTCTATTGGTGCCTCTAGTCACTGTCCGTGGGTAAAGTTTGTATTTTGAATAATGATCTTCAATGTAAATAGACTGTTTACACATGAGAAACTGACTTCTTTTTTTCTCTTCTTCATTGTTAAACACTATGTGTCGGCGCATAAAATGTCTATATAGAAATATACGTTACTCTTAAATGAACTAAATTTAGTTCATGTTTGTGTTTTCATGCCTTCAGCGTCTCAAATGAATCCATTATGGTGAACATATTAGTGAATATTATATTAACGATGCCCTCATCGTTTTATAAAATTCAACTCCTCACGGCACAGTTTGGTTTTCGTTCCGGTAAGGGATGTAATGATGGCATATATGTCATCAAACAACCTCAAGAAATTGCTTACCTCTCTTATAGTATAGCTGCTATGCCGACCT
This sequence comes from Acanthosepion lycidas, assembly GCA_963932145.1. Taxonomy (NCBI): domain Eukaryota; kingdom Metazoa; phylum Mollusca; class Cephalopoda; order Sepiida; family Sepiidae; genus Acanthosepion; species Acanthosepion lycidas. The sequence goes on from OZ010576.1 coordinate 67,679,796, forward strand.
TACAGCAGCATATGACTACATCGTTAGAGACTTCATCTTCACATCCATTAGAAATCGCCTTCCAAACCCCAAATCCACTGAATGCATCGATTTAATAGAGAAATTATATCAGTCTACAAAATCCTCAATACGGAACTATTTCAGACCTCATCAGGAGTACAACAATGGGGAAATGAGAATTTCAGTCTGTTTAATCTTTTCTTCGTCTATGCCATGTGCTTTTACAAGCATAGATGTGTTGAAATGGGCACTAACCATTTGATCATCCCAAACAGATCCACTAATAAAAGACAACGATCCGTCTTTCGTTCTCGAGGTTAATGTACTGATACTGAGGGGGGAGCTATGCTGATTACATACGTATTCATAGTTGGGAAACATTTGGCATTCATTATTATTACCATTGAAAACATTCAATAAATAAAAGAAATTAGAAAAATTATAAGTTGATAAACTGTAGATATACGTATTTTTCAATAAGAGAATTCTGAATATCGACGTCTTAGATTATGATGTTAGTTTAAATGATGTTAACTTTGGCACAGTGGCAGTTGTTACGGTTCAAAAAGTGCACTTACGATGTTTGTAACAACATGTAGATTGGAAAAGAAAAAGAAAAACTCATTCATATATTCTAAACAATTTTATTAAGAACACTGATGTTTTGGGGAGTATCCTCCAATTTTTATCATTTTTAATTGGTTGGTATTTTTCTTTTTTTGTACTGGACGTAGATTGGAATGAAAAATAAAAAGAGTTAGGAGACACAAGACGAAGGTAAAGAAGCAAACAGTTAATACGAGAGAGAGAGAGAGAGAGAGAGAGAGAGAGAGAGAGAGAGAGAGAGAGAGAGAAAGAGAAAGAATCGTGCACAATAAAAGATAAAGCAAACAGAAAGCATGACTATAGTGAAAGGCATCGGCAATAACATCTCAACATTGGTTACTGAAGTACTTTTTATTCGATTATTTACTGTTGAGTGTTGGGTCAGAAAACAGCTTTCCTTTTTTGACCTGTTTTACTCCGACTTATATCGATGCTGATGTCAATGGCATCAAAGAAAGTTCCCAACATCATTTTTTGCCTTTTCATCTTGGAACAATTTTCTCGTTTTCATTTGTCCACGATTTTTTTTTTAAAGCTAATATTTTAAAGTGTTCCTTAAATCTTTTTTTGTGCTAATTTCATTCAGTTCACACATTGTCTTAATTCTCCTTTTTTAATCTTTTTTTTTTTAATTTCATAATTTCTTTTGGTCCCTCTTTCGTGGCTTCTGTCATTTCTTGCATTGTTTTCTTTCTCCGATCTCTTTTAATTGATTCTTTTATTTCTGATTTTTTCAGTCCTTCTTTTTTCAAATCCCCCCCCCCAAAAAAACACAAAATCTTTCCTTCTTTTGTATATATGATAGCTGGCACATAGTGATGCACTTTGACATGCAAACACATCGACATGTTCACTCTTCCAAATAACACAGTTGAATCTCTGTATTATTTATAACTGTATTATGAATATAATTATGAATATGCTTATCTTTATATATAAGGTCTAAAGAGAAGGATGGGGAAAAGGACGGTCTTCATCTGTCTTAACTTTAAACTTATCTAGCCACAAACACTGACCAAACATACAAACAATAATCCTAACACCAAAACAACACATTCTTACTTACCTTTCTTACTACATCCACCAAAATACCTCATTTTCTCAATGAAAATTCTAAATAATCCCCATATGTACAAATCGTCGTCTGTTGGCGGGAGAGAGGGAAATAAAACATCAAGTTAAAAAATCCCCAATGAGTATGTACAATATTAATATAATCTATTTACAAGAAACTAAACAAAATCATGTTAGTAATAAAGTCCCCTCCCACACAAACCATAAATGTGACAGAAATATCAGTTAACTGCACGAAATCGATGCGGGACTATAATATAGAAACATTCATTCATTCCAAGCACTCACAGAGACATGCACTCATTCTGACACAAATACGAAAAACACACATAGGAAACAAAATGCGCCCTGCATCCATTACAGAACTGATATCACTGACCACCTAACGAGGGAGTGGATGGAGAGTTAAACTAAAGGAAAATAGGGACAGAAATAAAAGGGGGGACAATGAGCAAACACACCCTAGCTAAGTTAACTCGAGAAAAATAAAAGAAGAAACTAAATAAATAAACCTAAACTAACCTGAACTCGGTATGGGTTGCCCAAGATCAACCCAGGAAGAACAATATCCTGATGCCTAACCGGCATCAAAATGCCACTCCAGGTCAGCCCCTTTTACTCGGCACAAACGCGCAAGATTCACCCATCTTTTGCCAAATTCTGATGAAGTGAGCTGCCGCTTTTCCGTCCTAATCTTGACTTTAAGCTGATGCTTAAAGAACAAGATCAGTTGGGAACAAGTTTTCGCCATCATAGAATTCCTTCTGACCCGTCGCCCAAATCACGACTCTCATAACGCCTTTTAGGCAAAAGAACACATATTGTCCATCCTTCGTCATCTGCGCACCACATTGCTACAAGGAGAACTGGCCTCAAGGACAAAGAACTTTCCATGCAGCATGTGGACCAAACTTGCACAACGGCGCTACCACCCCGCAATGAAAGAAGCCGTGACCAATGGTCTCGACTTCCCAACTACAGCGTCGGCACTTTGGAGATTTTTCCAAGCCCGCTGAACAAAGTCTTTTGGCGGCCCGGAGGGAGCCACGAATCACCAAACAGTTGAGTGATGCCTCATCATTATTGAGGTATTTCAACCCAGGCACACAAGGCCATATAAGCGAGCCTCCTGCTTCGTAAGCCGGAGCTCGTCAATGTGTGAAACACATACTCCCCCCACATTTCAAGGAAAGATTCCTCCGAGACCACAGATTAACTGAGATCTCAGCCTTCCCTTATACCTCCGACCAATTCATATCCAGTTGGAGATCAGGATCGAACCAGATGCCGAGTATCTTAACCGGCCCACCCGTCCAGAGAAGAGAAAGAAACTCCCTTCCACGCACTCAACCGCAAGCCAACAGACTTATCGTGGTTGATATTGGCTCCTGTAACCATCTCATAACCATTGATTTCTTTGCTGACTTCGTCAATCTCGGCTCTGCTTGACACAAGAACCGAAACCTTATCACTATAGGCAGAATACCTGGCCGAGGTGGTTGCACCAGGCAGGGAAATACCGCGCAGGAGCGGATTCGTCTAACCTGCGAAGGTAAGGTTCCAACGCAAGGACGTAAAGCAAAGGTGAAAACGGACAACGTTGACGAATGGAGCGAGACAATACGAAAGGCTCCGATCTTACCCCATTCACTTCCACCAGCGCACCGGGTGTCACATACAAAAGTCGGATCCAGGAGCCAAAGTCCGGCCCGAAATCGGCCGCCGAAAGGACAGCCTCCAGGAAACGATGGTCAACCTTATCGAAGGCCTTGGACTGACCTAAAATGATCAGCACGGCTTCACTATCGACTTGTTCTAAGCATACCATATGAAGGTTGCCCTGAATAGTCCTGCCCTTCACAGCACAAGTCTGTTCGGAGCCAATCAAACTAGACAGGACAAGCTGCAAACGGTTGGTTAAGATCTTCGCCAAAATCTTTAACTCTGTATTTAACATGAGTAAAGGGCAAAAGTTATCTAACCCATCCCCCACCGTTTTTGTCCTTACGCAGCAACTTGATCACACCCCTGGTGAAGCGTTGAGGTATAACTCCCTGCTTCATCTAGTTGTTGTAAATCAGTTCCAGCAAAGGAACAAAAACGGGCGACTGCCTCAAGTAAACTTCGTAGGGAAGACCATCTAGACCCGGAGACTTATCCCAAACGACCTGTTTCAGCGCTTCCCAGATTTCCGACTCTGTGATGGGATCCTCACACCCAGCCGCTTCAGCTGCCTTAAGGCAGGAGGGAAAGTCTGCTAAATAGGCGTCGAACTGAGAAGGGCTCAGTCCGGGCACCCTGGTGAAAAGTTCCTGAAAGTAATCCCGAAATGCCACGCATATACCGGCGGTTGTAGTCACGGTCCGCTTATCCGGCAATGTGAAGCACGCGATATGTCGCCGAGACGCACTCCGATTCTCCTCTGCGCGCAATTCAGCGGCCATATTCACAGCTTAATGCTTTTTGATAAGCAAGGAGAACAACTATGCCTTAGGTAAAGCTATTTCCCCACTATCACGGGATTTAACTGCCCGATCGACTTTTTGCTCACAAGCCGTTTGCGCCGCTAATCTATCTAGATTGAGTTGACGGCTAAAATCAGCAGCAAACGTTCTAACATTTTATTTTAAATTATCCCACCAGGCATTCTCTACAACCGACGCCGTCAATTCCCTCTGCATCATTAGTAGCAGCTGGTCCCGGAAATCCTGATCACCTAATAATGAACTGTTTGATTTCCAGTCTGCCTGACAACCTAACCTTAGGCTTATCTAAGTTTATACTGACCCGGACAAGCCTATGATTCGAATAAACTAGATAATGAAAACTTGGACACCATAAGCCCTCTACACCGACTCTCCTAACTAAGAACTGAGCCGCTACTATTTGTTTAAGTCCAAACTACTTCCCGAGGGTGCTCATTCCGGTACTTATCGACAAGAACAAACCTGTCAATAAAGTCCCGAAATGATTTCCCGTCTGGGTTGTTAGTACCCGAATATGGCCCTATGCGATCTATGTCACGGTCAAGGACGGCATTCCAATCCCCCGCTAAAACTACCCGACGAGATGTCGTCACAAACAGCTCGATCTGCCGAAACAAAGCAGGCCGCTCAGAATGGACACTGGGCGTATAAACCCCAATGAGACGAAGAGCCTTATCCTTTATGGTAACATCCAGCACGCAAAGCCTGCCCGCCGGATCTGTGAAGACAAGAGTACACGCAGCCTCCAAAGACTTGCTCACCAGTCAAGAGACACTTGTCGAACGATCAACAAAACATGCTGAATAGAAAGAGAAACACCCTAGACAGAATGTCCTCATAGTCATGAGTAGAAAACCCGGTCTCCTGTATGCAACAAACATTGACCCCGAGGTGTTGAAGGTCACGAGAGAGCCTCGCCCAGCGAGATTCTGACCTCAGGCCTCGGGTATTTATACTCGCTAACCAGAGAGCCATAGTGAAAATCGATTAGGGTTACTCTCCTGGATTGAACAGGCCGCCAATGACCAGGGGGAAAGTTAGCTAAAGAGCTGTATAAAGGGAGGGGTGAACGATTAGCGGGACCCTCCCTGAAAAGAGTTGAGTTAATTTTTTTCTCGTTTTCATTATCAAAATAAGCTAACGGCGGATAAATATCAAAAGTGCTGTTAGCTTCACGAAAACATGGCCCAGTTACTTTCTGAGCCATGTCCCGCTCTTACGACCGTCAAGATACTTTTAGCCATGGGAAAATTTTTGGGATTCTCAATGTCCAAATTGTTTTTTTTTTTGTTTTTTTTTTTTAGGTTTAAGAGTACTTTCAAGACTTTAGGTTTGCGGGATAGGGAAAATGCTTTGTCAGGTTGATGTTTTGTCACACGACACACATCTTCCTCCCTATTAAAGAGTAATTTTTTTTTTATCTTTTTCTCTTTGATAGGTTCTGATGAGTCCGACGAAGAGCTTTGTCTTAGTGGTGAATTGATAGATGTTTTAACAGGTGATGGTTTGGGAGTTAAGGCCAGAGCAGGGTATTTTTAAGGGGGATTTAGAAGGGGAATTTTTTTTCAGTGGGGTCAGTTTGGAAGGGGTTAGGGTAATTGTTTGCAAAACTAGGGGTGGTGCCATAGGGCCCTGTTTAGAGGATGGAGACGAAGGTGATGATGTTGTTTGTGTTATTATTCCGTGTGATGCCAATTATCCTTCAAAGCTTGTTTGAGTTGTTGAAATTTTTCCTTTTTTTCGAAGGAGCCCTCGTATTTGAACCGCTGTTGACGCAATTTGTCCGAATAAGTGGTCGAAAAGTAGCCCTTTGAACTGGTAGAGGGAGTGGGGCTGTGCGTGTCTTTTGCCGTGGGGACTTCAGTGGAACGAGGTCTCTCTGCCCAGAGCTTCTTTTGACCTTGCCAACGACCTGCCATATCCCCTCTTCCTTCTCCACAAACGCACTAGCGGCGGGCAAAGGCTTTTCAGGGAATGGGGACTGAGAGACAGATCCAACCGGGGGTTTAACCACACAAGTCCCGGTCGCTGGCATGCCCATTACAGGCGAGACGGATGTAACAGACTCGGTCGCAGGGGGATTTAGGTCGACAGTGGCCAGAATCTCAGAGGCCTTCTTTTTTTGCGCAGGAAAAGGACAGGTGATCAGTCTGTCCACACTTCCAGCATGTCGGTCTACGCATGGTGACTATAATTGGCATATTCTGGCCCGCTACATCCAGACAGTTGGGGATGGATTTCCGGTCTATCAGGATTTCGAAACTCCATCCCCCGGTTAAATGGTCAGAGTATCGTTACTGAGTATCTGCCCAAATTGGGACACATAAAAAGTGCTCCCTGACGATCTGAGGATGAACCTCAAATACTGAACGTCCCACATGAAAAATCCCTTTCCTTCGATCATTCTCTGGAGTTTGATCCCCATAGAAATTAGTGATTTAATGACGGTGTCTTTTGTGGAGCAACAAATGTTGCGCGACGCTTGTCCACCACAAAGACTGACATATTTTTTTTTCCATCTCTCATGAAAAAGAGATGTCTTTGGGCTGAAGGGATCCGTTAGTAATTCCACTGCTTCGGTGAATGTCAACTTGCTAGTCTTCCAGGGCAGAATGTAGTTTACGAATTTTGTGTACTCAGTTGTGCCAAGTTTCCTCAGAAGACGTAATTTTTCGAGTCACTCCAATTCGCATAATCTGAAGTATACAAGTCCTCATATCTTCTAAAGTATGACGCAAAAGCTATGTCTTCATTGGGAGTGTATGAAAAATTCTCTATCACGCTCCAAATGGTGTTTTGCGAAAAAGAAATTTCGTTTTCGATGGGATTACTACGGCTTGTCAGTTCTAAAACTTGCTTTTGAAATTTGAGCTGTCTTTCTTGATTTTCCTTCTAGGTTTGCAGAAATAATTTTTCCATTTGTTCCTGTTGAGAGAGCAATTGTTTTTGCCACTTCTCTTTCATTCTTTCTTGGAGTTGTAATTGCTGTGCATTCTGGTATTTTACAAGTTCTAATAAAATACTTTTGAAATCCTCTATGATAAGTGTGTCTTTTTTCCAGTTTTACTTTTCCGTTTTTTTCCAGATGCTTTTCAAATGAAAAAACTGTAACGAAAAAAAAAAAAAAATTCTCGTACATCCACTGTTAAAACAAATTGGCAGTTACACGTAGTTCTTTTACGAAAACTCGTTTGCCCTTTTTAATCCCGGTAGTCCTCGCAAATCCTCATCGCCAAGTAGTGGCCTGTTAGGGGCCAGAAAGAAAGACACGGAAAGAAGAAGGTAGGTTGAACAAGTGTATTGAAATAACAGAACATATATACAAATTAAGAGTGTTATTAGTCAGCAGATAGAAGTATCCGTCTGAACTGTCAGGTTACACTGCGTCCCGACTGCTTGCTTAGGAAGTTTCGCAGGTTAGTACTTATGAAGGAGGAAGAGTTCATTCTAATGTAGATAGGTCACCATAACAACTTCATAGCTCTGTTTAACTACATTGAGCACTGTTTTATTTGCACCATAAATTAAATAAAATAAATATTTATTTACGTATCTGCGTACGCAAGCTATTGCACCCATATACAAATGCTAATTTGTTTACATTTACACTTCTATCTATCTATCTATCTATCTATCTATCTATCTATCTATCTATCTATCTATCTATCTATCTATCTATCTATAATGCGTACAGACACACACATCACATACATACATATTAGGTAAATTATATGTACAGATTTTATTGGCTATGCTTTTATTGAATATTATTATCATAATGCCAGCATTTATTTACAGATTGATGTATAGCGATGTGCTCCTCTCTCGAACCCACATTTTCAAATTACTACATGATTTATTTAAAATTACACACTAAAAATATTTTTAAACCTATAATTTACATTTGAGATAGTAATAATATATGCACCAAGAAAAAATTCTGACATAACACAATCGTAAAAGCAGCTTTCGAAAATATTTGTCTCTTCCATTTCACTGGAGGATACAATATAATATATCGAATCCCTTTCTTCGCCGGCTTCGATGACTAGCTCTGCATCTTTACTACTTCCTTATACAACAGTAAATAAATTTAAATTACAGCCATATTAATTATAATAATGAATATCCACATAAATTTAAAAAAATATAATGCATTTATTTTCTCTCTTTTCAAACATTATTTTGTTAATGACTCAATAGCATTAAACTAACACTTATAATTAAACGGTATCCTCATGCCTGCTGTGAATAAAGTGAGTTAGCTTTGCAAAAGTCTTTGAAAATTAGATCATGAATAATAACCCTAACGATAATAAAATTAAAATGAACCTATTTTATGCATGAAATGCACCGGAAATTGAAACAAAGAGAAACTAAATAAGAATTTCATACAGATGTGCACCTCTCCAGCTGAACGCAATAAATATATACAATCTACTGCACACACAAAGAAGAAAATGAAAAAAGAAAATCTAATCTTATCATTACTACTGCCAAGAAGCATATTAATACTATCAACTATTCTTTCCCCTAGACGGCTGTGTCCTCTAAGATGTTCAAACATATTTTGGTCACACAGCCACCACTATTTTGTAGAGAACATAAAATTTATCTGATCGAAGTGACATTCATGCTTGTCATTGTTTGACATATGCAGACTGCTAGGTACTCTTATTTCTACAGATAGAGAACAAATACTCTTTGTGGTAACGGTCAGAAAACCTAGGCTAAATACACCCATAAGTTTCATATGGGCTTAACTACCCGTGTGTGTATTTAACAACTTGTATATTATGTCCATTCAATTGTTACATCATCATAACAGATTAATTCTATAATGCCGAATTCAAATATTGAAAAATAACAAAACATTATTAAATATCCATCGTTTTGGTCATTCAATTCTAAAGTTTCTAATCTTGTTAATGACTAAAAATTCTCTCTAAAAATAACATTTCTTATTCTTGTCCCATTTTCTATCTTTTTTTGTTGTCTTTTTCTGAACTTATTTTTTGTATACATTTTTATTCTAATCTCTCTCTCTCTCTCTTTCCCTCTCTCTGTCTTTTACTTCCTTTTTTTGTTATTAATTTTTCATAACTTTATGCCTTCCTCTTCTTTCTTTTCGCATTTTGTCTCCCTATTTCCACCTTTAATCTTGCTTTGCTTTGTTTCCTATTTTTGTTCTTCGCCTTTTCTATTTTCGACAGCCTAAAGCAAGCTGGTACTTATTAGCATTAGATGACCTTTTCAGTTACAAAGCTAGGAACGCTGCACACTGCTAGTTGCAGACATTTCCGAGTAGAACGCTCTCGGGTGATTAGCTGAAGCTCTTGCAAGTAGACCAAAGTAAATTACAACTTTTTCAACATATTTGTGTGTTCACAGTTGCTTCGTCATATGAGATAGTTTAAAAAATGATTATTTTTTCCGAATCACATATTTCAAATCCAAGGCTTTTATCTGCGATAGGAAAACTTTTTGAACAAAAGTTGCGTTAGTATTTGATCAAGTTACTGTATCGGTTCATAAGATGCATGTGCGAAGATAAAGTTACGCTTGGTGCACTGGTATTTTGGATATGCGATCGATCAGCGAAGATAGAAGAGAACTGTACGAAATGCGAGAGGCAGCTGTCCAAGAATTTTCACATAGAATGTGCTATTTATTGTACGGTAATGGCAATATATAACGGCACTTAAGTGAAAATTTAATATTAAGATATAAGCGTATTTTTTGTTTTTATAACAAATGCAAAATAAACTGAGTAAAGTCACTCTGTATTCTAAATGTGAAATTAATCTACAGTAAAGAATGAAATATTTTACCTTTTCTTATAAGATGCGAGGGCATTTTTCATTGCTTATATACACTGAATAGTAAACCTGTTTAGGCTGTGCATTGAGTTATATGTAAGTAAATATTATATATTTGTCGGTACCGTGGACACTAATTGATAGGGGGGCTTTTAATTTTGACTTGAAAAAAAAAAAAAAAAGAAAAGAAATATAAAAAATTAAAGTAGCCTGTAGGATGTAACATACATTTCATAGTTATTTGGGAATAATAATAATAATAATAATAATAATAAGTGATAGTAAATTTCCTTAAATATAGCATAAAACTGTGGAAAACCACATCATTACTAAACAACACCAAAAATACTGCCGCATCCACTTGTTTGAATATCCTATTCAATGTGATTCCATGTCATCCCTTCTATTCTGTCTGTCATTAATCTCCCTTTCGCATGAACTAAACAGTAGGAACTATGGATAAAAAGTAAAAAAGACAGAGTTTAATCATCTATTTTACATGGCTGATATCAAACATTTTTGCCCAAAACGGCAATGAGTTGAAGGGTATTCTCAATAATGTAAAATGTTTCAGTATCGGTATAGATTTTGGATTAGATAAACGTTCAAAAGTAACCTTCAAGGAAGGGAGAATTACAAAAACATACTCAATAGATCTAGATTTTGTCCCAACGATTAGGGAACTGGAACAAGAAGTATATGGAGTCAGCGAACGAGATGGAATGCAGCATACCCAACTGAAGGAGAATGTAAGAAAAGAATACACTACAGACGTGCGCGCCTGGTGTTGAATACCGAGTTGAATTCACAAAATAGAATATCAGTCATAAACACTCTGGCTGTCTCTGTGGTGAAATACAGTTTCAACATCCTTAACTGGACTATAGCTGACATTAAGCGAATGGGTATCAAAACGAGAAAGCTTCTCACCACTGCATCCATCATCCTAATGGCTGATGTTGATCGTCTGTATGTGACCAGATCCGAAGGAGGCAGAGGTTTAGTCCAGCTAGAAATGTCTTACAAAATCATATCAATCTGTCTTCAAAGATCCCTATAAACTACAGAAGACTGAATGATGATTTATGTCAAATAACATGAAAGAAATAAGAAACTTTATTCCGTAATAAAGAAAACCAAAAAATTCAAAGGGGAATTTCAAGTGGGTGAGGAATTGTAAGTAAAACATAATACACATGCTGAGCATGCAAAGAACCTAAAAAAGAAAGCAAAAGCAATTTACCAAATGCAGAAACCATGGAAAGATACGCTTCTTCATAGTCAATACTATGCCCATACCAAACAAGCTAACGTAGACAAAACCCCGTAATCATCAGTGGTTACGTAGTGCAGGGTTATAAGCTGAAACCGATGTGTTTATTCTTGCTGCACAGGTCCAATGCTTGCTAACTAGAAAAGCACACATATTGAAAAATTGTGTTGAACCCAAATGCAGATTCTGTGATAAATATCCAGAAACAATTGACCATCTTGTATCAGGTTACATAATGTTAGCATCAACTGAATGTAAAACTAGGCATGAAAGAATGGGCCAACATCTGTACTGGAAAATATGCAACTTTTACGGGAAGGAAACAGCAAGAAACTGATATGAGCATCACCCAGACCCGGTTACAGAGATATTTATATGACTTTACAATACCCACAAATAGAACAATCAAAGCTAATTGCCGAGATATTATGATCAAAGACCACAAAATCAAAATTTGCTTTTTTATTGACATAATAACAGTTCCTGCAGATTGTAATGTATCTTTGAAGATCTTCAAAAACTATCAAAAAACAAGGGTCTTAAATTGGAAATCTTAAGAATGTGGCACATGAGGACATCAACAATTCCAGTTGTAGGTGGATCCATCGAATGGATTAGTAAAGGTTCCAATAGATTCATTGAAGGGATTCCTGGTAGCCCATGCCTTAAAGAAGTACAAAATTTGTACTCACAAATACAGCTTACACATCACGGAGAACTTTATCTATGTAAAATTATATTACGCATTTTTTTTTCCAAAAGATTATCAGAGAAAGATGTAACGAAGCCATTTCAGGCTTTAAGTCTCTTGTTCGGAAGGAAATGTGTATACAAGGGAAACCCAAGGAAATAATAATAATAATAATAATAATAATAATAATAATAATAATAATAATAATAATAAACTATCCTGCAGGACATGTCAATTCAAACTAACAGGTAAATAAAAGCCAGCAGACCTGATATTATCATAAAAGACAAGGAATCCAGGAAGTGTATGCTTATTGACATAGCAGTAACATCTGAGAGAAAAACCTGCATGAAAATTATCGAGAAATTGTCCAAATACAAGGACAGATTGAAATTGGCGATTGAGATTAACAGGATGTGGAAAATGAAGACTGAGACTGTACCAATAGTAATCGGAGTTCTGGAAAGTCTATCAATTAAATTTTCCTTTTGACCCGGCTCTACAGGATACAAAGCAGGAAACATAACATTCACATATAATAATAATAATAATAATAATAATAATAATAATAATAATAATAATAATCGTAGTTTCGACCCAAGAAACGCAGTGATCATGAAAATTAATGAGATTAGTGCTGACTGGAAAAGATCAACCTCGAATGAGTTAAAAATAAAGGAAGAAAAATGAGATATAAAGAAAGATAGGTGTCTCAGTAAAATGAAGCCTCTATCTGTCAATCTCGCTTAAGATGTGAGGTGAACTTACGGGGGTGCAAAGGACGTAGAAAGATGGAAAACAAGAGAGACACGGCTTCTTCAATCGCTTCACGTGTGTCAAAACTCGCTTGTACCCTCAATGAAAAAGACGTATAATCAATAGTTTTCTGCTTGATATTTTCATTTAGAGAAAACAAGAATTGATCAGCGAGCGGGGTTGGAGGATATGAAAAAAATAATAGTTTTTGAATTGTCCTATTAAATTATTTTAAATGTTTATTTTCCATCATTTATAATGGAAAATAATCATTTTTGAAGTAACATCGTTTAAAAACTTTGGAACACAGTTTTAATTAAGCTTTAATAGTTTACACTCGCTGACATAAGAAAACTCAGCTCACGACTTATTATATGTTCAGATGACATCACTACTTATGGCAGCACCACCCGAAATCCTGGAATCTGATCTCTCCTCTGATATTGTACACGCAGTTCAACATGAGGAACTGGCTTTTTAACATTCATTATCTCCCAAAAGCAAACTAGTAACGGTTCATCACCACAGAACAGAGTTTTCTCTAATCATGATGAATGGTTGCACGCTCAAAGAGGCTCCTTTCCTAGAAGGTCTAAAGAGGACCCATCGCTAAAGACGTTGCAAAAATGACCAGTAACCTGTACTGCCTTAGAATGTACAGGAATCCTCGTGTCGTGATCTCGCTATTAGACCAAAAAACAGACCAGCTTCCGAATTTTAATTTTTCAGTCTCAGTAGTGTAAAAAACGGTCTTGTAGGCGATTAACTGTTTTCCCCTCTATAACTTCTAATACAAATAAAGCTAACTTTCTTGGATTACCTAATCATTACAATCTTAACGTCTTCAAGCCGAGAGTCAACCATCATCTATCCTACATACCCTTGTTCACTTTCTATGCGCCCTTACAACAATCTCATTTAGTAACCCCGTAAACCATATCGATAATGTTACTATTCTGTTGCAAATAATGTGCAAATATATATATGTAGTTTTTCATTTGTTTTTTTTTTACATTTTTTCTTTTAACATAAATTTTGGTCAGACCGTGTGTTGGTCAAACAGTCTCTTTTAAGTTGTTATTTAAGATAAGAGCTGGATGGATTCATGCTGCTCTGAATTCCCTTGGTCATTTTGACAGTTATACATACATACATACACATATATATATATATATATATATATATATATATATATATATATATATATATATATAAATTGATTCATCGAGTCTGATAGAAACCTCAGTGTAGAAGTCAAGTGACTTACCTGCCAACATGGCTGCCTCCTTCTATTTCCTTGTAAAAGCTGATTTTACCTTATTTTATAGGAGAGCGCCTAATACACCAGTTGGGTTGGTCCATTTTGCTAGAATGGACCTTCCCAATACATTTGCATGAGGGGTCTTTGTTCAGCTATATATTTCTCCATAAATGACTCAAGTCAGTTTTGGCTTTGGCTACATTTGCCTACTTGTGTGCTAAACCTCTGGCAAACTAGCTAATATCCAACATGGCGCTGCGAACAGGATACGAAGACTGGCAAGAGCTACTTATCAAAATTGGCATTCCTACCGACTCTGCCAAAACCTATGCTGAATCGTTTGTGAAAGAGAATATTACTAAGGATAGCCTCTCTATCATAGACCGGGAAATCCTTAAAGAACTAGGTGTCACAACCATGGGACATGCCCTAGCTATCCTTAAGCTATCAAAGGAGCAACCTTTGACATCAGACAGCTATACGAAGGCCCCTGCAGCCAAACTCCCCCAGCTCCATTCAGAGATGACATCACAACAATTCCGAAAGTTCAGAATTGATTGGGAGGTATTTGTGCAAATGACAAACATGCCCCCTACACAGACCAACATCCATTTATACAACTGTGCTGATGAGACTGTGCAAACGTCGATCATCAATACATACCCCAAATTTTTCTCGGAAAAACCAAACAGACTCCTGAACATGTTGGAGGCATTAGTTACCCAAAAATCGAACCCTATGGTTCATAGATTGTCTTTCGCTTCGATTTCCCAGGGACCAGGCGAATCAATCCAGCAATTTGTTGTCCGCCTTAAGGGTACAGCACAGGATTGTGACTTCACATGTCCCATTTGCAGTCATGACCTATCTGACATCTATATCAAAGACCAGCTGGTCAGAGGTACAGCAAATGATGCTCTCCAAGCAGATTTACTAGCAAAGGCCAGCTCATTGAAGACCCTTGACCAAAACATCAACCATGCTGAGGCATTCGAGGCAGCACTGCGTGACCAAGCACGAATGGCAGGGTCAACTGAAATGTCAGCATTGCGTGCATCAACCTATCGCAAAGAAAAAACAACACAAGTGGAAAAAAATCCCCCTCAATCCAGAAGCCCCAAAAAACTGATTATAAAACAAAACAAGTTCCGCTGTAGTGGATGTGGTAGCCACAAGCATGGCATCCCAGGAACCAGCACCCGCCAACAGGCATGTCCTGCCTGGAATCAGACCTGTGACTTGTGTGGCATCCAAGGTCATTTTTCAAAAGTTTGCCGATCAAGAAATCGCTCTAGTGAAGTGAGAGGCTTCCAAGACGATGAAGCTAACATGGACAGTTTGATTGCACATGTAGAGTTTGACCAGGAGACAGGCTCATATGTGTCCTCTAACAAAAATAGTGTTGTTCAGATAGAAGCAACACTGGTCCCATTCTCTCCAAAGCCAGACCCCAGAAATCCTGAAGATATTCCAGGTAATCAAAGCACTCGTTTGAAAACCTTCCCAGATAGTGGGGCCACCATTTGCCTTGGAGGACCCAAGCACCTACATAGCATGGGTCTCAAGGAAAGTAACTTGATCCCATCAAAGAAAGTTATTCGTGCTGTGGGTGGCTCAACCCTTATAAGCCAGGGATGGTTGCCTATTCAATTTAGTGTTGGAGAAATGTCGACAAAGCAAGCATTGTACATCTGCAATAACATCGATAAGATATATTTTAGCAAGGCCGCCTGTATTGATGTTGGCATACTGTCTCCTCACTTCCCCACGCCTATGACTATGACAACCCACAGCAAATTAGATTGGACAACCAACGATCACACAGCAGCTGTCGAGCAAAAGCAACTCAGAAGATTTCAGCTACCAGATCGCCCTGAAGAAACACCCTTTCCAGCAAACGAAGGAAATGTGGAGAACCTAAAAAAATGGTTACTGAAACAATTTGCTGATTCAGCATTTAATACTGATGGGCAATTCCCAGCCATGTCTGGTAAACCAGCACATATCCACCTGAAAGAGGGGGCAATCCCTAAGGCAAGACACAGACCAATACCAGTGCCATACCATTTAAAAGAACCAGTGAGGCAAGCCCTTATGCAAGATATAGAAAGAGGCATATTAGAACAAGTGCCCATTGGTACTCCAACAGATTGGTGTAGCACAATGGTCATTACAACAAAAAAGGATGGTCGACCGAGGCGTACCATCGATTATCAATATTTAAATTCGCAATGCAAGCGAGAAACCCACCACACTGCCTCACCTTTCCAGCTGGCAATGCAAGTGCCACCCAATACCAAGAAAACAGTACTGGATGCTGTCGATGGCTACCACTCTATTATATTAGATGAGGAGTCCCAACCGCTCACAACTTTTATCACAGAGTGGGGAAGGTTTATGTACCTTAGGATGCCTCAAGGCTACTTAGCATCTGGTGATGCATACACCCGTAGATATGATGAAGTCATAAAAGATATTCCCAGGAAAATCAAATTGGTTGATGATACTTTGCTCTACGACACCGGCATCAAAGAGGCATTCTATCATACCTTTGATTTTCTAATGAGATGTGCACAAAATGGGATTGTACTCAGCAAAGACAAATTCCAGTTTTGTAAGGACACTGTTCAGTTTGGTGGCCTTCAAATAACTTCATCGGGAGTATCTCCCTCTGAATCTATGCTTAATGCTATTTTAAATTTCCCTGTTCCGAAAACCATCACCGATGCAAGGTCTTGGTTTGGACTGGTAAACCAACTTGCCTGGGCATATTCATTAAGTCCCATTATGCTACCTTTTCGGGACCTTGTCAAAAAAAACTCAAAATTCACCTGGAACCAGACCCTTGAGAAAGCATTTCAGGAATCAAAGCGGGTCATTGTTGAACTAGTAAAGCGGGGCGTCTCAACATTTGACATCAACAGAATTACCTGCTTAGCTCCTGACTGGAGTAAAGACGGCATGGGATTTTTACTTCTTCAGAAACACTGCACATGTGCAATCGAACGAGCCCCTGTCTGTTGCCCTGAAGGCTGGCATCTTGTGTTTGCTGGAAGCAGATTCTGTACTGACGCTGAGCAAAGATATGCACCCATAGAAGGTGAAGCAGCAGCTATCAGCTGGGCACTTGAAAAGTGCCGCATGTTCATACTAGGTTGCCCAAACGTTATAGTCGTGACCGACCATGAACCACTCAAAGGACTTTTTGGTGATCGAGATCTCAGCAAAATTCACAACCCTCGCCTATTCCGACTCAAAGAGAAAAGCTTGAGATATCGTTTCACCATGCAACACTGCCCTGGAAAATGGCACAGAGCCTCTGATGCTATTTCCCGCAATCCAGTCACTACAGTACAAAGCCTACTTGATACATTCTCTATAGAACCCTCCCTTATAGAAATTGATGAATCAGATGAGACTTGTGCAACAATGAGATTGACAGCCCTCACATCAATATCTCAATTAGATGATAATCCTGCCATAACTTCCCCTGACCACATTCGTTTTGCTGGTCAAGAAGACACACAATACACCCTATTACGGAAAACCATAGACAATGGTTTTCCAAACAGTCGTCAAGCAACACCACCTACAATCCGGGAATACTGGGAAGTTCGTAACCGCCTAAGCAATGAAAATGGTCTAATACTACTTGACAGGAGAGTAGTGATACCAACCTCCCAGCGCAAGAACATATTAAAATGCCTACATTCAGCTCATCAAGGAGTAGTTGGCATGAAAGCGCGTGCCAATGACTCAGTTTACTGGCCTGGAATGAATGCCTCAATTCGCAATTACAGGTATAATTGCATTACATGTTCAAGGAATGCCCCAAGTCTACCACATGAACCAATCCAAATGACACCTACACCTGAATGGCCATTTCAACAGATTGTAATGGATTTGTTCTATGTTAAATCCTTCACATATCTTGCTTGTGCAGACAGGCTCACTGGATGGCTTATTCTGTACCGCATCAAGCCAGGGCAAGCGGTTGCTTCCAGGTTGATTTCCATCTGCAGAGAAATATTCCAAACATATGGTGCACCTGAGGAACTTAGTACAGATGGTGGACCGCCATTCTCAGCTTACTCATTCCAACAATTCCTAAAAACCTGGGCTGTTAAGCAAAGAATTTCATCAGTGGCCTATCCCCAGTCTAACGGACGTGCAGAATTGGCAGTCAAGACTGCAAAAAGACTCATAAAAGACTGCACAGGACACCAGGGTTCCTTGGACAATAACATGGCAGCACAAGCAATCTTGCAATATAGAAACACCCCTATCCAAGGCATTGGCTTATCACCAGCGCAACTCCTGCTTCATAGACGTCTTCGAGATTTTATCCCATTGCACCCACAGTTATATAAACCACACCCTGAATGGATAGCCGCAGCGAAAAAACGAGAACAGAGATTATCCAAACGCAATGCAGACCTCATCGAGAAGTACAACCGTACTGCACATGCACTATCCCCACTTTATAAAGGTGACACAGTCTCCATTCAAAACCCAAATAGCCGTCGATGGGACATAGCTGGGCGAATAGTAGAAACACTTCCCAACCGTCAATATAGAATTAGAGTTGCAGGATCAGGCAGAATAACCCTGCGGAACCGTAGGTTTCTAAGGAAACTTGAAGCACCCATAATCAAGACCCCCATACCAAGCGCCATGCCTGTGTCACCTGAGCCGACAATTACGGATACATGCAGACCACATCAATCTGCCAAAGACTTGGAAAATGGTGACATTACATTACAAAATAAACCAGCGTCCCAGGGCCCTACTCAATCACAGCCATCAAGAACGAGGATTCCCAGGGCGCTATCCCGACTACTCTCGTACAATCAGCCAGGCAATAGGGAATTAATTCCTCCCCAACGGCCAATATGCTTCCGCAATGGGGAGAGGAGGGAGATGTAGAAGTCAAGTGACTTACCTGCCAACATGGCTGCCTCCTTCTATTTCCTTGTAAAAGCTGATTTTACCTTATTTTATAGGAGAGCGCCTAATACACCAGTTGGGTTGGTCCATTTTGCTAGAATGGACCTTCCCAATACATTTGCATGAGGGGACTTTGTTCAGCTATATATTTCTCCATAAATGACTCAAGTCAGTTTTGGCTTTGGCTACATTTGCCTACTTGTGTGCTAAACATCTGGCAAACTAGCTAATATCCAACACTCAGGAAGCACTGGACGGCCGTTTCGTCCTATATTTGGGACTCATCAGCAGTGCGCATCCACTACCGAGGGAATCGAAACCCCGACAGTTAGGTTGGCAACTGCTCCGCCGGGCCATGGGCCTCCGTGACGAAGAGATTGCAAATCAGACTCAATGAAGCGCCGCTCACTCCCACATTCTGTGGTGGAACTCAACTGAGATTCTCTCTGACCATAGGACTGAGCCTCCTGGAGCCACGACTACTCTCACCAAACCGCTCCAACTGGAGCATTAGAAGCTGGTTCAAGCGATGATAAACACAAATAGTAATGAGGAGATTTCGATTCCCTCGGTAGTGGATGCGCACTGCTGATGAGTCCCAAATATAGGACGAAACGGCCGTCCAGTGCTTCCTGAGGTTTCTATCAGACTCGATGAATCAATTAATATAATTATCAAATCCTCCTCATTACTATGTGTTTATCATCGCTTGAACCAGCTTCTAATGCTCCAGTTGGAGCGGCTTGGTGAGAGTAGTCGTGGCTCCAGGAGGCTCAGTCCTATGGTCAGAGAGAATCTCAGTTGAGTTCCACCACGGAATGTGGGTGTGAGAGGCGCTTCATTGAGTCTGATTTGCAATCTCTTCGTCACCGAGGCCCGGTGGAGCAGTTGGTATGGTGTTCGCTTGCCAACCTAACTGTCGGGGTTTCGATTCCCTCGGTAGTAGATGCGCACTGCTGATGAGTCCCAAATATAGGACGAAACGGCCGTCCAGTGCTTCCTGAGGTTTCTATCAGACTCGATGAATCAGTTTATATAATTATCAAATCCTCCTCATTGCTATATATATATATATATATAAAAGTGAACTTGACGATTGCGTCTAGCATGAAACAGCCTGTCGCCTCTGAGTTTTGACTCCAATGTTCACTTTTATATTTAGATTTGCATACGCTCTATCTCTGATATTGAGCACTTTATCTCATAAATATAGCGCGCCTTAAAACTATATTTATTCATATATATATATATATATATATATGAAGAATTGTTGGATCCATTTTTTATCCGACATTTTTATTATCCACTATTTAATCTATGAGCTGGGTTGGGTCCCGTGTAAACTTTCACGTCAGGAGATTTTGACATTTTTACCATCTCGTCAGCCTAAAAGAATGATAGTCATAGACTTCATGGCATATGTCAGGAAAGTCTCAATTAAAAAGAAGCAGCTCAAGACATTTCTTAATCTTGTACAACGTCTATGGAACACATTTTAAAAGCATTTAGCGAGAATTCCCAGAGGACTGACATAATTTTTGACTTATATCAAACAGTATAAGATCTCATGAGAGAACCCGTCGTAGTAAGAGTGTGGGTATTTTAACTTCTATTTCCAGACTTGATCAACCACTTCCTGTGGATATGGGCAAATTTTGGACACCCTCCGAAAACAAGGTTTCATTGCAGCAAAGTTTCATCGACTGGATAAGACAAATGAAGTTTGACACTTTTATATTCTTGGGTGGTTGTCACAAGGAGGATAAAGCCATTTGCATAAGCATTTTTCCGGATTCAAATACTACATATCCTTTGTTAAAATGTTTTCCTGAAAAGGCCGATCATAGAATTTTGTTTCATGTGATCCACGGCGTGAAAGTGGGAAATTTTAAAAGTGTGGCTATTGCATCCTCTGAAACTGATGTTTTTTTTTTATTTCGGCCCTATATCACTATAAGTATAAAATATTCAACATGGACGAGCTGAGGCTCATTTCAGGTCAAAGTCAGTCAAAAACAGTAGTTCCTATCCAAACAGTAGTTCATGGCTAGCCGAAAATATTGAATCTGAAGTTATTGAAATTTTGCTAGCAGTCCACTCCCTAATGAGCTATGACACAACAAGCAAAGTGTGGACAAAAGTGTCAGCATTGAAAGCAGCAATGGATATGAGTTACTGTACTACTTTGGAATAGATACTGTCAACACTGAAATGATAACATATGCTGAAAATTTTCTACTAAAGTACATCTTATCCAATAATAGTGACAGTTATCTAGTCTTTCATAAAAACGCTATCTTGATTTGACATTGAAAAACTGCCGCCTACAACAACGGCTATCAAACAGCATATTCTACATGCCTATTTACAGTGGGTTCATTCAGCTTTCACTCAAGAAATAAAATTGGGTACACTTATTTATGGCTACACATTAGATGAAAATGAAATTTGCAGCCTGCTGTTGGACCGTGTATCCCTGAAGTGTTTTCTGGCCCGTACTTGCTTGAAATGTGCGAAACCTAAAGCATGCCCATGTCGGAGAAAGCAAATTGCTTGTTATCACTTTTGTAAATGTGAAGCAAATGAATCTTGCAAGAACAGTTATTGGTAGTAAACTTTTCCCTATCAAAAAACTTTTATGTTATTCAGAGTAGGGGTTAAATACCGGCATATTTGTTGAGGTAATAATAATAATAATAATATTTGCTGTAAACAGGATTTGTTTTAATAACAGGACACAGGACTACAGGAAAATGCTAGAAATATGTGTGTACATAATTTTCTATGCAAATAAAATGAAAATACTTTTTGGCATTTCTCACTGAAATTTGATATTTTCTTGCATTAATGATATAAATAATTGCATTACTTTTTATTTATAATATATTTTCATGATAGAATAATCATATCCCTACAAAATTATACCAAGTTTACTGAAATTGGTCAATACAAAGGGAAGTTATTGGCACTAAAGTAATCCCTCCCCCAATTAAATAGTTTGCCATCTTGAATTCATCATGGCGGAAAATTGAGCATCAACCACCTAGTTTTTTTTTATGAATCTCAGATAGTGTATTTGCAAAATCTGGAGTCAAAATCTCTTGACGTGAAAGTTTATACGCGACTCAACTCAGCTCCTAGACTAATAGTAACGTTTGAAATAATAAAAATTTCAGATTAAAAGTGGATTCATTGATTCTTTACAGATTGCTTTGTTTACACCACGGATTTCTTATCCGAGTTGTAAACAAAGCCGATATGAAGCTTTCGAGAAAAAAAAGATGGGCATTCCTTAAAAGGTAAAAAATGAAGTTTGCTTGCTGTGACGTTCTTCGTTGCCGAACAGTTAAACACATTTTATCAGACGGTGGTTTTCCGACAAAAGGGAACACATTTGCTCTAATGCACAGGCTGATAGATGTAGTAAATAGAAATGGGGCGTCTATTTCAAATACGAAATATCCACTATAACAATGTTTGAAGTAATATACACGCACATATCTCCATCTCTCTTTATACATACATACATACATATATATTTTAAGACATTTTTATGTTTATGCCTTCTTTGTATAGATACAAATATTTAAGTAAATGCTCTGTTTATAATATACAGTATTAAACAATATTTACCGTCCTGAATGTCCGAGAAATTTTACAATAAAAAACGATATGATCTAAACTTAAAATCCAGAAGATGAGAGAGAGAGAGAGAGAGAGAGAGAGAGAGAGAGAGGAAAAAATATAAAAAGGAAAAAGAAAAAAAGAAATGATGGCGGGAGGCAAACTAAAAACGAAGGTTATTTATAAGAGAACCGATGTGTAATGAAGAAAATTTGATAAAGCAAGTAATATCACTTACAGGTTACAAATTTAATATAAACACATAAAATTTAACTAATATTTAATCTAGTAAGGACCTATTATTTATATGCCCCAAAATACATACATAGATACACACATACACAACAACATATCTATATCTACTTGCACATACATACATATACGTGTGCACATATTTATATCTCAATACACATACACTCATGCATACATATACACATACATATAGACATACACATATTTGCACATAAACCTATCTACATAAAACCTTACATATATCCATACTCATACATACACACACCCATCTAAACAAATATACAACGTATCTATCTATCTATCTATCTATCTACACATACACACATATATATACTTACATACATACATTTATATATACACATACATACACACACGCACACACGCACACACACACACACACACACACACATATATATATATATATATATATATATATATATATATATATATATATAAATTAAAAGGTAAAAACACACACATCCATCTATATATACATTTAACATATAAAAAGATATGTAGAATTATACTAATTTGTACGTAAAAAACTACTGAGGAAGAAAACGTAAATAATATTGAAAACCCACGGAGTGATTAACACGTATATCTCTCTTAAGTCTACATATATACGTAGGTATATAAAAATATCAGAAAACTATCAGATTTTGTATATCAGTTATTTAGGAAAACTATTTACTTACATACCCACATACATATATACCAACACATGAATAAAGTTTGCTAATACAAATGATCCAAAAATATATAGAGCACATAAGCACGGACAGTGATATATATATATATATATATAGATAATCATAAGAGTCATTTCATTTAAATGTCAAGACCGATGTTAGTGATCCAAGATATATAGGTAGCAACACATTATAAAACCGTGTTTATATCTTAAAACGTTTTTTATGTCTACATTTGGATTTGATCTCACTACGAAGATTCAGCAACTCAACTTGATTTTTATGTATAATAATAATTTTTTTTCCGCAATGCATAGATTACACCGATCGCAGGAGTTATTAGGGGTTCTCGCTCTTGATAAGAATCTCCATTCTATATGTGGGGTTAGTCCCTTATCTACCAGATCCCATTAGTGTTTGGATAAGGAAGTTTGATTTTTAAGGTATCGTTTTTTAAAAGAGCGTCTATAGTTGTGTAGACGCTGCTTCCAATTACTAGCGGATATACCTATGTATCTTTTTTTCTGGTAGATATTTAATCCGAGGAAGATTGTTGCTTCATATATTACATTCTCATACATATATTTTCTTCTGATTGGACAATTAACTCTACTTCTACAATTGCAGGTGGGGCTCCTGGATCGAGTTTCACTATTATGGTAGTTCCTAAGTATTTTACTATTGTGGGAAGATATAATTTTCTCCATATTACTTACACTTGAATAACTAATTTTCAGTGTCTTCTTATTGAAAATTTTATATAGTAGATGTTTACTATGAAAGTGTTTGTCTGTTAACCTTAGGAAAAAAACTTCTTATATCAATGTTGGAAAGCCTGCAATACGGTGGGTTAAACCGTACATACTTTCCTTTTTCTTCATTTACATTATTCGGACTATTGTCCTCATCTTTGTCGCCCTATTTATCACAACGTTTCGGTCGTTGTACGCTCAGGCCTTCTTCAGGTGGTTGGAATGTCGAACTGAACCCTTTATTTCGCTCACTGGGGTAGACTGTTCTAGTTCCACGTGCCATGTTTGATGGATGTCAGCTATCAGTTATCTCCTGTTAATTTCCCTCTGAAAGTTCTCCATTGCCTTGACCGGGTATTGAACTCACACTCTTTGGGTTCTGTCACTGGAGCTAACCAATGCCTTTATCCAATGTGCCATGTGTCCTTGAGGACATATGGCACAGGGTATGAATTTATGGGTATTATAAACCTAATGTCATCAGCAACCATTTTTACCAGTGCTCATATTGCAACTTTGTAGTTATTATCGCTTTTCTCTGGCACTCCTTATTACTGGTTCCCATATTGTATTTATAGTATTCCATGTATATATTTGCCATTGCTGGTGGTAATGGTGAGCCCATTGCTAAGCCCTCATCCTGTCCATATATGTGTGATCCCATTCCGAAGTGTGTTGTTTGTGTACAGAAAATCAACATTGGTGAACAAACTCACCACGTCCAAGCTCACCATCTGGTTGGATAGGATGGGAGCATCTTTGATTATTTCCATGAAGTGGGCGGAGTTTCGGACATATGAAGGAGACTTTCCGATCAATGGGTCAATTATATCTACAAGGGTGGCACACGGAGCCTTGGCAACTAACAATCGACCTGAGCGGAATACCGTCTTTGTGAATCTTAGGGAGACGGTATATGTGAGGTAGCTTGGTGTAACGCTGCGATAACTGCCTATACGTCTTAGGTATGAAGTGATCGTTGTTCTTGATTAGTATCTGTGACAGTTTGCGTTCCGTTTTCATAGTAGGATCCTTTTTCACTTTGCTGTAGCTACCATTGCTAATGAGGTCTTCCAGTTTTCTTGTATAATCTGATCTGTCCATCACTATTGTCGCATTACCTTTGTCAGACGGTAGTATGATAATGTTTTCGTTCCTATGTAGGGATCCAATCGCCAGCCTCTCCAGTTTTGTTATGTTAGACCTGGGCGGCTTGGCTCTCTCCAAGGTCTCCTTTTTCTGTTTTTAGATTTATTATTACTGTGATTTTCTAGTTCTTCGTTATAGTTTAATTCCTGTCTAAACCCACTATTTTTGAGAGCCTGGTTGTATATAAATTTATTTTCATTAAAGATTTTTTGGCTATTTATTCTCGTATGAACAGTTTGGGGGATGTGATCTATTACAGATTTCGGGTGGTTAGAGTGGACATTCATGTATAGTGGTGTCTGATCAACTTTATGGAAGGACTTAAAAGTCCCATTAGGGAAGTTGAGGGTGATATCTAAAAAGTTGACTATTTTAAAGTTGGAAGATATTTCAATCTTAAGGCCTAGGTATTTGAAGGTCTCAATAATCCTCTTATGTAAGCTGGAAGTCAAGAGACCATTGCCATTAGGGACAATGATTAAGCCGTCATCTCTATAAATTCCAACATGGTTAAGGTTAACTACTCTACTCAAGGTGTCTAAAATATATATACCCACTAAATCTGCAATTTGGGCAATGCTTCCATAGGTACATCGAAACTTTCATTATTCTTCTTCACTCAAGTAGCGTCATTTTATCTAAGTATTATTCTTCATGACGTTAAGATAATGCCCAGATTATTCTCCGTTGTTTCGGTATATCTTTTAGCGAAATTAAGGCTGTTAATTAATAGTTCCTCCGAAATAGAAAGGTAAAAACCCAAGATGTTAAATTGGATGAAAGTAGCTTTCCTTTTATTGGGAATATTTAGGAACCATTTGATCGTCTCAGTCGAGTCCTTCCAAAGGTTGACTGAATATTTATCCAGGTCACATGATGTTATTTTCTTAAGAATGCTCTTAGAAATTAATCCCAACTTAGAATTAGAGGGATTAATTAAACGTGACTGCAAGCTATTGATAATGTTCGGTTTATGATCTTTGAATAGAATGTATGTATCTTTCATATTAAATTTGCCCATTCTGTAAGCAACTCCACATTTGTTAGCAACTTAGCAGTTGTTTTCATTGATAGAAGATAAGGTCCCATTATCTTTGTCTTTCTTATAAGAGCTGGTAATTTTGTCAGTGATAAGTTTGTCATATTCAGAGGGTTTATTTTTGGATTTGTCAGCTTTAATCAAATAATTTATGGAGTTTTGTTTTTGTTTTTAATGTCTTTACCAATTTTAGCTTGGAAGTAGTTTCAGGAATTTCTGAACTTAATCTTTTTAATTAATTAAGCAAATCACCTTCGAAAGGTTCAAGTAGCTTGTTACACGGCAGAGTTTTCTGAGATTTCAGGTAAATATGTTTCATGATTTAGCTTTTGGTCATCTTTGGGGATTTAGGGAGAAAAAAATGTTTTCCACCTCATTCTTTTAACAAGGTCAATAATTTTATCTGTAAGGCAGACAGAGAAAAGATGCAATGAAGATAGATAGATACGTTGTATATTTGTTTAGATGAGTGTGTGTATGTATATGTATGGATGTGTGTAAGTTTTATGTAGATATGTTTATGTGCACATATGTGTATGTGTATATGTATGCATGAATGTATGTGTATTGATATATATATATATATATATATGTGCACACGTATATGTATGTATGTGCAAGTAGATATAGATATGTTGTTGTGTATGTGTGTATCTACGTATGTATTTTGGGGCATATAAATAATAGGTCCTTACTAGATTAAATATTAGTTAAATTTTATATGTTTATATTAAATTTGTAACCTGTAAGTGATATTACTTGCTTTGTCAAATTTTCTTCATTACACATCGGTTCTCTTATAAATGCCCTTCGTTTTTAGTTCCC
Source organism: Acanthosepion lycidas (assembly GCA_963932145.1). Classification (NCBI taxonomy): domain Eukaryota; kingdom Metazoa; phylum Mollusca; class Cephalopoda; order Sepiida; family Sepiidae; genus Acanthosepion; species Acanthosepion lycidas. Next base: position 67,707,042 of record OZ010576.1, read on the forward strand.
CCAGCCATCATCATATTTTTTTCTCTTTCTCTCATCTTCTGGATTTTAAGTTTAGATCATAGCGTTTTTGTCCGTAGTGTCATCACAAATGCATACACACGTTTCCGGTGTCGGTTTTTTAATTTTTATGTAGGTCAGCGATTCGGTAGCGAATTATGCATCGAAAAATAATTCATATTTATCTGTATCTCACTCATTTAAACCGTTATCGAACTCCTCTCTTTATAACTTCTCTCTGTTAAATTTTAACCCCCACCTTCACCTTTAGACCTTCCTGTTCTTCTATCTTCTATTATACCCCTCTCTCTAGAGTTTTCATACATTCCACTTTCACGCTTGTTTCCCACTCCCACGCATACACTCTCACCAAAATTTTGTTTTTTTATACCCGGGGTTATATTTTCCGATTTCTTTTTGAAATTGTTGGTCTGATGAACTGAATCGTGATTACGATTCCAATGTAATAAATTATAATAATGGAATCAGTGTTTGAGCTTTTTATTATATATATATATATATATATATATATATATATATATATATATATATATATATGAATTAAAGTTCAATTGCATGTTAAATATATATCGGAACCCGACAGGATAATAAGGTAAACGACACATTGAAAACGTAGAGGAGATACAGTGGAGTAATGGATAGCGGCTCGAATTGAGGAATCAGAGAGCTACGTGTACTTAGCTTACGTGCTAATATCTTGTTCTTCTCTCATGTATGGGTAAATAGCAGGTCAGACTGGGTTCTGTAGCCTTGGATGGCAACTGGTCTACGTTAATCTGCTGGAAAAAATCTGCCTCGTCAGTCATATATTGAAAGATACATGATCGCCTAAGCGTGTATCACGCATGACACATAACTGACTGACTGAAATCATTGTATCATGTTTCACTTCGTCAGAAATTGAAAAAAATAGACAAACATTTTCGTCTGTTTTCTCTCAATCTCTGATGAAGCTTTAATAAAAGTGAAACATGTAAAAGTGAAACATACACACACATATATATACGTTTAATTAAAAATGAATATATATATATATATATATATATATATATATATATATATGTTTCACTAAAAACGTCTGGCAACGCACCGTAGTTAAGTTTTTATTTAATTTTTCTTGTGTTCTTATAATTTTATTCTTTTCAGAAGGTAAATTTGTAGAAATTTCCCAGATGTTTTGGATGTACAAGCGCTTTTTCTCATTATCAAGGATGAATTTATTTTTACTTTTAACTGAATGTATGCATGTTTTATGTAATTAGCTAGTGTTATAGGAATGTTTTCTGGAAGCACATTGTGTCCGTGTTCATAGTAGACATACAAACATTTGGAAAATTATAAGAACATAAGAAAAATTAAATATAAAACTTAATGACAGTCGTTTTTAATGAAACTTATATAAAAGAGGGATTACTACCCAAAGAAAAAATTATATATATATATATATATGGGAATAAGGGGTGTTGTGAATGTGTGTGTAATCAGTGAGGACTCCAGCACTCCAGGCTATTGAAGTTAGGCACAAATAACTCAGCTGTCAAATCTATTACAAATCAATAAGCAATGTCACAGAAAGTTCGTTCGTTCTTGACTTTTAATAAGTGAGGCTGAAAAATTTCGGTTCGAATTATTGAGCTATTTTAATTAATTATTTTTCATAACTTTAAATGTTGACTTAAATTTATGCTTCATAATAATGTTGCTGTCTGAACACAAGGGCTCGGGGTATTTATCCCGACAATTAAACAAAGCTTGAACAGTAAACATCATTTATTAAATAGCGTTAAATGTAAATGTAAACTACTGATTTCCGTCTTCATTCATGTATTTAGGCAATCAGTGCGGGGATTTATGGGAATAAAAATTGTGACATACTTTCATCAACATTCTCTGTAATGTTAAAACAAAAAAAAAATCACCAAAATGTCAACTGTATTTCATGGATAAGAAATAACAATGTAATAAATTATGATTTTAGTAACTTTATTAAAATATTTACTTCCTATTTATTTTTTACAATTATTTTTATTATAAATCAAACGAATTCAACTATTACTTATATTTGATTAGGTTGGTGCAAAAATAATGACGTAATAATGTCGTTTTTTGACGTATTTTTTAACGTCAAAAAACAACATTATTACGTCATTATTTTTGCACCAACCTAATATTAAATAAATTTACTTGGAATGTTTCATCAAAGCTAAACACTAAATTAACTAATCTTGTTAATTACTATTTAGTCAAGATGATGCATACAAAATAACAAGAACAAAATACTTCATTTTAAATATTAAATGATTAGTCATTTTCCTTTCTTGACTAGTGACTGTTATTTTTATTCAGAAAGCTAGTATGACTTTTGATCATAACTAGAAACACAGAAATTGTGACTTTCCTTCATACAGTTATGTAACGCTGGGATTTTTGTTTCTACTCATTGTCTCATTATTTCTTCCTCAACAACAGCTCTGAAGGATCTTATGTGAGTATTAACTCCTTAACAACAATTTACTTTTAGGCACCCAGAGAAATATTTTTGAGCAAGTCTTTACATGAACACTCTTCCTTTAACTTAAAGGAATTTTCTTCTCCTTTCCTTTCTCTCATATTTTGTATATATCCCTTTAACTTTTTTTGTGTATGTAAATAAACATTTTCTTTTTCTATTGTTAAACCACGACCAGGAGTTTCGCCTTTATTTTTCCGCCTAAAAGAGGAGAATTGTCCGCTCTAAACTTTCAAGCCATTGTTGCCCTTATCGCTTATGTCACCTTTTGCCATAACCCCTTTCAAGTGGGAAAGATGAGACAAATTTCCCACAGTGTAAGAAGTAAAAGATAAATCATTTGCCCAGTGGTATATTGTTGAAATGTGACAAATTATCAAGTTAGGGCGATCTACTCCTTTATTGAAAACCAAAGTAGGTACCCTTTTCTTTTCAAATCAAATGGTATGCACAGAACGATTTGCGCAAGTGCATCAGAAGAAAAACTATATTTTGTTGAACAGGCTTTTGGTTTTTCATTCTAAATCCAATCAGTTTAATTATAAACATATTCTAAGTGACTGCAAGCGTTATTCTAAATTTATGGGTAATTTAAATAATTGAAAATGTTTAAAGACGTCTGGTAACTGCTTTTAACGAGTCTGCAAAGCTAAAAAAAAGAGTAGGGTTAACAATTCGCTGAAGATTAATTAAAACAATTAGTAAAAAATGTAATATCTTTGCAAACAAAAGCTGCCAATGGGTGGACATGATGAAGGAAAAGATTTCTTTAACAAGCTAATTATCGTGAGTTATTGGATTATATAGATAGCATCTTTGCATCAAGATGTTCTACTAAAGTAAAATCTAAGCATTTTTTTTGAGTTTCAAGTACAATACAAAAAATATACTATATTTGAAATTGATAGTTTAATAACTGATTTAATTGGATTTGGAGTTGAAAGCACATTGTACAAGATGAAACTATTGAATGGATAATGTATGCCCAACACTATTATTGTCAGATATGTAACTGGATGCAAAATAAATGAAATCTTTTTCGGATTTTATGATGTAAGTGATGATAAATTTCCATTGCGCTTGACTGATGTGATAGAGACTCCTTCATTGTTAAAACTAAATTCGTTAGCTCAACATATGATTGAACAGCTGTGATGGTGGGCGAACGAAATAAACAAGGAGAAAGTTTAAAATATTGTTTCGCGTTTACATAGCTTTAGCAAATTTTTATCTTCGAGTACAAAGCGTAAAGTGTCTTTAGAAACTTTAATATCAGCATTCATTAGTGAGCGTCACATGGTGGTGACCCAGAACTGAGTCAGCTATAAAAGAGTTTCATTAAAACTTTGAAAGCACATTTCATAATATTTTCCTCAATAATGAAAGCATGAATATAGATACACTCAGTTAAATTGACAATATACTAAAATAATTATTAAAAAAATACTAAAATTAGATGACGTTCATGCTTTTTATATACTGTCACAAGTTTGGAAACTATTTGATATTATACAATGTAAGCAGCTTTAATTGGAATATGCTTAGAATAAAATAAGCAATTTTATTCAATATGCTCAAAATTGTTATAATGATGAACATTATGAAAACATTGTCCAAGAAACAATGACAGACATTGAATAATTAAAAGATTCAAATTCATCTCACAGAAAGAATCAGGGGATAGGAAATGAACGATAAAGCGAATATCGACGTCCTGACTACCGTCACTCTCAGAATCAGTGAGGCTCTTGACTATAAACACACCACGAGGGGCCATAGCACTAGATATCTCAAAGGCCTTCGACAAGGTGTGGCACAAAGGCCCACTACACAAGCTCTCCAGTTATAGAATCATCAGAAGAAATCCTTCCTAACAGTTAGGTCCATGAAGGTAACATGAAGGTGGACAGTTCTCTGTAGCCCTGAGGGTCAACGCAGGCGTCACTCCTTGAACCAACCCTCTTTTTGGTCTTCATAAATCCAAAAATAAGTTGTTTTCCTGCAGAGGGGAGAAACTTAGAAAATAAACCGACGAGTGTAGACAAGAAATATGTTGTTCTTTTTCTGTCACCTTGGATGGTTAAAATATTTTTACTCCTTTCTTTTTGGTTAAAAATATTGTTTTCTTTTTTCTTTTTCTTTTTTACGACAGCGGTCAAAAAGAGAAAAAAAGGTTTGTTTTATTTTGCGCTTTTCCCGAGGAAAACACACATTGATTTGGAAATTCTTGCAAAATTCAAATAATTGTAGGATTTTAATGAAACTTCAAGGGAATATTAAGAAATAAATGGAATTATTTTTGAAATTTTTTTAGAAAATCGTGGTAAAAAATATATTTTTTTTTACATGTTTCCACCCCCTTAGATATTTTCATGAAATTTCGAGAAATTAAAGTGTGGGATTTTTTTATTAGATAAAAACAAGACTCTTTACAGAAAGTAAATCACCAGGTTTTTTTTTTGCTCTCTCTCTGAAAAAATGCCCCCCAAAAAAACAAAAAAAAACTATGACATTATTTAATTAGAAAAGCTTCTACTTGCTTTTGTAAATAAGTTATATTAAGAACATTATTGTCTGAAGAAATAAAACTTTTTCGATGAATAATGTATTTTTTTTCATTTAAGAAAATGGCTGCTTAAAAGACAATTTAAAAAAATCGAGCATATATTTGACATTTCAATCTATATAATTTCTATCTGAAATACACCAGAGTATTTTACTTACTGGAAATAATAAATTTAATCCATTAGCTTTTAATTAAAGCTAAAATAAAAACATTAAGAATGCTTTTTCATTTTAAAATTCCATTTTAAACCTTAGGTAACGAAAACTTGACCGGAGGTACCTAATTAAATGAAATGTAAGTATTAAAAATGACACTTTTCTTGATTAAGATGTGATTTACAGTGGAAGCAGTGAGTAATTTAAAGTTAAAGTTATAGAGTCTCTTGTTTGACTGAGCAAGAAAAGAGTGAAAAACGGAAATAAGAAAAGAAAATAGTTTTCAATAATAATCGGAAGATAATTTTGCCATTGCTGTTAATGGTGAAAAGTTGATATATCTTAAAGTTGGTATGTTTTAAACTCTCAAACAGATATTTCAGCTACTTTAAAGCCAGGAATTTAAGATGTCGTCCGAATCTCATCGTTATTTCGAACTGCTAAGAAATAAAGAAAAAATATATGGAAGTTATCTTCGTCTTAGTACCATCATTGTAATCAGTGGTATGACGAGTGAAGTCACTGCTTGTAATATTGCTTGAATTCAGCCTCCTTACAATCATGGGGAATATGTGAAGAAGAATATTAGTTATTGCAATTCTCGCTTGAGAGAAGATAAAACTTCGAAAAGCAATAAAACAAACGTATAAGCGCCATACTAGCGATAGACGTAATTCCGAATTTTTGTGCTACAATCACGTGTTCGCTGCGCGGTTTGAAATACTGTCATGCTTCCAGTTTAACATTGGATGAGTTTAAAGATATTCAACATTTCCTTTGATTAGTTTTATTAGTTCACGATGTTAAAAACAGTAGAAATGTAAAGGAAGAATTACTGCACTCCATAAGATTAAAGGAGATCATGAAAGATGTTGTCATAAACTTCGTAAGTGAATTTAGTAATCTTATTGTGAAGTTGAAAATGGAAGAAAAGACAAGTAACCTTTCGTTCTAATGCATTGTAAAATGGCTATAAAGTAGGAATCTTTTAAATAACTGTGCCTATCTTTCCGAACCAATCATTGCTTTTATGAAAAAAAGAAGTGATCCTTACTATTAAATGGTATTCTTGCTAGACGTAAGCCAGCACTTCGAATATTTAAACTGTAAAGGAAAAATCAGCCAGATTTGAGATTCCTGATTAAAATAGTTTCTTCAAAAAATGTGGCAGCAATGAAAGTTGACCTGTTTCCCAATTTCAAAGAGAGAGAGAGAGTAAATGATTTTCCAGAAGATCAAATCAAAGACAGTAAATTGAAGCAGTATGAAAGAAACATCTTATGATGATTTTGAGAGCAGGTTTGAGAAATCTAAGTAAATTAAAGCTAAGAAGTGAATTTCTTGTGAATCATTTATTAATCGATGTCATTGCACCTTTTGTTTCGGATGTTGCTTCATCAGAACAATAAATTATTGAACTGTGGGAGGATGTAAGTTTGTAGCTAATACATAAAAACTCAATTATAACTTTTAGAAGCTTTTTTATATCATGATATATAGAAGATAGGCTTCCTGCTCCTTTCAACGACCTGATACACTTCTACTCACATTGCAACAATAGGATAAAATCCAGAGTAATCATAGGTTTTTATGAACTCTTACAATCTATGACTCCTAATTTCTGCGCAAGAAAGAAAAATACATTGAAAGACTTTCAAACTCCTCCAATACCAAAAGTATTTACTGCATAAAGCTAAAAGCAAAGCTTACAAAATTCACAAAAGAAAAATAGACAATTCCACAGATAATAATCCCAACAAGCATGATAAAATTAGGCAAATAGCTTCACAAATAGCTAACGTCGAAAATAAATTATCCAACGTTGATCTAGAATTCATCAATACCACGTGTAAAAAAAGAAAAACTATAATCGACACCAAACAGAATAGCAACAACAATAAAACAGAGGTAGGTGGTGATTTTCTAAGCAGAGCTTAGATGTGGCACAAGGTCGAAAATACGGGGCACCCAGTGAGGATCGAACTCACTACTCAGTCGTAATTGATCTAAACAGAGGCAGGTATATATAAAATAATTGTACATGCCTAGTTATGTAGGCATGCATACAATTGGTGAAACACTACGAAACAACCCAAAATAAAGACAATATGAGCATTGCAGGGATTGTATTGTACATTCTAAAGAAAACTGGTAGTTCACAGAAACACATCTAACCACAATTTCGATCTAATAAATAGCTGACTGAATAGAAGGGAAAATAATTCAGTAGAAGCAATGAAAGTGCAATGATATCGCATTTCTCTACGATAAATCTCAGATCAACCTCATATATAAAATCACCAATTATCGTAAAAGCAATAATAGCACAATGTGGTATACAAAATAAGAAAGAAAAAACAGAAATCTATTCGGAGTGGGATACTTTAAAATCCAGCAGACGTTTTCTAGTCGTAGCATCTGATAAGGTTATTTATTACCCCTTCATCAAAGATTCCAACGCATTTCCATAGACTCGACATGAAGACGCCTGGCAGAAGCAGCTGGAACGCGTCGTGTGTCGAAGCTTTTCCATTTTGTCGCGCGCACACACACACACACACACACACGCACACACACGCACATACATATATATATACAACGCTGAAGTCTTTGTATCTACATATTCACTAATCTTATATAGGAGCTCATACAATCTTTTACTTTTTGCAGGTAGTGGGTATTTTGAATATCTGGCCTTCTTTTCTGATTAAACATGTACGTGATTGTTTCAGTCCCGCAGTGAAGAAATCATTTTTAAAAGAATAAATAATATCTGAAAACGGCAGAATCCCCCACCAAAAGAAAATAAAACAAATACTAAATGTATGCCTGAAGAACGCTCCTGAAAAATAAACAGAGACGCTGCATTTCAACTACGAATCAAAATGTATCGAGTTATCGATTTTTTATTAAAAACTACGGACCAAATATTCGCATGTCTTAGATCGCTTTTATTTCGTTTGCAAACAAATAAAAAATATTCGTGATGTGAATCTTGAATTCAGAACAGAACAAAAGCTACGCGGGTGACAAAGTTACTTTTTTTTCAATTTATTTTATTCTACTTAATTATTTTGGGTTAACACTTTCACTTACGACAACATTCATTCTTTTTTTCTTTGTTTCTTTCTTTCACAAGATTTTTTCTAGATATTTTCCTTCCTCCTTTTCACTCACAGTTGTTTCTTTCATTCTTTTTCCTTCTATTTTCTTTCGAATGTCGTTCTTGCCAATCTCATTGTTTAAAAATATTTTATATCTTCTTGTGCTTTTCTTTTTTTTACTTTTAGAAATGGAAGCAAAACAAAATGCTTGATTTTGCAATGAGAACTCATTGCAAAATCAAACATTTTGTTTTGCTTCCATTTTTCATTCCCATTTCCACAGGAATATTTTTCTTCAATTTTTACTTTGTATTCACTTCTCTTTTATCCTTTTTATTTTTGCAACAATCTATCCTTTTAAAATTTTTCTTCTTCTAGTTCACCCACCAATTCCATTCTGTATCATTTCAGTCGCTATTCTTTTGCTACTGAAGTTATGGTGATGGGACTTTCAATTCGTTTCAGAAGAAAAACCAACATTCATGATAGTTTTACCGACGAAGGTCAGCTTTGCTCTTCACAAAAGAATTTGAATCATTTTGCTATTTTTTCGTTCATTTATTTTCTATTCGTTCAATTGGCCTTTGTTAGTGTGAACCTCTATCATACATATTTATTTCCACGATATCTTGTTTATCGCTTGAATTGTTGTTCAATATTTCTTCCCGTCCCTTCCCAACACACATTTCACTACCGTCGTTCATTTTCGTAATTTCTTCCCTTTCCTTCCCGACACACATTTTCCTAAGTTAGTTTTCCTTCTAATTTTATTATTTTCCTTCCTGTCACACATTTTCCTAGATTCGTTTTCCTTCTATTTTTCTTCCTTTCCTTCCTGTCACACATTTTCCTAAGTTAGTTTTCCTTCTAATTTTATTGCTTTTCTTTCCTGTCACACATTTTCCTATGTTCGTTTTCCTTCTAATTTTATTATTTTCCTTCCTGTCACACATTTTCCTAGATTCGTTTTCCTTCTATTTTTCTTCCTTTCCTTCCTGTCACACATTTTCCTCAGTTAGTTTTCCTTCTAATTTTATTGCTTTTCTTTCCTGTCACACATTTTCCTATGTTCGTTTTCCTTCTAATTTTATTATTTTCCTTCCTGTCACACATTTTCCTAGATTCGTTTTCCTTCTATTTTTCTTCCTTTCCTTCCTGTCACACATTTTTCTAGGTTCGTTTTCCTTCTATTTTTACTACATTTCTTTCCGGTCACACATTTTTCTTCTTTCGTTTTCCTTCTATTTTTACTACTTTTCTTCCAGTAACACATTTTCCTACGTTCGTTATCCTTTTATTTTCCTTCCTTTCCTTCCTGTCACATATTTTCCTACGATCATTTTCCTTCTAATTTTATTACTTTCCTTCCTGTCACCCATCTTATTACGTTCGCATTACTTTTATTTTTATTACTTTTCTTTCCCGTTACACATTTTCCTACGTTCGTTTTCTTTCTAAATTTATTAATTTTCTTTCCTGTCACACATTTTTCTACGTTCGTTTTCCTACTGTTTTTATTACTTTTCTTTCCTGTCACACATTTTCATACGATCGTTTTCCTTCTGTTTTCTCCCTTTCCTTCCTGACACACATATTCCTACGTTCGTTTTCCTTGTATTCTTATTACTTTCCTTCCTGTCACACATTTTCCTATGTTCGTTTTCCAACTAATTTTTTTTCCTTTCCTTCCTATCACATATTATTCTACGTTCGTATTCCTTCTATTTTTATTACATTTCTTTCCTGTCAGACATTTTCCTACGTTCCTTTTCCTTCTATGTTTCTTCGTTCCTCCCTGTCACACATTTTCCTACGATCATTTTCTTCTAATTTTATTACTTTCCTTCCTGTCACACATTTTCCTACGTTCGTTTTCCTTCTATTTTTTTCCTTTCCTACCTGTCACATATTATCCTACGTTCGTTTTCCTTCTATTTTTATGAATTTTCTTTCCTGTTATAATATTTTCCTACGTTCATTTTCCTTCTTTTTTTCTTCCTTTCCTTCCTGTCACACATTTTTCTTCTTTCGTTTTCCTTCTATTTTTACTACTTTTCTTCCTGTATCAAATTTTTCTACATTCGTTATTCTTCCATATTTCTTCCTTTCCATCCTATCACACATTTTCCTACGATCATTTCCCTTCTAATTTTATTACTTTCCTTCATGTCACACATTTTCCTACGTCCGTTTTCCTTCAATATTTAATACATTTCTTTCTTGTCACACATTTTTCTTCTTTCGTTTTCCTTCTATTTTTACTACTTTTCTTCCTCTAACACATTTTCCTACGTTCGTTATCCTTCCATTTTTCTTCCTTTCCTTCCTGTCACATATATTCTGACGTTCGTTTTCCTTCTATTTTTACTGCTTTCCTTCCTGTCACATTTTCCTAGGTTCGTTTTCTTTCTATTTTTTTCCTTTCCTTCCTGTCACATATTATCCTACGTTCGTATTCCTTCTATTTTTATTAATTTTCTTTCCTGTTACAATATTTTCCTACGATCATTTTCCTTCTATTTTCCTCCCTTTCCTTCCTGTCACACATTTTCCTACGTTCGTTTTCCTTTCATTTTTATTGCTTCTCTTTCCTGTCACACATTTTCCTACGATCATTTTCCTACTAAATTTATTACTTTCCTTCCTGTCACAGATTTTCCTATGTTTGTTTTCCTTCTGTTTTTCTTTCTTTCCATCCAGTCACAGATTTTTCTACGTTCGTTTTCCTTCTTTTTTTATTACTTTTCTTTCCTGTCACCCACTTTCCTACGTTTGTTTTCCATCTATTTTTCTTCCTTTCTTTCCTATCACATATTATCCTACTTTCGTTTTCCTTCTACTTTTATTATTTTACTTCCTGTCACACATATTCCTACGCTCGTTTTCCTTCTATTTTGATTACTTTCGTTCATGTCACACATTTTCATATGTTCGTTTTCCTTCTATTTTTTTCCTTTCCTTAATATCACATATTATCCTACGTTCGTCTTCCTTCTATTTTTATTACATTTCTTTCCTGTCCTACATTTTTCTTCTTTCGTTTTCCTTCTATTTTTACCACTTTTCTTCCTGTATCACATTTTCCTACATTCGTTATTCTTCCATGATTCTTCCTTTCCATCCTGTCACAGATTTTCCTACGATCATTTCCCTTCTAATTGTATTACTTTCTATCACGTCACACAATTTCCAACGTCCGCTTTTCTTCAATATTTATTACATTTCTTTCTTGTCACACATTTTTCTTCCTTCGTTTTCCTTCTATTTTTACTACTTTTCTTCCTCAGGCACATTTTCCTACGTTCGTTATTTTTCTATTTTTCTTCCTTTCCATCCTGTCACATATATTCCGACGTTCGTTTTCCTTCTATTTTTATTACTTTCCTTCCTGTCACACATTTTCCTACGTTCGTTTTCCTTCTATTTTCCTTCCTTTCCTTCCTGTCACACATTTTCCTACGATCATTTTCCTTCTAATTTTATTAATTTCCTTCCTGTCACACATTTTCCTATGTTCGTTTTCCTTCTATTTTTATTACTTTTCTTTCCTATTACACATTTTCCGACGTTCGTTTTCTTTCTAAATTTATTAATTTTCTTTCCAGGCACACATTTTCCGACGTTCGTTTTTCTTCTAATTTTTTTACTTTCTTTCCTGTCACACATTTTCCTACGTTCGTTTTCCTTCTATTTTTCTCCCTTTCCTTCCTGTCACACATTTTCCTACGTTCGTTTTCCTTCTATTTTTATTACATTCCTTCCTGTCACACATTTCCCTACGATCGCTTTCTTTCTATTTTTCCTCCCTTTCCTTCCTGTCACACATTTTTCCTACGTTTTTTTCCTTGTATTTTTATTACTTTCCTTCCTGTCTCACATTTTCCGATGTTCGTTTTCCTCTATTTTTCTTCCTTTCCTTCCTATCACATAGTATCCTACGTTTCGTATTCCTTCTAATTTTATTACATTCCTTCCTGCCACAAATTCTCGTACGTTCAATTTCCTTCTATTTTTATTACTTCTCTTTCCTGTCACATATTTTTCTACGTTCATTTTCCTTCTATTTTTCTTCGTTTCCTTCCTGTCACACATTCTCCTACGTTCGATTTCCTTCTTTTTTTATTACATTTCTTTCCTGTCACACATTTTCCTACGTTCGTTTTCCTTCTATTTTTCTTCCTTTCTTCCTGTCACACACTTTCCTACGTTCGTTATCCTTCTATGTTTCTTCCTTTCCATCCTGTCACACATTTTTCTACGATCATTCCCCTTCTAATTTTATTACTTTCCTTCCTGTCACACATTTTCCTACGTTCGTTTTCCTTCTATTTTTATTACTTTCCTTCCTGTCACACATTTTCCTACGTTCGTATTCCTTCTAGATTTATTACCTTTCTTTCCTGTCACTCATTTTCCTATGTTGGTTTTCCCTCTATTTTTCTTTTTTTTTCCTTCGTGTCACACATTTTCGTACGTTCGTTTACCTTCTATTTTTATTACTTTTCTTTCCTGTCACACATTTTCCTACGTTCGTTTCCCTCTATGTTTCTTCCTTTCCTTCCTGTCACACATTTTCCTACTTTTGTTTTCCTTCTTTTCTTCCATCCCTCACAGATATTCCTACATTGATATTCCTTCTTCTTTTCTTCCTTTCCTGACACATATTTCCCTACATTGATTTTCCTTCTTTTATCCTTTGGCTCACCGACACAGATTTTCTTACGTTCGTTTCCTTTCCTTTCTTTCTTTCCCGTCCCGACACACATTTTACTTCTAGTTTTCTTACTTTTTCTTTCCGACACCCATTTTCCAACGTTCGTTTTACTTCTTCTTTTCTTTCTTTCTCTTTCCCACACAGATATTCCTACATTGGTCTTTTTCTTCTTTTATTCCTTTTCCTTTTCGACACCCATTTTCCTACGTTCGTTTTCCTACTTTTTTCTTTTTTCCAACCATTCAGAAAGACTTTTCTTTATTTCAACTTTATCCTTCTGCCTTTTATACTAACAATTTTTAAAATAATATTCTTTAGAATCCCTTTTACTTTCATTCCCTTTGCTTTGCTTGTTCTTTCCTCATTTTAAAATATCCATTCCATTTTCAGGTTTCCTTCTCTTTAAATTATTTTGTCAGTCTTTGATTGTTTTTAGGCTTCATTTATCATCACTTCCTTCCTCTCATTTGTTTTTTGCTGTTTCCTTAAAGAAGCAGACAATCAATTAAAATAAATGCAATTCGTTTTTGTTAAATAAAATATATGGATGCCACACAACAGAAACCTTTTTAGATTTAGTATAGCAAAAACAAGTTAAAACATTCATCATCGTATAAAAATATTTATTCACACGAAATCAATAATTCTTGTATATATATATATATATATATATACACACACACACACACACACACACACACACACACACATATATATATATATATATATATATATATATATATATATATATGTGTGTGTGTGTGTGCGCGCACGTGCGTGCAAGATTGGATCAATAAGACCGTGGCGTGAGAGATTTATTAGCTGGATATTGATCTGAAATTTTTACTGTATAATATCCGATCGATGCAATTAGTGCAAAAACACTGACTCATTGACATCTATCTATCTATCTATCTATCTATCTATCTATCTATCTATCTATCTATCTATCTACATACATACGCAAAAGCATACACACATATGCGCACACACATAAAAGACACTACTTATTAATAATGGCTTTTACTTATTTTCACGGAAACTGAAACTGTTAAAGAGAAGACAACAACGCTGTCGGGCACAGCAACCTTTTTGTTACAATTTTTGTTTGTATAGTGTCGACACCAGGAGCTGCGTATTTTCTAGGCGATGTTAATTTTGTGGGTATATAGCAGTGTAGGGACGCTCAGCATTTCTTTTGTCAAACACACTACTTCTACTAAAATGCATCTAACTACCAAATTGTAAATACTAAAAGTGTCATCGGCATTTGTTTCATTTCTCCTGAAATTTCGTGAGACATATTTGGCCGAACGTACACTGGTTGACGGATATTTCAGTGAAAAAGTACAAGTAAAAATAGTAACAAGCAATAAAGTATTTTAATTAGCAGTATTATAAGGTAGAATAGGACTAATAATTGTACATTTGTGTACTATGAATATATTGGTGTGAGCAATTGTTCTCAGAAAATAATATATTTTAAATAAAATAATCATTTGAATTATTTTGATATTTCATAAAAAGTATTTCGTTCACTGTCAAATTACCTGAGACTCGGAGAAAGTGGATTGTTAAATAACTGGACGATTCCAAAAATTGTTCCGATCAGGATGCCAATTTTCAAACTGTTAGGTTGGATTACACTCAATTACCACTGAATTTTAAGTGATTAAATTAAAGCCTGTCAAAAAAAAAAAAAAATAAAAAATAAAAAAAAAATAAAAGAAAGAAAAAAAGCAACAAAAACGAAAAATTATAAATTAATAGAGTAAAAAATAAATATAAATATATGTAGCACATATTGAAGAAATGTAATTGGGAAGTTTCTGCTGAAGAACAGCGTTTCGTTGTTAAAACAAGGTCAACACCATTACTCTTTTTCTAAAATATTTTTTTTTCAAAATTGCGATAAAGATACATTTTAGTACGCCAATACTACGGCTAGATGTTCATTCGTTTAAATGTCCGTTAGTCAAATGTCCAATTACCGACATTTTACCTTTTATTCTTTTTTATATATAATTCATTCATTATATATATATATATATATATATATATATATATATATATATATATATATGTGTGTGTGTGTGTGTGTGTGTGTATGTTTGTGTATTATCCTACACCGACTCGGAGTTTCATGTACAACGCAAACTGTCTTTTAAATGCCATATGTATGTGGATAGTGTAGTGCTGCTTGAGTATTTTCTGTCGGAGAATGAAAGGTCGTGGTTGTTTTTTCTTTTTTTTTTTTGAATGGTCCCTTAGTGGCCCCGATGTAGTACATTGTGCTGTTTTTGTACTTACCTTGGCTCTATATATTATATTCGTTTGTTGGTAGTTTCCTTGGAGTGGACATGTTGTTTTATTTCTGCAGTTGCATTGAGGTTCCTTGGTTGCATTATTGTAGGTTGTTACTTTTTTGTTGTGGCTTATTATTATTTGTGTTATATTTTTGAGCAACTATAACTGATTTTAACGTTATTTTTGTTGAATATTTTTGCTGATAGGTTTGTTTCAGGGAAGTGTATGTTTGTTTTGACAGTTTTGTTGTATGGTGGGTTAAACCAGATAATATTTCTTTTTCTGTTTTTGTGTTTCGGTTGTGGAGGTATGTATTGTAGTTGTTGTGTGTATCCACATTTTTTTTTTAGTGCTTTGTCATATGGCGTTTTCTTGTTATTGAAAATGTCTATGTTTGATGAGTTTTCAGATAACCCGCGGCTGACACATAACGACACACGGGTGCGTATATATGTCCAGTCCCACACTGTCCATATATGTTTATGTTTGTGTGAGCTCCAGTGAGTGAGCGTGCATGTCTGTATGTCTGCGTACGTGAATGAGTGAACGTGCATGTATGTATTTTTGCGTACGTATGAGTGGCGTTCCGCGACAATTTTTCCTCCCACTACCATAAAAAAACCGATATGCGGAATCATATATAAATCCAAAATTTAAAAATTAATCGGTTTGTCTATGGCAAATAGCGTGAAACCCAGCCTTACAAACTTACACCAATCCAACTATATATATATATATATATATATATATATATAAGAAAAAAACAAACCGTAATTTACCTAAAAATAAACCTTATTTTATATTAAAAATTCATATTAAAAATTAGTCTGGATGAACAGATATTAATTTTTATGCCTACCTATATCAATCAATTCATTTCTTTTGTTTAATAAGGTAGGATTTAATCCCCCTTTTAATTGTGATGTTCAAACTATTAATTTGAGCATTATGATTAAAAGGTGAATTAAAATTAAAATTCCATAACGACTAGTCTATATTGAGCACCTGAAGTGCATGAAACTCTGAATCATAATATGTGTGAGGGATAATACGCATATTTATTAATATATACTTACTAGCTCTGTTGTATTAACATTAGCACTATATGTGCGATACATACACACACACACACACACACACACACACACATATATATATATATATATATATATATATGTATATATATATATATATATGCAAGTTACGTTGAAAACGACTGGCACATGGTGCTGTATTGGATTTTAAAATAATTTCTCAAGTGTTCGTATAATTTTCCTCTTTTCAGGACGTAAATTATATAAAAATTGTCCAAATGTTTTCCAAGCGCTTTCGGCTATACCTTTAGCCATTATATCTGCAAGGGCCAAATTACATAGAACCAATATTATTTAAAAATTTACATGTCCCTTAAGGAGCTGTTTTCTGTTCAACCCAAATTTGTAAATAATTACATTAGATGTACTACATCATGTTTAATAAGAAGACACGTTATATCTCTGACTACAGCTCAATTAGTTTTCATTTAAATACACATGGGCACATACCAAACTCTATCCGTAGCATACTCGTTTATAATACAAATATAATTACATCATCCACATATACAAAAAGGTTAAAATAATTTGAAGCATTAATAAAAAAGTAAAAAGCAACACTCAATAATAACAACTATGGACCACAGCCACAATGTGCTGACTATGTTTGGAAAGTAAAACATTTCTATAACTCTAGATGCAGATATAAAACAATCCATATATTCAGTTTAAGGTAAAATAAAATCCATCCTTGATAATGGCTAAAAGTATAGCTGAAAACGTTTGGAAAACATTTTTATATAATTTATGTCCTGAAAAAAGACATTTGTACGAATGCATGAGAAATTACATACAAAACTCAACGTTGTCAGTCGTTTTCAACGAAACTTGGATAAAAGAGTGAGATTGCTGGCCACGTATACAATTACACACACACACACACACACATATATATATATATATTTAGAAAAATATAACAAACTGGAAAGGTTTTTGTGTCATTTTTTCTAAATATTGTTTGTTGATATATAAAATTATACAATATCATATATCGCTTATATCATATTTCTATCTATCTATCTATCTATCTATCTATCTATCTATCTATCTCATTTTATATGGTATGTGTGTGCGTGTGTGTGTGTATGTGTGTGTGTGTGTGTGTGTGTGTGTGTGCAGGCTTCCACAAAATGAGCACCGAGTACATTTTTCATCTTCTATTGTTTTTCATCTCTGTGAAAAAGAGATCTTAATTTATTATCTAATATATTTTTGAGTTTAAGTTGATTAAATTCATACACGGCATATTTAGCCAGCCAAAATTTGGCAAAAACAGGTATTGTCAAATTAAAGCGGCAAGGTCTTGCTGTTTATTTACACTTTATTCGATTATATATATAATTAATTCCATAAATAATACCGCCATTTTGTCTAAGAAAGTCCATTCTCATTACACAGTTTTCCGTCTTGTCATTCATTTACTCTATATGATTCTGAGCTATACACCTATATCTCTGTATGTATGTGCATATATATATATATATATATATATATATATATATATATATATATATATATATATAAAATTATACATTTGCTTTATATTATTCAGACTTATCTATCTATCTCTGTCACTATATATATATATATATAGAGAGAGAGA
Organism: Acanthosepion lycidas; assembly: GCA_963932145.1. Classification (NCBI taxonomy): domain Eukaryota; kingdom Metazoa; phylum Mollusca; class Cephalopoda; order Sepiida; family Sepiidae; genus Acanthosepion; species Acanthosepion lycidas. The sequence continues at coordinate 67,725,112 of OZ010576.1, forward strand.
GAGAGAGAAAGAGAGATCAAAACAATATAGAGTAAAATAAATGGAAAATTGGAAAATACAATAAATAATTAGTCCTTGTTGTTTAAATTATTTGTGATATATATATATGTTTGTGTGTGTGTGTGCGTTTACGTATGATTTTATTACTTCTCAATATGTAAAAAAATACAACCCTTCGTTCCTGTTTTATTAACAACAAAAGTGAATGTCCACATCATCGATATTAAACATCTGTTATAAATAATTTATTTAATACAACGACTCTATTGTTTTAGAGCAATTTCCTGCAAAGAACTAACATTAAGCACTCCTCAGTAATGGTTTTGCAAATTGTATCATCAATGAACAAATAACATTTTATTCAATGAACACGAGTAACACTTTTAAAAATACTAAACACAATAAGAGCAACAATAACATCATTTTATTTGATCATATTCAAAGGCAAAAGTAACATCTATATAATTAACAAATATATCTCCATACATTATGCCAACGAATGGTAATCGACATTTACAAATGATATTACAAAAAGTTTAAAACATTTTAGTAGGTACTAATACCACCATATTAACATCACTTATATCAGACTAATGTTTACAATTTAACTTGCTAGGGTAAGTGAAATTGTAAACATTAGTCTGATATAAGTGGAGATTGTGTTTCTGAAAATTAAAAACAGCGACATCTTCTGTAGGTTATAAAACGATAAATCTCTTGAGAATACATAGCTGCTATTATTCAAACCAAAGTGATAAAGAGTAACATATGATTCAGAAACTTAAAAATTAAAATAATATAACACTGACCTTTCTGAATTAAACTAAAGAAAACCCAATATAAATATAACAGATGTAAGAAGCTATTTATAGTAAGTAAAAAACATCACTTATGATTGTGGAATAGGCATTATAATTGGTCTTTAAATTCTAAGAAACTACACTATGGCACTGTGTATCGACACCCCCACCACAAAAAAAAAAACAAAACAAAAAAAAAAACTAACATCATGTTCACCTGGCAACGGAAACATTGAAAAGTTAAAATTCAAAAACATATGAAGGGTGTGTAGTTCAGCATGAAATTTGAATTTCGTCTAATTTCTTTTCTGAAAATGACTGAAGCCAGTTGAAAAAGAACTAATACGAATTGAGAACCGTTCCATTGCATCTTTAACAGCAAGATAAGGAAACTAAAGAGCAAACAAGAAAAAAAAATGATGATGTAACAAGATCGTGGGACTACAAACTATGGAGCGCCATCTACCGTAAACTCTCTTTGTCCTTGTTTTGGTGTGAGTAACCCTTTGTAAAAGTATTTTTGATACACCTGATATATATATATATATATATATATATATATATATATATATATATATATATATATTGGAGGTTTCTGTTTGTGTGTCAGTGCTACTAGCATGCTTAAACGAGTCATTGACTTGATTTTTGACATGGGGATACCGAAACATTTACTTATGTCTTGTGCAGTTGACATGAAAGTCTATTGTCATTTTTGAACCAATGAAGCTCGTATTTCGCAATACTGAGTTTTCTATAAAGTAAAAAAATATTTTACTCTCACAAATGGTAGACCATTCAAGGTCATATTCGAGGTTACCTGTTGTCATTGGGAATAAGATTAGTTTGTGTCCATTACCCTCTTTTATCGATAATTGGTAAGTCAATATATTTACAGCAAAAGTGATACTAAACAATTAACTTTAGTCAAAATTTTAGAATATATTCATATCTGTAATGTATTGTACAAGCTATAACTTATAATAACTTTTTATTTACAATAAATTTTGCTGGCGTTAAATTTTAAGTTTTGGTGGTGTCGTGTTCATCATGCACCTAGATGTTCGTTCATCGTATTGTGTGTATTCACACACACACACACACACACATACACATACACACATACACACATACACATGTAGATTTTGATATTAAATATTTTAATTTTATTAATATAAATATTTGCGTGCGTCGTAAGATAGATATATTCTCAAAAGAGAAACAGGATTTTGTAAGCGTATTGAGTGATTGGAATACAACTTGTTGAAATTGTGAAGAATATCGAAAGAAAATAAGATAGAAATCAAAAAAGAAAGAATGTGTGTGTGAAAATCAGATTGAAATTGATAGAGACAGAAATATTTTGCAATAAACAGATATGAATTGAGCGCTTCTTAGATAGGAAGTAAGTGAAATAGATATGTCCTCGAATATGTCCCACTAAAAAATTAAGTAATAAATACTTGTAAATTCCATATAAGAAATAGCTAGATATGAAAGAACTATAGCTAGACAGGCATACAGATAAGTGGAGGTAGTGTGTTACGCGTTTTGACACCTCGGTTCTATGTACAAATAGATGGAAAGTTATAAAAAGACTGAAATCAAAAGATTGAGAATATATGACCAATATCAATAGAATGGTATCAACTAAAATGAATCCACTAATTGAACGATAAATTGTAGGTTTTGAGGTCTATCGGTCTGTGTATTAGAATTATGATGGTTTGTAATTTTAGAGCACACACACGCACGCAGGCACGCACGCACACAAACATATATATATATATATATATATATATGAAGACTAAATGTGAAGACTATGTGCAAAGGAAAATTATATATATATATATATATATATATATATATATATATATATATATATAAGAAGAGAGGGGAGCGACTAAGAGATTATACGAGAAGATGACTAACTTTGAATAAATAGCTAGAGAGCAAATTCTAACCTTTGTGACAATGAGGGGCGAACGATTTACCATTAGTTAAGTTCAGCAGTAAAAAGGACGCATTTGTGAGACGGCGCACGAATACATCGGATCAGTGCAATGGAAATGCAGCTGGATGTGGTTAGTCAACCGTGCAACGCCGTACGCTTTCGGAGTGCCATCCGCAGAACGGCGCTGTCAGTTTGCGTCACTCAAAAAGAGTGCGTCGTGACACCAGAGTTTGTCGGTCGTTGTGACACCTGACATGGGATTTAAGTGACAGTACAGAGTGAATGCCTGGCCCTATTTAATGTGGTTGCCACCATCGCTGGAAACTATGAATAAAAATCGTGAATATGATGTTTTTGTTCGAGGCGGTAATAATCGAAAATCGATGGTATGGCGAACGACTGCTGATGTAAGATTGATATCTCGTCAAAAGAAAACAAAGAAAAGAATGGATGAAGTTGGGACAAGAAGAGATTTCAGTAGAGAAAAAGAAAAATAGGCAAGATAAATGGAAAGAATGATTTAGAACAAAAACAAAATACAACTTGGCTTAGGAAGAATGGCGAATGCGCAGGGAATGAATGGGAGAACAAAAGAAAAATCAACATTTAAAAGCAAAGTCGGAAAAAGGGTACTACGTAGAAATATGGAAAAATTATAACAGGAAAAATATATCAAAACAGATGAGGAGACTTAAAGAATTAGAAAAACTGAGAAATGAGATAAGAAGTAAATAAATGAAAATGAGAATGAATGACACACATTTTAAAAATAAAATGAGAAAAAGGAATGGACACACAGACACGTACAAACACACGCACACACACATACACACGTACAAGCACATGAAACGGCGACCAAACCAAACTGTGTGAAATTCATGTGAGATTATCCCGTGAAAAAGGTTCACATAGTTTCATGGGCCTTAAAGCAATGCGTCATGGATGGTGAACACACATGTCTATGCATGACAAAATATTAAATATTAGTCAAAATCAAATGCGAGAAGACGAATTCACACACACCGTTCTAAACATCAATGCAAACTCCAAACTATACCAACCAATCACTTAGTTTCAAACTATCAGAACATGACTTATTAATATAACTTACACAAAAGGAGAAAATCGCTTTAATTTGAAAAAAAAAACACTTCCATAAGATTATAAAGAAGAGGAGAATATCAAGTTTAGATGGCTAGGAATTTTAGCTAATTGTGACTCTACAGGTGACTTACAGCAAACAGAAGAAGGTGGATAATAATTAGATTATGCAAAATACTCTAAAAATAATCAGTATACATTTACCAACTTCGAAAAGAAACATGGAAGAAACGATAAAAAATGGAGCGTAAGGTTGCTTGTCTAGTAAACCCAGTAAAAAAAACAAAAAAAAACAAACAGAGAAAGCTTAATCACGGAAAACTAATATATATATATATATATATATATATATATATATATATATATATATATATATATATATATATATATATATATTATCACTGAAATATATATATATATATATAATATATATACCGAGCAACACGTACCAACCTTACAGAAAACCAAATGCTAACCCCTTATATATACACCCGAAGTCTAACCACCCTCCATCCACAATTAAACATATACCCTCATCAATAGAAAATAGAAATAGCAGTAACTCCGCTAACAAAGTAATATTTCACCAACATAACGACTTCTATAACACTGCCCTAAAAAGTAGTGGTTATAAAAATGCTAACATTAAATATAGGGACAATTGCAATAACCAAAGGAAGAAAAAAACAGGAAAAGAAACATCATTTGGTATACACCTCCGTTCAACCAAATGGTTAGTATTAAACTAGGACAGAAGTTCTTAGCTCTAATCGATAAACACTTCCCCACCAAAAGTAGGCTTAGTAATATATTCAATAAGAACACACTAAAATTGAGTTACAGCTGCACTGAAAATCTAGAAGGTATAATATGAAGACACAATAATAAAATCCTGAACAAACCCCCATACCCGAATAGTTTTAATAAAAACTCTACACTTAAATCAGATAATAATAGGGAAAAATTATGCGATTGTAGAAACCCGGAAGACTGTCCATTAGAAAATAAGTGCTGCATCAAATCTGTGGTATACCAATGCACTATATCATCCACTGAGAACCCTAACAATAATATGATATACATTGGGTCCACGAAAAATGCTTTTAAAACCAGATGGAGGGAGCATAAATGCTCCTTCAACAACATAAACAAAAGACATCAGACCTCTCTATCTTAATATTTTTGGCACCTGGAAGAAAAAAATAGGACACCTAAAGTAAAATGGAAAATCATTAACAGGACTAGAACCTGCAAAACTTGGGATGACCCATGCCCTTTGTGCCTCCATGAGAAACTACACATTATTAAGCTTCTAAACAATAAAAATCTATTAAACAACAGGCATGAATTAACGGTTTTCTGACGACACTACCAAACTTACGCTCTGAATAACTAGCTAAAAACACGCATACAATAAAATAAACTTTAAAATCCATAGCCCATATACATAGTTTTAATACCCTACAAAAAAAGATAACCCTTTATGAAGTCGTCAAAAAACAAACGTTACGGCTTTTTTATATACACAAATCCCTTTCATAAAGAGATATAGTAAAAGGATAAAATAAAAAAATAAATAAATCTCCATAGACGCTCAAGCCAGACTATGCGAAAACTTCCTCCGTCGTTAATTTAGCCACCCCCACCTTACCCTGACCCGGCATCTATGAAAGTAACTCTATACTGATACAAATTATTAACACCCCACCCCTGCCTATTCTAAACAACCCGCCCTTGATGTTACCATGGAAATTTTGACTTCAATTCTGAATATACTATTAAAACTCGTAAATTTCAGAAATAAGTTATTCCAAAAAAAATTTCGCTTGAAGATGGAACAGAGCCTACTTTAACTCAAGTTAATTCAAATATTATTTTTAAGTTTTCGGCTCTTGTTTTGAAACATGAGACCTCTTATGTAGCGAGTTGGAATCATATTTTTAAATAAATAATTATATTTATGCTCTACTTTCGTATCGAGCACTATTTTTTAAAAATAATAACAAAAATACTAAGGAACTTTGGATTATTTACCAAACCAGTTTCTTTCCTATTTTCTATAATATTTTCACACATATATATATATATATATATATATATATATATATATATATATATATATATATATATATTTGAAAATCGCGAAAACCTGAAACTTGAGTAATGAGTCGAGCTGTCCTTTGTTAAGTGTTGACCTTGTGAAGCATTTTTTGTTCTGTTTCTTGTCGTCTGGTAAGTTGTCTTTTGGACAAACAAACATTGATGGCTTTTCTTTATATATATGAAATGGACAAAGTCCGACAATTATTTAAAGACATTTTTATGTTTAACATTCTTTTTTTTTTATTATTGATACAAGTATTAAAGTAAATGCTCTGTTTATAATAAACAGTATTAAATAAAATTTACCGACCTGAATGTCCGAGAAATTTTCATAGAAGATATTTGTCCTTCAACAGTATTTGAACCTGTATCCTATACGGAACCGTCATATATCCTAACGTGCCTTACCGCTCGGCCACAAAGGATCGTTCGGTTGGCATGGTCGATTCATGGAAGATTGAAGTTTATAAGCAGTTAATTATAAAATAAGCCCTAAACAAAATTTTCCATTGAATTGTCTCCAGTTTATTACATCACAAGTGTCTTTTCCTTTCAATCAGTTAATTAAGTGTCGTACGCGATGCACACTTGAGCGATCATGCTTTTTTGATTCATGACTGACTACGCCGAAGATTTTCTCGCAATAGGTTGCCATTTCTTTCTGTGATAAACTGGTTAACTGGTTAAACGAGCGATCGGAGTGCTTGTGGAATTTTACACAAAAATTCTACTATAAAAATCAGATGTTTGGGACTAGAATCTTTGCCCTAATGGACACCAAATCTTTCATCTCCCAAATGTTTAGTGTTGTACTGTAAGTATACAAATGACTGGCAAATGTATGCATGCGTGTACATGGAAATATTCACGAAGTTTAGCTCAGTTTTGTATCAGACCAAAAGCGTGAGAAACCCAGTGTAGATAGAACTCATTACTTGGTTTTATAATCTGTAAAACTAGTTTGCTATTCTTTATTGTCCTCTTATTACTAAGTCTAACTTATTTGTGCATATGAGGCACTAAGTGAGGATGCAACTCACTATACTTTAGTAATGGTTAAACAGACTAGCTCATTAACCATTACTCCATGTCGAGATACTCATTTTTTCTCCCGGTCTCATTCTCTTCTACATATACGTATGCATTCACCTTAATATCCATACATACATTTGCGAACACATATACGAAAGTACGAAGAAACACAGAAGCATAAAGATGCCAGAAGACGCATTCATCAACAGAAGCAGATGTCAAAATAGACATATACAGTTTGTCAAGTGCATTTTAAAGGAACATTTTATAAAAGAAATAAACAGTAAGAAAGACATTAGCAGAAAGGCCAAATCAATATATTCAAGGGACAAGTCATTTTAAATCACTTGTTCATTATTGTCAAGGCTACTTATGCCTGATTGTCAGAAGTTGTTTAAGATTCGCTTTTACGCATCTCCGAACGATCACTTAGTATTAGGATAGGGAAGAAGAGTCTTTCATTAATTACATTTTGCTTATATTTCATTCAGTTTTTTACCAATCACCATCTAACTTACAATCAATTTTCTCTCTTTCTTTCTTTCTTTCTTTCTTTCTTTCTTTCTTTCTTTCTTTCTTTCTTTCAATTTAATTTTCTCTTTTTACCCGTTTCTTATCTGTTGCGTATTTTTTTCGTATTCTCCTTCACCACAGAATTCATTTTGAATGTCTCGTTCATTTTCTTTCTTCCTTTCTATCTGTTTTATCAATTTTATCTTCATTATTTTCATTTTACTTTCAGTATTTCTTACATTTTTTCCTTCCTTATTCCGTGCGCCGTTCATCCTGTATCCTTCCTTCATTTTCTCACAAGCCTATCTACACACGTTCATTTTATACACACATCTATTTTAGCTGCCATCTATTTTAAGTTTTTTATATAAAAACTTTCATTAAAATGTGTACACATGCATACACCTATTTTATATATATATATATATATATATATATATATATATATATATATATGTATGTATATATATATATATATATGGGAATGTCTTGTGTATACATTTTTAAAACCTCTTTACTATACTTATGAAATAATTATGTGTTTTTTTTCACAAAAGACATTTTTCTTCTAAACCGTCTTCGTTTTTAAATTTGGATTTCTTTGTTGAAAAATAATATGTCAGCATTTATTTTTAGTGAATCTATTTTTCATGCTACTTGTCAGACACCAATGAAAGGGTGAGAGAAATAAATACGCGCATCGCTTGTTAAAGAAGAGAAAAATAAACATGAAAGCAAAAAAAGCAATCTTTGACAAAGAGAAATTTAGATAAAAGGTCGAAAGAACATGAAAAATATAATATTAAGAGGCCTTCGAAGAGGATGATAGAGAAACAACATATTAAATAAAGGAATACCAATTTTAATAGGGAAACTTGGATACTTCTAAGATGAAGTCCGTATACACATTTGATATTAAAAGAAATATTATTTTCATTTAATTTTTATTAAAATGTAATCATTTTAATTTCTATCTATCTAATAGTAATAGGTACCTTCAGGTAAAATGACAATACTAAGTTATGTTTTCGTTTTTATTCACCCATTGTAAGCTCAAGCGAGAGAGTTACTATTTATTATGATAAATGAGGAGTATTATATGAATGAGAATAGTGATAGTTGTAATTGAAGATTATGAGATTAAGGGTGCGGGTAGATAAGAATTTACAAAAGCCAAGATTGCAGTGTTCAGGGAAGCACCCATTGTAAGTTTCGCAAAATGGCAGTTTCTCCATTGTTACATTAACTTCTTTTTTTTTAAATTTAAAAAAAAATTAAATGTAGCTATAAATTTTCTTTAAATGTAATTGAAGCTATGAATACTTAAAAATATGTATCAATTATAGCCACAGAAGAAAAAATGAAAAGAAAAATAAAGAAAATATATATTGATTTATGGGAAGGTTGAATTACAAGAAAAAGTATTAGCATGATCAATATTCTCGTTCAGATTTAGCAAGATTATGGAAGCACCAATGTCGAAAAATCGTTATACTTAGGCGTTTTACTAATTGGTTAAAAACTCATCATTTTTAAGAGTGAAGCACATTTATAATTGGAAATTTTTCGTGTTTTCTCGGATTAAATAAAAATGAATGTATGATAATGTCTGATATTAAGCGCACACGCGGAAACAATAAATTGACAACGCCGGTGCACAGTCGATATTCCGAGTATAACGATTTTAGTTGGTCTGAAAAGTAGTCATCTCTTGCTCAAACAATAAACACATAGCAGGCAACAAGTGATTCTTTACATTTTCGAGGAGAAATATTTTCGTTACTCCACAAACATTACTTAGAATGTTTTACATAGTTAAACTACACTGAGTAATTATAGCATAAAGTTGCTTTCCCACATAAAAGCTGTGTAAGCACATCAACATGAAGAATATCCCAAACGAATTATCGTAAATGAGGAAACAAAACCAAGCATATCAAATTGTTTTTTTTTGTGTCTGTGTGTTTTTGCGCGCGTCTGTGTGTGTGGAGAAAAAAAGGAGTGTAACGCCTTTCCTGGAATGTGACCAAAGCAAAAGATTATCAAAGAAAGATTATCAAGCATAATGCAAAAAGGAACATTTGAAGAAGATACCGAAGCCGAAGTTTATGTGAGAAATATTTATGCTATTGCAGGGTCAGCTCTATGTTAAGAATACATGACTCACGGGATGATACGACTTTGAAACTTATTCTGACGAACTGAGTGAAAAGATAAAAAAAAGGTAGGGAACGATTTCGAAAGTATACCGGATGCGATGCATACTCGATAAAGACTGAAGAAAATATCAACAGTCATGATGAAAAAAGAAAACAAAGAACCATGATGAAAATTTCATTGCGAATAATGGATCGAATATTCCCTAACTTGAAAAACGTTTTTGCAAATGTTTTCTAGTTGCAGACGTAAGAAAGAGATAGTAACTGCCTAAAGACTACATCTTGAAAACTCAAAAGAAAGACAAATGTGAAGGGCGGCCAACAGGGAAAGATCTGAACGAGCCGTGTTTAAAGTGCTCGTGAAGTGTGCATGCGCAAACTTTACAGATTGCATTTGAATTTGTTGGCAGAGTCGGATTTTCGCGCCAGATTCTGTCGAGAAGCTGAAATGTAAAGTGTCTCCAAGTCTCACTACAAGTTGACGTGTGTCAACAGAATCGGTTGGAATGAGCGATTGACGACGAATGAGCATTCCAGTAAATGTCGTTTGTGCAAAGGCAGAAAGCGCGAAAACGAGCAGCAAAGTAGAGAACGGCGAGTAAATAAAGGAAGCAAAGAGGCAAGTGATGACTGGCAATGAAAAAGTGAAGAGCAGATAAAAGTGAAAGAAAGAAAAATATAATTTATAGTGAGTACTGATGAGAAAACAGATTTGATACGTACGAGAAGGAAATAAAAAGAGTCAAATTTGGATGAAAGAAAAGCATTCACATGGGCAAAGCTTAAGGTAGACCAAAAGAAACGAATATATATATATATATATATATATATATATATATATATATATATATATATATCATATCAGAATAAAAGTAAGACGAGCACTCAGTGAGGAACGAACTACCAGCAGTCAAATTAGCTCACTAAATCTTATTTAGAAAGAGTACTAATCTATCTATCTATCTATCTATCTATCTATCTATCTATCTATCTATTAGGTTGGTGCAAAAAGAATGACGTAATAATGTCGTTTTTTGGCGTATTTTTTAAGGTCAAAAAACGACATTATTACGTCATTATTTTTGCACGAACCTAATATCTATCTATGCAAGTGTTAGTATATGTGTGAGCCACATGATATCACAAAACCTATGAGGGTCGTAAGAGCAGTAGTGATGTGCCTGTAGCAAAATAGCATGACGAATCTAATAAGGCTGGTTTTTGAATTTAGCGTTTTCTTCCTCCTGAACTGGTTACCACTTCACGTTTAACAGTACCCAGTCAGCCGTGCTATTTTACCCATATCTGGAGGAGAAGAGATAGATTCATATCTTTGCCAGGAGTATTTGTGCAAAAGTGAATGCACCGAAATCGAATTCAATTCGAAGTCGTCTCACTGATTTCTCTTTCCGATCCGATAACCTCCACATAACACGCGCATATATGATTATGTGTAGACATGTTAGTGCGTCAACAGACTTAAATATCTGAGATAGACTGATAGTCAAACTGAAATGAATAGGGAATAGACTGAAATAGTAGATAAATTGAGTTGATAAATTAAAAGAAATCATAACGCTGAACTGATTGACATATCTAAATAAATAAATTTTAGAGTTAGAAATTTATGTAGGTATCTTGATCCATGCTATAAAATTTGGCTTTATTTTACGCAGTACTGCAATTGTAGGGTACCTAGTGAATATTGAACTAATTATCAATGCTTTCTGATTCAAACTTTCTACATGCTTAATGATTACTCACTTATTTTTTAAGTAGATATAGATGCACTGTTTTTGCATTTAGAACTCCTATAAAGCAGCACATGGAAAGACATTGAAAGATAATACGTGTAAATATTATCATTTTTATACAGGCAAAGATTCTGTTTTATTCGTCCCATAAATACGCTGTAATGTTATCAAATGTAAGAAGCAGCTTTATTTAAAGAATTTTATAATAAAATCAGTAACAAAATCCTGTATTATTTGGGACATGCATTTTTACGGAGATTAAAATCTTAATTTAAACTTTAATTTACAAGCATTATCATTTCTCTATTATGTTAAAGAATGTATTAGGTTGTTCGGAAAATAATGTCTGATATTAGAATAAAGCTTTTAATTATGTTTTAATATATTATTATAATAATTGTACAAAAATATATTACCAATTTCTAAAGTGTTTATTTCAGAATTTAACTTAAAACATTATATATCCCTCATGAAAAAAGAAGAGATGCGTTTGACAAGTTTAAACATAATGCTTCTCAAATTGCTGTCCCTTGTGATCGGCCAGCATCACACTACTTTCTGAACTTCCACTGTGGAGATACAAGTCTTAAAGATCAAAGTGTCTATCTGCATTGGACAAAATCAATATCTGAAAATACTAACCGAATAAAACCCACGTCAAAATATCAGAGAAATGTCTCAGATAATAGGTGTCAGCATTTCAACAATATCGGACCATCTCAAGACAATTGATAAGGTGAAGAGCCTCGATAAATGGGTTACATATGAACTCAGTGAAAGTCAATGATTTCAATGTTTTGAAGTATTTTTGATACTGCATCTGAGAAATTCTAATGATTCTTTTCTTGATTGAATAGCAACATGTGACTTAAAATTGGATCTTTATGACAACTATAAATGATCGGTTCAATAGCTTGATCATGATGAAGCATCCAAATACTTTCCAAAACAGAAATTTCATCGACAGAAGATTATGGTGACTGTCTGATGGTACACCACTGGCTTTCTGGAATCTAACCAGAGCATCACTGCTGAAGCTTACTGCCAGCAACTGGATGAAATGCACCTTCAGTTAAGCAAAATGCGATTGGCACTGGTTAATCAACGTTATACAATTCTACTTCATGACAACTGCCAGTATACGAAACTTTGCCATGTTCTCCAAAATTTCTCGGATCTTTCTCCCACTGACTACCACTTTTTCAATGATTTTGACAATTTTTTAAGTCAAAAGACATTCCGTTGCAAAGATGTAGAAAGTGAATTCAAAGATTTCTTTGTATCGAAACCTTTAGAGTTATATGGTAAAGACAAAAACAAATATTGTAAGTTGATGGCAGAAATCTACAGATGTTCAGGCTTCCTATTTTGACTGATTTAAACATTGTTTAAATACATTAATTTGAGAATAAAAGTTGATTCTATAATCGCATATTTTTCCGAATAACCAAATATTAATTTGAGTAGATAAACTAAGCAGGCATATTGGAAGATACAACGAAAGAAATAAGGAAGAGGAAACTAATTGAAGAAAGAACAATAATATTCCAGATTTACTTAGAAAGTTACAATATCAACATACTGACTTTCTTTATCACTGGGCAATTTGTAAATCTGATCCTGTGTTCAAGTTGAGGCAATCAAAAAAAAAAAAAAAATAATCTACTGAACATCTGCAGTAGAGTGAGAATTATTGTACACATCTTGCAATCCACTAATAGTCCCATTCATTGTTCTACTAGTCAGATTTTGTGTGACAGGTGGCTTAAATTAACAACTATTTTTGTCCAAGTAATATTTATACAGTCAGTTAAAACCGATAGTGAGTGAGATTGAACTACAGACCACGTTGGCAATAATATTGTTATTTAGCCCCCAAGCTATCGCATCGACTTTGGATTGATGTATCTTTTGTTATTATTATTATTATTATTATTGATCAATTGGTGGATGGGGACAAACAGTAGAGATGGAGTGATGATAAGATTTCAGAAACGAAGATGGAGTGTGTCGAAGGGACTTTTGAAGTGTTGGTAAATCAGTTGGTCGCATGTCATGCAGTGGGTGAGAGTGTCTCCTAATGAGAGGATGATGAAAAATGGGAGGAAGAAGGGTCTGATGATTTGATGGGAATGAGGGAAGAGGGAAAGACAAGTGCGGGAGAAAAAATCGGTAGAGGAAGAGGGAAAACGGGAGATGGAAATGTTGAGAGGCTAAATTAAAAATAAACTGTAAAAAGGATCACAAGACTAAAACAGAG
>OZ010576.1:67743787-67808787 GCA_963932145.1 Acanthosepion lycidas
TGTATTTATATTTAAATATACTATTGAGCAATTTTACCTTAAAACTATATTTTAAAACACACACAAAACGCACACACAGTCACATCCGTATATATATATATAAAAATATATATATATATATATATATATATATATATATATATATATATATATATATATATATATATATATATACATATATATAAGAGAGAGAGAGTGAGGCGGGGAGAGAGAGAAATAATTTTACACAAAATATGGAGAGTTGTATTTATGTATAAATATATCTGTAATTATTTAGAGACGGTGTCCATGTAGCATAGCAGTCGTTGGAATCGACGAATCAGCTTCAATTTCAATGCTGGCTCCCACTTTTATTGCGTCTTTGGAAAAGGCATGAAACCATCACTTATCCAGCTATGAATTAAAAGCAAGATATACTGTACTTAAACTTGGGTGTCTGCCATTCTAAAAGAAATTTTACTCTGAGATGAAAATCCCGAAGAAAGCAATGGAAAACTAATCTACAATCTTTCAGAGACTGTTATGGCAATGGACAGATAACAAAGGAATCTGTAGAAAGCTATTTTCCTGAAGAAACGTGACATTAAAATTATCTAAATAGATATTCTCACTTTCCTTTTTATCCAAAGACTTGGGATGATGATATTTCAGTTAGCATGTTAGAACTCTGAGTGAATATCCAATTAAATTTTGATGCAAATATCAATTCAGCAGAAAATCTATAGAGCGAGAAAATCTGAAATTTTCACTGTATTATGTTCGATCTATGTGATTAATATTCACCGGCGAATTAAGTGCATTGGGGAGATTATGTTGAAAAATAAATATTTATTACGTAAAATAATAATTTTCCAGCTACGGATTAAAAGATTTGATTGCAAATATGCGTGTGTATGTATCTGTGTGTGTGTCTGTGTGTGTATGTGTATGTGTGTATGCGTGTATGTGTGTATGCGTGTATGTCTGTGTATATGTGTATGATATAGGTACTGTAAGATTGGATGTGCGGATGGTGCTATGGATAACGGCACAGAAAGAATTGGAAATTGGATAGCCGACTTTTAATACCAGTTAGGTTCGTTATATTAACTTATATAATACTCTTGGAAAAGATATAAATCCAGGTCTTCTCCCCGCCACACCTGTGAGTTAATTAGTACGACTTGTATCAGCGAATCCTTATTATCTTACAATGTAAAAAACTGTTTGGCTTTAAATAACCTGCAAACAGAAAAAAAAATTCAATCTATCAACACACTTAATACGGTTTATCTATAATGAAGACAGATTACCTAAAATGGGATAATCGTAGTAAAAAGAGACGAAGCTAATACTAAAATACCATATATCGATAAATTAAACAACTAATATATATCTATCGCTTCTTTCTCTCTCTCTATCTATCTCTCTCTCTCTCTCTCTCTATATATATATATATATATATATATATATATATATATATTATATATAGTAAAATATATATATACTATATTATATATAGTAAAATATTTTATGTTCGACACAATTTCCTGGCCTGAAGATTGCGTTCAAATATGAAACAGACTGTCGACACTGTGTTGAATTCAATGTCCATTATATATATATATATATATATATATATATATATATATATATATATATATATATGTGAGTTATATAACCTAACTTTCACACATACAGACACACGCGCGCGCACTCACATATATATATATAAAGAAAAAGAAGAAAGTTTGTGAAAAGGCAAAAGATAATCACGTGGTCTTTTTGGCTCTGTCTGATTGGTTAATGGTGGAAGTGGGAATGGAACCGTGAGCATCGTTCTTCAATCAGGCTCCGTTCTGAATATTAGCGGAACGAACGAAGGAAAAATCAAGAAAACTCTAAAGTAAAAATAGTTGACAAGGAGAAATAGTGTCTTCCACACCAACGAACATTTCTTGCGGCAAACGAGAGCCAGACCAACGGCCCGGTCTGCTTTAAATGGATTAGCGAAGACACTTTACTTCGCCCACTCTTCCTGTTCTTCTCCGTCACTATTTGCCGCGCGTTTCCTGTCATATTTACCGCCTTTCTTGATTGATGCCATCTGACTGTTATTTGACGAGTTATTGTTGCCGCTGTTGCGCCGACTGGTTTTATTTGAAGTTGTTTTTGATTTTTGCCACCTCACCCAATCCACCACCACCATTTTTATTTTATACTTTTTTCATTTTGTTAATTTATTATTTACTTTTGTGAAAATACAGAGTGACTGGTTTCTATTTGCAATGTGTTTGTTGTACTTATTTAAAGTCGTGTTAAGTTTGATATACGTTTTAGAAAGAAGGCCTGGATATGATCTCACCAAATTTTCTAGAGTTTTCTCTGAATGTCACTGCACATGAGTTCAGTATAAACAAAGAAGCAAATTTTAGAGAAAGCCTTAAAGATCAAATGTATAGCACGCACACACACATAGTAAAAGTATTTTATGTCTGGACACAATTTCCTGGCCTGAAGATTTCGTTCAAATATGAAACAGACTTTCCATTATATATATATATGTATATATATATATATATATATATACACACACACACAGTGTTTCGCTGTATCACAGATTGCCTCTGGCTAGGATCGAAACCCGACTGAATCGGCGTCAGTCGGAGATTTTACCATTTAGCCGTCGGTGCACGGGAGGGATGAAGGTGAATTTAAGCGTATTTATTTTTTAAGATAAACATACAGTGACCGACAGGACTCGATTCGCTTTACCGAAGAGTCTCGCTACATCAGCCATAATAGTCACTGTTTACAAACCCACACTTCCTTCTCCAGATAACCCAACCGAAATTAATTTTTTAGAACCATAAATGTCCACCTCTACCAATTTTATTTTAATTAAATATTTATTTTCATATGAACACCCAACAATTTTATTGTTTCATGTGGAACATTATATAATCCAAACGAATAGTAACAGGTTTTATTTATGACCAGACTTTGAAACTCTGCAATCAACAACAAGAATATGTAGCAATCTAAGAATTAGTACAAATAAATAAAAATTTTTAAATGAACATTTGGTTTACCTACTTCTATTTTTTATTTTGTATATTGTTGCATGTAATTTTAGATGAGATTAAGTCTACTGCATATTTTCTCTCAAATTAAAAAGTTGAACTTCAAATCAGAAAAGATTAACTTCAAAGAAGAATCGCTGGATTTCAAATTAAAATTATCTTAGTGACAAATGATACAGGATTAGTTCACAAAGGAAAGAATAAGAAATGTAATCATAAACGGATGATTAGATATTAGCCAGTTTACATATCCTCACCACCGCCATTTAGAGATGTTATTATGCCAAGTTATAGGCAAAATGATTTTGTATATTATTGTACATTTTCATACGCAGTATTTGCGAAGTAATTACAGACATCGTTTCACAGATTGCTTCTTCGAGGTAGCGTAATCTGTGCTATGGCTGGTGATGAAGCCATCATGGTTTCAAATGTTGCGGTCATTCTGTTTCATAGCAGCACTCACGACATTCCAGCATTTCTCGATTGGATTTTGAGGCTTGTTGTATAGGGATAATAGTGATTCATCTTCTTCAATTATCGTTTTCACATCCACACGAACTGGTGGTGAATTAGAACAGGAAAAGATACTTTGCAAAAGCTAAACAGAGTTAGAAACAAATAAAATTGCTATTTAACTGCTATTTAATATCAATCCTTCTACATGGCAGTGATTATTGGACAATTTTCTCACAAATGAAGAAAAGACCAGAAGTAACAGAAATGTAATTCTACAAGAGAATACTGAGAAGGCCAGGGGGGGGACCATGGAGCAATGAAGAACATAAAATAGAAACAAAAAGGGCTCTATAAGAATTAGAAACAAACAGTTGAGATTACTGGCATAAATAATGAGGAAAAAGAGCTTAGAGAATTTGACACTCATAGGACATAGTGCAGGAGGGACAGAGAGTAACATTGTGTGACATACCTAACGATTTTGTGTAAATGAATGACAGAATAGGGTTTGCTGTCGATATTAATGGAACAAACGTTGCTTAGAGCTAAAAAGTATAGGATGTTGTGGGGAGACATGGTTGCAATAATGGTCGGCAGTCGGATTTACTGATGACTGCAGAAACACTCTGTATGAAAAAGATGGCCGTGAACGGGTATGGAGATTCAGAGATATGCGTTATGCCGTAGTTTAGATGATCCCAGGTCAGTGAGCTGGAGATGGTGCAGTAACACTCTGGAGACATTTAAATGCGGGATAGTACTGGTCATGGTCATCTCTTAATGGTGCTACCATGTTCGAAACTTAATCTCCAGGGATATTCACGCAATATCTAATCAAGATCGCATCATTATCGTATGTCTTCAATAAGCTAGTCTCGTACATATAGAGTATCTCAACTCAGTCATTTAAAACGGTGTGTTTAAACTCAGGATTCATCAACATTTGATCTCTGGGAACTGTCTGTTGCCATAACTGAGGAGTGAAATGATACGTTAGAATACAATATTCCGTAACTGGTGAGGAGTAAAATGCAGGGATTTGTTAGATAGTTATCGATACCAATGATAGAAGCGTACGGTTTTTAGGTTATTTTGAAATTTTGCCTTAAGCAGCGCTAGATTAAACAATAAATCTTGTAATCAAACACTGGGTTATTTTGCGTGTCAAATAAGCATCCATATTACATTTAGAAAGAAGTAACATTTAGAAAAAAGCTCAAAACAAACAGTAAATGTATAATAATGCCGGTATCCTAAACTTATTGTGAATACAGTAAATGTAAATATGCACACGCAGCTATCTATCTTAAAAATATAAATGAAGGAATAAACAAATAGTATATAAATGAACGATTGATATACAAAACTGTCAATATTGATTCGACTTTGGACTTTCGCTTATTATACATAAATAGACCTATTGATGCTAAGGTATATTAATAAAACTTCTACATAATAATAGCAAAACGAATAATGTATTTAATATAGGTACCTCCACGAGATCGCTAAAAAAAGAATATAGCATGATGAAAAAGACGCTAAACTTGACGAAAACAAAATTTTATCGTCTAAATGTTTATGTTATTATTAAGGGGAAAGATCAAAGTTTATTTTAATTATTTTAAAAAAATGTTCCTTCTTTTTAGAACACTCCAAATTTTGATATATAAACGAATATTTTATGGTTAAATAAATAGAATTGAACTGAATCAAAATAACAAAAACAAAAGACACTAGAGCTACATGTGTGACACTATTTATCTATGGTAATTGGCTAACTAATTAACCATAGAAATTAAAAACGGGAAATACTTAAGGCGAGAAAGAGCTATATCGAAAGATAGACTGAGCGACATTTAAAAGAAGAATTTATTTTATTTACAAAAAAAGATACTTTTCACAAAAACAGAAAATCCGTAAGAAAAACGAGACTGATTCTGTCAAAATCAATTAATGTCACGATAAGGGAGTGACGCGCCAAACGAAACAGAATTCTGAAAAAACAAAAAAACAAAGCCAACCAACGCATGCGACCATAAAAAAAAATTTCAGCTTGAGACCACCACGAAGAATAGATATTAATTATCTTTCCGAGATATCATTTAACTTTAATTCCTGGTTCCAGCGAAGGAAGCCATCTGGTATGTGCACGAATCTTGACATGAGAAGGAAAGTCGAAAAGGGAATCATTATTATTGCTTATTCAAACTGTTGACGTCAGACATAGCGTCTCGAAAATGAGCATCTGGTGATAAGAGAATTTTGAAGCATGAGAAAAATAAAGAATTTGACCACCCAGTTAAAAGTTGACTAGCGGAGAAGCCAAGTGTTGGGTCTGACAATGATTAATGAGTCTGTCGGGATGTAATAAGAATTAATTGGCAATCTGGGATTTGTAAATGTTTTGGCCGAAGGAAAAGAAAAAAGAAAAAAAGGATTTTGTAAACAAAATTCTCAATAATAAGTTTAAGAGGGCCAGTCTAGCTACACCTACTCTGCCGACAAATCATTGGTCAAGTGGTGGCATGAGTGATAGGCGGAGGTGAATGTATGAGAAAGACGGAGAAGTTGGTAACACTCACTGAGGGGATTGGTATGAGATACCAATGTGAGAGAGGAAGTGTCTAGGAGGGTAACTCTCCTCCGACCTTGCCTCACAGACGAGGGACGAACCCCAAAGTGGAAAGTGGAATCTTCCAAAAATGGGGAGTAATTAATTTTCCGGGCCTAAGAACAAAGAGAATTTTTGTTGGGAATTTAGAATTGTCAAGGAACCCAAACCACATCAGGCCTCCACACCGAGTTTTGGTCGGTGTCCATATAAACGAACGTCTCGAGGCAGTTAGTTGGAGTTCGGAGTTGCAGTCAGTTCCAGACAGGTCGAGTTTGGAGTTAGTTCGAGAAGTTGGAGCCAGCCTCGCAGAAGCTGACCGAAAGATTTCCACGTCCTCTCGACTTAGTCTTCCTACCAAAAGCAAGTTTTTATTGACGAACGACTTAAGATACCATAAATCACTTAAGAAACGCAAAAAGTGTCACGAATCCATAGAAGCGGGCTGGGAAAGAAACACACTCCTGTATTCAACAGATAGATAAAAATAATTGTTATTTCTCAACATATTTAAAGCTCTTGAGTCGTTTCTTTTACTTACGCTTGTGCGGTATCACCTTTACCCCGGATTCAGCTTGCACTACGGCCCGACGCCTGATTGATTTCGTCTACCTAAGATCAAAATCACAACGCGCGTAGCTTAGACTTCGGTAATCAGACGTTGGAAGTGAGCTGAGAACGACAAGTTGGTATCGAACCGGGAACGACCAGATCGACCGGGACACAGGCTGGTGGCAGCGACAACGAGTCAACCCCAAACGTTGGTGGAAGAAAACTTACAGTTTCGCGGCGGGACTGGGAGTTGACCACGGGCCGACGGCGCAGTGTCATATATTGACGTCGCGACCAGTGGACGTCACATATTGGCGCTGGACTGCGACCGCGACCACCGGTGGGTGTCACACATGTATTAAAATGAAATATATATTTTCTATTTTCGAAGTACTGAAAAATTGAGTATTCATCGTAATATATATATATATATATATATATATATATATATATATATATATATATATATATAATTGTTGTTGTTGTTCTTTTAAGTACTGAAAAATTGAGTATTCATCGTAATATATACTGAAAAATTGAGTATTCATCGTAATATATATATATATATATATATATATATATATATATATATATATATATATATATATAGTTGTTGTTCTTTTAAGTAATTATTGCTCCTTTAAGGTTTATCTTTATCTCTGTGATACCTGTTCAGCCATCTATTAGACGTTTTCTCCTGGTTTTTGTTTACAATATATCCTGTGAATGTTAAATTCCATTAGGCTTCTTTCCTCTCCAAAATCTTAAGCTGTCACTTTCTGATCGTTAATCGTAATTTTCTTTATAGTTTCTATTTTCCTTAAAAAAAATCCTCGTTTCGTTCAGATATTCTTATTTGTCGGTAGACCCACATCTATCGCTTTGCTGCTAAATTATATTGCGTTAAATTTGTCCAACGTCCACTGCCATATTGCCCAATGATCATTAGTATATAGTTCAACATACAATGTCATATGAGATCAGATACAATATTGCAGTCCAGCTTTTTTTTGTTTTCTAAGAGCGCTATTCAATCCCTTAATGCTCGCTTTCTGAAAAACGTTTTTACCACTTGTGTGCGCCTTCGAGTTTCCATGCTACACATATATCTCTTCCCATATAGCTATATTTCCGAATCTGTTCAATTTTAACCTCCCCCCCTTCGTCTGTATAGAATATACTGTGATGGTTACGTTCAATTAAAATCATCTCGCTTTATAGGTTAAGTCTGGTGAGAAAACGCCCTTTTCGTATCCTCTTTATTTTTTAGTCTATTCACTTAACTCTTTCCCTAAATGCATGCAAACTATTTTTCTACTGCAGATTACATATTATTTAAATATATAAAATAGATGAAACTTTCCAATAATTTCAATGGGTTCTTTATGTCATATTCTATCAAATGATTTTGTTTAATCTATGAAACATAGGCGTAGTCCTTCCTGCAATTCTCTGACTACACTCTAAACATGAAAATTGCATTTCCTATTCCAGCATCTTAAACAAAATGGTATTTTCTTCCCTTTTCCGATTGAATTCTCCTATTCTTTCAATTCCTAATTATTCATTTAGCTATATGACTTATCAAAATTAGTTTTCGTTTAAGTTCGTATTTATTTACACCTGATTTCTTTTGGCAACGTTTTACTTATCCTTTCAGTAACATTCTCACTCCTCAGACCGTCGAAGGCTGTCAGCCTCTCTACTATAACCTTCTCTTCCCTCGCAACTCTTTTTCATATTGACCAGTATTTGCTTTACCTCAGAATTTTGTATTACAGGTCCTTTTAGGCTTTGATTTATTGTAACTAGCTTTCTTCTACTCCCATGCAAGAGTTCTCCAATGTTTTCATGTCATCTTCGTTTTATGTTTTCTTTTTCCATTATAATTGCTCCATCTAGCTTTTATTAATCCTGCCGAAGAACTAGTTATCTATTCTGAGATTTCTTTTTATACTTTTGTGAATATCTACCATATCTCTATTGTGCAGTTTTTCCATCTCTGCACATTTATCATTAAGCCATTTTTTCTTTGGCTTGCTTGCACTTATTTATGATTATTTTTAACTGCTGTCTCTCTTTCATTAAATCGATAATTTCATTCACTTCTTTTTGTCACTAATCCTTCAGATGGTTTCTTTTGTTGTTATTACAAGTGCTCCCCTTAAAGTGATCTCCCTTTCAGTGACTGACCTGCTTGAAATGTTCATATTTTTCATAACTCTGATTGCATTGCTTGTTTACAAATAGAATCGCTGTACAGTTTCTCATATGGCAGTTTAGAAATTGCTTTGGGCTTCATTGTTACTTTTATCTTTACTTTACATGTAAATGGAAGGTGATCACCCATACAGTCAATGATTAGGCTTGAATTTGACTGCATTTCTAAACTAATTGTTAATTATTAAATGAGTTTATCTGGCTTTTAATTTCTCCTGCCAGGACTTTTCAAATTCATAATCATCGTGAATGCTCTTCAACTTAAATGTTGGTTATTAATTAGCCATTTGTTTGCATCAATGTATCCAGTTTTCTTCATCTTTATTATGTAATCCAAATCCATACTTAGCAACCATTTCATTAGTGTGTTGCCTTCCAACATGTGCAGGAATGGTCATTTTTGGTCACCCTTTGTGTTGATATTTGCCATTTTCTAGTGTTATACAATTTATCTATTTCTTTTCCATTGTTTTCGGACATGAGTAAGTGTGTAATTATGTTCCTTTTCAGTTTCCCGAAAAGATTTTTTCTTTTTCCTTTATTGAGTATTAGTACGACTCCGCGTTCATATCTCTCTTTTCCTATCTCTTTCTCCCTCTCCCCCTATCTCTCTCTTTATCTTTCTTATACTGTTTTCTGTTATGTGTCAAATGTGGATTACAATGATTATTCTTGGGACGAATAATAGGGTAGTCATAGTGTATTTTTCTCTCGGGATAATACCACCACTAGTTATTTGACCGTTGACACTTATCTCCCCTACACTTCCCCTCTTCGTCCACATTGAATTCAGATAGTCGTCGACAATCCAACAAAAGAATAATGATTATTTGGTTTCTCAAACGAATATTTTTATTTTCCTTTCACCACAACAGTTGCATGAAATATGTTGTTTATAAACCAGTACTATTGAAAGTTTAAAATACAATGCAGTGATGTGTGTGTGTGTTTGATCAGCATCACATTTTGGATCAGAGATTTAAGTGTGTTGGCAGTAGATCCCAAGATTCTAGGATTTCTGTTTTTCTGTTGGAGATTTTCCTTTCTTATTGACAGAAGTCTACGGTTCATTCAAAAGGTATTCCCCAAAGATGGCTGACTAGGGCAACTCGAGGTTTCAGTTCTCGGGTTACTTGAAAGAATTTGTATATTTATCTTCTTTTTTGCAAATATAAATTTCTGTAGTCTGTTTAGTTTCCCGCTCTCTCATCTTTCGTTCAACACCCTCCCACCCGGTGAGTATTTACAGATGCATATTTGATGCCTGTTCTTTTTTTTCAAACCATGTTATCAATAGTTTCAAGAGTGAACGCTACTAATACTACTACTATGTTTTACCCACTTTAATAGAAACGTTTTAATTTTCTTTCTTAAATAACTACTCTATGATAGAGTACCATTACGTGGTAAAGTTGCATGCATGCTGCTATTAACCAGGGAACTATGCTGGCGAGGGTGTATCTCCTGGCCGGTCCAACTTTACCAGTATTGTGACCAAGTAAATGGTTAAATAATAACAAAAACTAAGTTTTTCAGATATATCGTATAGTAAACAGTAAGTACACAAGAAGTGTATTACACGACTCGTAAGCGTGTATCGAGTGAACTAGCGCTCAATCTATTCACTGTTCACTGATTCCAGAACCTTCTCTCCTACTAAACTTATAGTAGGCGGTAGAGTCTAACAGACTCTTAAGAGGGAGGGAACCACAACACCCCTCACCTTTCGGCCTGACTCCATATGGAGTCTTAATTACCACACAATACTTTTTATTCAATCCTTTTCCACAAAAAAAAAAAGAAGAAAAAAAGAAAAAGAAAAAAAAGCAGAAACAACCACATTGAAAAAGCTATATACAGGAATTACATTTACATGTTTTTTTTAAAATGATAATAATTTCCAATAATCCAATGCGTATTGTGCTTTTCTGGTAATTCAAAGTTCATAAGTGACAAGATGGTTTTTTTTATTCATTGTTTTCCTTTTTCTGTAGATATGAAATGAAAGATGTTCAATATCTTTGCATTTTCGGGTTAACTTTTAAAGGTTCCGTGAATTTCCTTTTTCTTTTGGGCCTTCTGAGCTCTCAAACTGTGCATTCTTGGTACAAAAACGTTGTAATAATTGGCAAGACTTAAAAACTTTGAAGAGTCAACGACACATTTTCTGGTGCTGGCATATTTTTTATTGCCGTTGCTCTATCTGTCAATTATTTGACACATATACTTAAACCTCTTTAAGAAAAACTCACACTTCCCGTCTTTTAATTTGAATCCGTAATCCTGGATTCTCATGAACACCTGCCAGGCGTGCGATTTGTGTTCCTCGATGCTCTTGCTTTTCATTAGGACGTCACCGAAATAGGCCACCGCAAAATCCAAACCATTTAACATCGTGTCCATGACTTGTTGAAAAATCGAAGGAGAGATCTTAACCCCGAACGGAAGTCTTAAAAATTTCTATAAACCCTTGTGGGTATTTATGCAAAGGAGCTTCGAGCGTTGCTCGTCCACGGGTATTTGTAGATATGTGTCACTTAGGTCGATCTTAGAGAAATATTTTCCTCCGAGCTTAGGGAATATCTCCTCTGGACTTCGAAGAGGATAATGGTGATCTGGACTTCGAAGAGGATAATGGTGATCCCTTGGGGCACTGTTCAAACCCGTAGAGAAGTCAGTGCATACACGAATTTCTTTGATCTTTTTTTAATATAAACTGAGGGAGATACCCATTCACTATATTCAACCTTTGCCAGAACTCCCATTTCCTCAAGTCGATTCAATTCTTCGTCAGTTTGATTTAACGAGGCAAATGGAACGTTACGTTTGTTTTTAAAAACTGGGTTTACCTCTGGCTTTAACTTAAACTTAGCAAACTTTTTGTGCATTTTCCTAGTCCTCCACTGAAAACGTGGGGGATTTTTTTAAGTTCACCTTTCAACTTTTCAGCTTAAACTCATTATGTCACATTTTCAACTTTTTGACATAATGAGTTAGGCATATCACAAAGTTGATACTGTTCTGACCAGTCAGTCCCGAACAAATTATTCGTATTCTCCATAATATACGCCTTTAGTTTTAATGTTTTGCCTTTAAATGACACGTTTGTTATAAGTTCGCCCATAAACTTAATAGGATCACCAGTTACACTTTTAGGTCTTTGGTTCGTTCTTAAAGTCAGCTAACCCAGTTTTTTCCATGTTTGACAATTAATTATGGATAAGTTTGAACCCGAATCAAGCTGTAACCTTATATTTTGTTAAATATTTGCACTTCAATATATTTCCTGATGTCCCAACTTTCTTGTTGAGACTTGGTAATTTTTACAACACTTTTCTTTGTCGCGTCCTTAATGCTGCAGTGAGAACTTTTGTGTCTTAATTTATCGCAATTAAAACATTTTTTTACTTTTAAAAGGGCAGTTACTATACCAATGTAAATGACCACACCCGAAACATGATCTTGAAGGCAAAGTAACTATATTCTTTTTTTGGGTGGCGTATTTTTTAATGTGAGCCCCACCACTCCGTTCGATGTGTTTCGAATCCTCTCTGACGCTCACGAAACTTTGGCAATCTTCGGCAATTTGCTGTAACGTAATGTCAGGGTAATTTTCAAGCTTGTTGAATACCTAACAACGTATTTCGGCGTCTTTCACTGGAATCAAACCCTGGACGAAAATCAAACATTTAAAATTATTGGCGCTTAACTCTTCCAATTTGAAGTCATCGCAGTGTTTATTGACTACACTCGCGAAAGTAGTATAATCTTCGTCTTTTTGCGGGTGAGATTCATCCATTTCCACTGCTTGTGGAACAGTGATGTTTTTGGACTGAAGAGTTCTGTTAATAAATTGAACTGCCTCTTTAAATTTCAAGTCGCTGGTTTTCTTAGGCAAAATATAATTAACAAACTTAGAATATTCTGCTGTGCCTAATTTCCTGGGGAGTAGGTGAAACTTTTTATGGTCAGCCCAACTTGCACAATCCGTGTTGTACAAGTCCTCGTAAAATTTATGTACGAAGCAAATGTAATTTCTTCGTCAGATACAAACGTGAAATTTTCAATAGCACTCCATATTGCGTTTGAGAGAATGCAATATCGCTGTCCTGATTTTGGTTTTTTATGGACATATACAAGTGCCTTTGCTCATTCTGTGTTTGAAGGAGCATTTCTTCCAGTTTTTCTAGGTGCAATTCTTCAAAAATTCTTCTGGTATTCTACTTGTTCCCGTTGGAATTTCTCTTGTCTTTCTTGATAATTCTATTCCAACAATAGTTGCTGTTCCTGTTGGTGTTTCAGCAACTCTAACATTACACTTTTAAATTCGTCCATTTTACAGTGTAAAACTAAGAAATGAGAGGGTGAATTTATTTCTTTTTACCCTCTTAAAATAAGTCTGTTCTTTTACTGACTTGTTGCAATGAAAAAAATAACAAACTTCTTCCCAACCACTGAATTGAACTTGCAGAAATCTTCTGGTTTTGAAGAGTTTCTTTATTTCACTGTCGGTGTTGTAATTAACATTGGATACCTTTTTGTCGTAGAGTTGGATTAGAATTGCTTTCTTCACCACTGTTGTAGACACAGGCAAAAAAAAAAAAAAAAAAGAAAAAAGAATGATTTAACGTGAAATCCGTTTCTTCGAATTCTTCGTCACCAAAAACCAGGTTTGCAGATATATCGTATATTAAACAGTAAGTACACCAGAAGAGTATTACACGACTCGTAAGAGTGTACCGAATGAACTAGCGCTCAATCTATTCACTGATATTTATTCTGTAACATACAGAATTGTAGAACAAGGCCCGGTGCGAAGGGGATCTGGTCTTCGTTAACTATCCTAGTTAATCAAATTCGCGACTCATTCATTCATTTCAATTTGCTGATTCACCAAAAGAACTTGTCCATCACCGCTCGATACCGCATAAACCAAAATACCGCATATTCACCCAGGGAGCCTACAAAAAACACCCCATGAGATAAAAATCTGATGAGAGTTCGGAATGTCCTTTTTTTGTGTGTTTTTTTTCTTTTTACAAAAATATATAAAAATTTAATGATTGATGTAATGATGGGGAAACAAAATAAACCCGAAAAGAAACTAAAATATAAAACAAAGACAAAGACAAAAACAAAACAAATGTTAGTAGGACCCGTCCACCCCTCAAAATAATAAGAAAGGCCGCTGTATTCTGCCACTAGACAGAATCAAGCAGCACACTCACTAATGGAATGGGGAGGGTAAAAATAAATGTCGGAATGGGAAAAATCCAGCCGAGATGAAAACAGGGGAAAACAACAAGCTGGGGAATAAGGGAATCTTGACATGGGTCATAACAAAAGAGAGAGCCGGGGACAACACTTTAACATTAACTAGGAAAACAAAATAGTGTATAACTAAACCAGGGGAAGGGTTCACAGGAAATCGCCGGTTGCACTTAGGAGGACTTAAGAGAAAATCGAGGCTAGCCCCATCCTCACAAACCATGGTCGCCTCAGTCACTCACCTTTCGCTGAAATCTGTCGAAATCAAATGCTTTCGATCCGATCTGATTTTTACCCTAAGCCGATGCTTAAAGAAAAGAACCAGATCATGATGCACTGTTCGCTGATTCCCTAACCTTCTCTCCTACTAAACTTATAGTAGGCGGTAGAGTCTAACTTAGACTCTTAAGAGGGAGGACACCACAACAGCCAGACAGGTCAACGAATATGAGAAAAAAACTTTTCCACCTAGAGGAGCAAAATGCAATTTCAAAAACCTGGAACGGTCAGAAACTGTTTAGTTGCAGAGATAGACAAGCACCAAGAGACAGCTACCTTGGCTTGATATGCAGTGCTTAATGGCGGATGATAAGTCATGCAGTCAACATGAACGGCACTGATAAATCTTTGATTCTGGTTAGCAGAGTGCTGCCGTTTCTTGTAGGATTTGCAACCACTAGTACTAAATCGTACTTATAATAATTATGGAAGCAATTGAAAAAGAGCATTGGCAAGTAATACTAATCCAATGAAAGGTAATTGTGTTCCAGTTAGCTCGAAATAAATGAACCTTGTCAACTTTAGACCGACTAAAGGAAAAAGAAATACAAACATTTGAGAAACTTTAATTGCAATCTATAAAGCATTATACAGATTTTCATTCTAAAGAAGAATAAAAATTACTTCATTCTCCTAATACTTGATAAGAACGTATTCCATTATCTTTCATTTTCCGGATATCCAATTATAAAAGCCGACATTCGTACAAAACAGATTAATTCTACCAAAACGACTTTCGTGCATTTGTCTGTTCGCATCACATGTTTGATACTATCACTGAAGATTACGTGAGTCTCTCCACTACTTTAACACTTTACTCAATATTGTAGTTTATTTTGATAATGCTATTATCTGAATGGGATAATTTTTTTTGAGTTCCTCTTCTTCACATTTTAGTGCAAAGGTGTTTCGAACTGTTCCATAGCAAACCAATAATAACAGGCAAAGCTCTTATCACCCTACGCTATTTTTTCAGTTCTCTATAGAAGACAAAGTTAGTTTTCTAGTCTTTCATTTTCTTTCAATTTTATTACGTACTGGAAAAATATTTTGTTTAACTGACAAATTTTATTCCTGTTCTTTATAACTTCATTTGTTATTGGATGGACTGGGAAATCTGCCTCAAAGAATTTTACATTTTGTATTCTCTAAGATGCAGGTTTCTTTCATTCATGTCCATTCTCAACCAACTTAATGCATTCACTTATTATGATTGTTTGTCTCATCTCAATCCCAACAGTCCGCATTTGTTGTTTTCCTGTTTCATGTCTATTCAGTTTTTGTATAATTAATTATTATGGCGTTCTTTGATATCAGGAATAAGCGTCCAGATTCTCTTCTCAGATGTCCTTTCCACAACCATATATCATTTCATTTGTAGTCTCTTCGGGTTGCCACCTGAGATACTCGTGGAATTCTTTTTGCTTCATTTCTGGTTTCTGATTTTGGAGTTTCTGTTCCTCTATTTGCCCGCATCTTAATTCGATTGCATTTATTATTATTATTATTATTATTATTATTATTATTATTATTATTATTATTATTATTGGTGCTGCTTTCCTGTTGATATTAGTTGTAGTTGAATAATTTTTCTATCGTTATATTTATTTCTGTATTTCTGTTTATCGTTATATATTTCCTTTCTGTAGCCACATATAAACTTATGCGATGCTCTACTTTGGCAAGCCATTAACTATTTCAGCCCTTCCTTCGTTGTTCCCTTGATTTTACCAATATTTATCTCTTGGACCGACGCGTCTGAATAGCGTGAATGTTAAGAATATACATAATACATCAACAGAGAAGGATGGGTATGATCTAATCGGGTCTGTTGTTGCACACGTTCTAGAGACATGTGCCTTTCTCACTACAATGAAACAGAGTGGAAAGTTATAATGTCATCAACCTGTAAAATTAGGATGAGCGGAAAATGAGATATTATTGAAAGGAATTAAACTTTCAAAAAACTGTAAAAGAAGTTCCTAAAAATATTGGTAAAGGCGAGAAAAATGATTCTTTGGTGAATATAAATATGTGAGAAGTCAATATGAAAAAATCGAAATAAAAAGGAAGTTGCTAAAATTTGATAAAGAGAAATTAGAAAAGAGACAAGGAAAATTCAATAAATAATAACTTCCATTCAATCGGAATTGATAATATAATCCTCGTGCTATAAAGTTTTCCCGCGGATTATCTTCACAAAGGGTTTCATATTGTGTGCAAAACTCAAACTGTACTTAAAAATTAACTAAAATTATTGGAAGAATTAGAGAAACTCTTTGGCTAACAAAAAGTTTCGGTATATGTATTTGTGTGCGGGTGTGTACAACGTATTTATTTAGGGCGTGCCGTTTGATTCGTCTCTTTTCTCAAATTTTCTACATATATTCAGCAAACAAAAAGTGTAAACTATTTCATCGATATATGACGACCTGTACTAGAATTTGGTTCTTATTTTTAATTTCTTTTAGTTTTATTATCTTTCTTTTGATTCCATTTATAACTGACATTGTAAAAGCAATGGCATGAATGCCAGAATGTCTTCAGGATATAAACCTCATTTCTATAATCAAGGTCTCTAAATTTTCTCATACATTTTCACTTCCTTTATTCCAAAATTAGTATACATTAATTACTTTTTTATTTTCAGAGACAGCATTCCGATCGTCTATTGAATTCATTAACAGCTTATTTATTTTAAATACGTTAAATATACGTGATATATATATGTATATATATGTAGCCACGTATATTTTCTTGATATGTATATATAGAAAAAGTTGCAAATTAAAAAAAATAATAATGTTTTTTTATGAAAGTATTTATTTATATATATATATATATATATATATATATGATATTTCAGATTGACCTCAATCTTTCTTCAGAAATAACTGTTTGTTTACAAGTAGCGTCTGTCGCGAGATGCGGACGTCACGTGATATGGAACGCCACATCCATCCCTTTCGTAGACGTTATGATAAAATTAAACAAACATACACTTTCTACCAGTCTATACAACAAACCCACAAACCAACATAAATTCCTGCACTTTAACAGCTGTCATCCCTTTAAATTAAAAAAAAATCTATTGTATACAGCTCATTTCTAAGAATCAAACGCATATGCACAGACCATCTAGATTTTCTATACAACATTAATAACTTAACAAAACAATTCCTAAAATGTAAATACCCAATAAAATAATAAAAGAAGCATCAAATAAAACTATCCACATAAATCGTAACACACTTCTCACATACAAGACAAGTAAAAACAACAATCGGATTCCCATGGTTTTTAACCACAATCAATATTCCCACACACTTATTCACAATTTAAAAAAGGATTACAAGAACCTCCAGTTAGACAAAAAGATCAAAGACATTTTCGATAAACCACCCATAAATGAAAAGAAACAATCACCTAACCTATCAGCTATCCTCACCTCTACCAAATATCTAAACAATACGAACCAATCAGGAAATTACAAATGTAACAAACCTCGTTGCTTAGTTTGCAAACGCTTAATAATAGATAATGTATTTTCTTTACCCAACACCAATATCAAGATACACCCACCTCACCTCACCTCACCTGTGATAGCCATAATATAATCTACTGTTTATTCTGCACCTTATGTCCTAATAGTGGATATATTGGTGAATTTGGAAATAATTTTAGATTTCGCTTCAACAATCATAAACAAACCATACGTCAAAACAATCCTTATTCCCCCATCGCTGAACACTTTAATCAATCAGGACACTCATTAGAAAACTGTAAATGTTTATTGATAGATTCTGATTTCAGTTCCACATACACACGCAGAAAAAAAAGAAAGAAAAATACTGGATTTTAAAATTAAATACATATAAACTAGGATTAAATAAAGACTTGGGTATTTTAAATCTTTATGAATATTTGAATAGTTAAACATTTTTTTCGATATAGTTAAAATTTTTTTTTAAACAACATCTAATATATATATATATATATATATATATATATATATATATATATATATATATATATAATTTTAATTCATTTGTGATGGCAATTACCGTTGTCCTAGTAAAGAGATTTCAAACAGATGAGATTTTTTTTAAATTTGCCATTTTACGTTAGAGAAGATATATAGAACAACTTTTATTGCAACGTCAGGTAACAACAATCACTAACAATTGATAACTATCACTGTCCATGATTATTTCATGCTGGACGATGAAGCATTGTACATCAATCTTGGCAGGAAACGAACATCTTCGACATGACATTGGTTGATGCTCATAATTTCTAGAACTTAATACACAGACTTTCGTTATAATTACTCCATACATTTTAAAATATTTTTCTTCATATGTTTCTTATCTTAATGTTTTCGCTCGATATATTCTTCAGCTCGTAAATAACAAGTACAGAACAAAAGAGCAAAGCTGGATGACACTCGTACGGAAACTTGCAATGTAGCAATAACGATTACAAAGTTAACAAAGCAGCTGCGGTCATAGTTTTATTTTATCCATTATCCTACGACCACTGTCTTCGTTTGCATGTATGCCCCACCTGAAAGAATGAAAATACATTTTCTCAATACATTAGTCAATTTAGATCACTGCTGCTGTTATTTGAGCAATGGTTAACGAGCTAGTTACAAACATACACGAAATTAATTTTAAATATATGTTCGTCAAGATTCATCTTTTGTTTCTTTTTCTTACGATTTGTATGTCTCTTTAAACTTTATAATTTCTCTTTCTCTCTCCCTCTCTCTGTGTCGTCTCTATCAATCTATTTTCTCTTCTCTCGTCTTATGTTTTCTTCTTCTTTATTCCTCTCTCTCTCTACACAACACTTCTCTATTTCTCTTCCTTCTTTGATTTTCTCCCTCATTTCCTTCCTTCCTCCCTCCCTCCCACCTTTCTCCATCTCTCTGTCCTAATCTCTCCCTTTTTTCTTTCTTTCTCTCTCTCTCTTTCCTGCTCACACTCTCGATGATTTTATTTTGGCATTTTTCTTTCCGACCCCACTCCTGCCGATCTCCAACCACACATCACGAATTTTACCGGAAAACAAAGATTCTCTTGTTTCCTGAAACTGACTCAGCTGCAGTTTCTCAACATTAGCTATAAGAGATTGGTGGAGGACTGTTTCTCTCTTTCAGATATCTCTTCACTTCGTTCTCCGACAACTTGCCACCCACACCTCAATATGCTTAGAAACAGCTCCAAAAGAGGCCGTCAGAACGTCTCTTTGAAAAACACCTGGACAGCTCAACTCTAACGGACAACTTTACGCGTCAAAGAGTCGCTGATAGTTTCAAACGGAGAGCGACATTGACGTAGTTACTTTGTACTTAAGACGGAGCTTTGAGAGATCTTGAATGGATTTCGCGGATTACATACGTACGCACCACACGAAATGTGTGAACAGTGTTTCCTTTTTCTTAACTTCTTTTGTCTTGTACTTTTCAGTTTTATATACATGCGTGTGTAAATATAGATAAACACACGCATATGCACGCACACACACATACATATATATTGCTTATATATATGAGCATACACACACACACACACACATATATATATATATATATATACATGATGTGTATATGGCAATTATATGTATATATATTCATAATGTTGTTTATGTTTATATGTTTGTGTTGTAAGTGTACAGTTATATGTATAATTAAGTATGTTCACGAAACTCTAACTCTATGCACCTATATTAAAACTATATATAAAATTAATATATAAGCATGTTTCGCATACATCTATATATAAATATACAGAATAAGTGTATGAGTATGTCGGTGTGTGTGAATGTGCAACACTATATATATTTATATATAAGAAGTCGATATACAGCAAATATTTGTTATTGCATGTGTGTTGATGTAAAAATAGATATCTTCATGAAAGTGGCTAAGAAAATTTTATTACCCCCACCCATTTCCCCAAAATGGACCAAATGATCATTTATCAGGAATTTTTTTTAGTCGGAAAATGTATAGGTGTGTGTACCTGACTGTGTGCGGGTATGTGTATGTGTGAGTGGTTACCAACCTTATGTATATATAATGAATGCGTGGATACGATAAGTGGGTGACCACACACTTTACATACTCTTCTGCGTTAAACTCCTCATGAGCCTGGACTTAATGATTTTATCAGCCACGAAAAATGACAATGTCACCCCCAGCTGTCTACCTCCACCGTCTTTGTTCTATCATCTTGCACATTTCTCTCTCTCGCGCGCGCTTTCTCTTTCTCTCTTTCTCCCTCTCTCTCTGTATATATATATATATATATATATATATATATATATATATATATATATATATATATATATATATATATATATGTTTGTCGGCTTCCTACCCTGTTCTTATCTGTCTCTCCGTCTTTTTCTTGAACAGCTTGACTTGATTTTCATCACATCACTAAAATGTCAACATCATTTTCTTCATCCCCGAAATCCTGTCCTTTTGAAACTTTGTCCTATCTTTAAGTACTTCTTGCAAAGGTTTTCAACTTTACTGATTTTAAGTAGTGTTAAAGAAAGCTGCAGATGAAGTAAAAGGATTCAGAACAGAAAACAGAACACACACACACGTTTTTATAACATATCACCTTTTCAAGCTAAAAGTAATATTAAAATATATATTGGTTAAACATTATAATCATTAAACATCATAATAAATTTTAAATTAAATTTTATACTTTGTTTTACTTAAAGAATATATAAGCATAAATAATATTTTAATCATAAATATTCAATATTTTCTTTGGTTATACACATTTTGTTTACTCTCTATAATCTTCTCTCAATTAATTCCATTTTCCTATCTAAGAACACTATATTTATTTATTAATGTAATATTTCCGATGTACAAATCTCATTAATTTGCTTATGATAATATTCTTAAATTATATTAGATGTTATTTTTTTATCAAATGGACCACAGCGTTTTTAAGCGGCAGAGTTGCCATAGTAACGAATTTTCTACGTTTTTTCACTTGATATTTTGATAATGTTCGCGTAAAAGGAACAGAACGTCAACAATAAAATATAATTAGTCAATATTCAACCGCTTTTTCATCTATTCAATTTTACTCTGTTCTGATATTTCACATCAATCATTTAACATAAATATTTATAAATAATTCTCTCTCTCTCTCTCTCTCTCTCTATATATATATATATATATATATATATATATATATATATAGAGAGAGAGAGAGAGAGAGAGAGAGAAAGAGTGGGGGAGAGAAAATAAAATAATTAAATGAAATAAAATAAAATAAAATATTAAATATATACAATATATATATAATATATATATATTATATATATGTATATATAAATATATATATATATATATATATATATATATATATAGAGAGAGAGAGAGAGAGGGGGAGAGAGAGAAATGTAGTGCTAGATAGTGAGAGTTAAAAATAAATTTTATAGCAATATTAAAAACAATAATCTTATATCATTTGCACTACTACTACAAGAACAATACCACTAGCTATAATTTTGCTTGAAAATTGGAGAAAAATAACTTCTTTTCTCCGTTTTTCAAGTACAATTATTGCAATGAAAAAGAGAATGTGCGGGTGGTGTAATGGAAATGAGAAATAGCAAAGTCGAATTCGAATTCCAGTCTGGTTAGTTATATTCCTTTTCGCGCACATACCTAGGAGAAATGTATGAATCCATCTCCTCTCCACCACTATGGATTAAATATTAAAATTTGTGTCTGGAAAAAAAAACAAAAAAACAGAAATCATTGTTATTCTTAAAAAAAATGTGAACAGAATATCCCATCGCAAAAAAAAAAAAAAAAAAAAAAAAATATTATTTTTACAATCCAAAATATGTCTCGGCTTTAATTTACCTACAAAGGGTTGATAAGCTGTAAAAAACAAAATCAATCAATAAAACACTGAAAAAGAAAGAAAAACTAGAAAACTGTAATAAGGAAAAGTAGGGAAGCTGGAAGTGAAGATTTGCTATCACATCCAACCAAACAATGATATTCAGAAATTTCTGTTGGGAAAATGTAATAATAATAATAATAATAATAATAATAATAATAATAATAATAATAATTAGCAGCAGTAATAATGCATTTAGAGAAGAGTGTGATTTAAGAAAAGAAAATGAAAAGAAAAAGCATAGTGTTTGACAATGTAAAACAATACTTTGATAGTATAAAAATATATAAATCTACAAAAAATTATAAGTCTTTGTACAAACATTGCTTGTCTAAGATGTATTACTGATACAGTAATTGTGGCACAAGGCCGAAAAAAGAAGGGAGACTATTCAAATTTGATCATCATTAGCTATCGTATACCTAGCTAATCGGATTTACGACTCATTCATTCTTTAGAATATACTTATTTACCATAAAAATTCATCCGTCACCATTCGGTCCTTCATACACCAAAATGCCTAACACAGACTTGGCAACTACTGAATGAAACACCGCCAGCGTGAAGGCATGCAACTGAAATGTACTTAAGATGATAGCGATCTTGCTCATCTTGGAATTTTCCATTAGTTGATTAGTTACCAAGAGGAAATAATCAGTTTAGTATAGACATTATGGAACTCACCTGTCATTCTATTTACTCCTCAGCGGTGGGAAGTTAGTAATTTCCCTATGTAACTATCCAACATAGTTTTAATGGTTGAATGGTCGGTAGATTGTGAATATTTTTCAGAATGTGCACCTTAAGATGCTTGCCCAAATTACAGCCATTTCAAATAACATTTTCTGCAAGCTCCGCTGATATCACATTGTTGAGTCTGGCATCATACCTGTGTCTATTGAATGTTTTATTTTCCGTTGTGCAACCCGCATAAACCAAGTCATGTTTGGTACATTATTAAATGGGAATCAATACAATTACCACCTTTTGTAGAAATCGTGATTTTCCTCTTTGAATTTGTGACAGAATTGAGTTAACTCATGTTAATGAACCGTGTTTTCCTCTTCTATGAGTGTTTTCGGGAGCACAACGACATGGATCTAATAATAATAATAATAATAATAATAATAATAATAATAATAATAATAATAATAATAATAAAAAATTGTGTTAACCTAAAAACCCGAATTTCAGATTTTGTGATTAATATCCAGAAACAATTGACCAACTTGTATCAGGTTGCACAGCGTTAGCATCAGCAGAATATAAAACTCGGCATGATAGATTGGGTCAGATCTGTACTGAAAAATATGCAACTTTTACGTGAAGGAAACTGAAAGAAACTGGTATGAATATCAGCCAGAGCCTGTTACAGAGATAGAACCTGTAACAAGTTTATGGGACTTTACAATGCAAACAGAACAATCAAAGCTAATCACCCAGACATTGTGATAAAAAACAAGAACGAAATGTACTTTCTTATTGACATGGAAGTCCTTGCAGAGTGTAATGTATCTTTGAAGATCTTCAAAAAATCAATGAAAGTACAAGGATCTTGAAGTGGAGATCTCAAAAATGTGGCACACATTACGAAGAGCTTTAGCTATGTAAAATGTGTAGGATCTTAGAGTATTTTTTCAAAAAGGAAAACAGCATAGGGCCATTTCTGATCTTAGATGTCTGGTTGGGACCTGGAAGGAAATATATATACAACAGAAATCCCAGGAAATAATAATAATAATAATAATAATAATAATAATAATAATAATAATCTTGCAAAACGATAACAATCGGTCTTCAAAGATACCTACAAATTGCAAAAGATGATGATGTATGTCAAAGAACATGAATGAAATAAAGAAATTTATTCAGTAATAAAGGAAGCCAACAAATTCAAAAGCAAGTAAAGCCATAATACACTTAATGCAGCGGCAGAGAATCTAAAAAAGAAGGTAGAAGCAAATGCAATGGACCAATCGTAGAAACGATAGCACCCCCCCCCCCCAAAAAAAAACCCATCTTGATCAATTATCTACCCGAGCCAAATCAAGTTGATATGGACAAACTCCATACTCAATAGTAGTTCTCTAGTGCAGGATTAAAAGCTGAAACCGAAAGTTTTATTCAAATTGAACTGGGCCAATGCTGGCTAACTAGAAATTAAAGATACTGAAAAATTGTGGTAACACTGACTGCAGATTCTGTGATGGATATCCAGAAACAATTGATCCTCTTGTATCAGCTTGCACGTTATTGACATCGAATATAAAACTCGTCATGACACAATACATACATAGGAAAATTTGCAACATTTACGAGAAGGAAACTGCAATAAATTGGTATAAATATCACTGAGACCCGGTTACAGATATAGGACATGTAACAATTTTATGGGACTTTGCAATAGTCGGATCAATCGAAGCTAATCACCCAGACATAGTGAGATGAAACCACAAAAACAGAATGTCCTTTCTTATTGACATGGTAGTTCTTGCAGATTGTAATGTATCTTTGAAGATCTTTAAAAAAAAAAACACAAGGATCCTTAAGTGAAAATATAAAAAATGTGACACATGAAGACATCAATAATTTTATTCGTTGTGTCGTCCCTGAATTAGATTAGATTAGAAAAGTTTCTGATAGATTCATTGAAGGGGTCCGCAGTAGGCCATGACTTAAAGAAATACAAAATATTGTTCTCCCAATTCCAATCCACACTCTATGAAAGCCTTTATATATGTACAATGAGTTGTCCTAGATTGTTCTACTTATTTTCTTTTACAAATATCTTCAGTGGAAAATGTCATGTTGCCATATCTGACATTAGGTTTCTGGTTGGGATCCGGAAGGAAATGAGTATGCACCAAATGTCAAAGGAAATAATAATAATAATAATAATAATAATAATAATAATTATTATTATTATTATTATTATTATTATTATTATTATTATTATTATTATTCCTACTAACAATAATAATAATCGATGTACGGTGTGGTTAAATAGATAACGGCTCGAATCGGATATCGGATAATCGAATACGAATTTCGCTGGAATTGGTTACATTACACTTCAAATTCAGACTCCATCTCTTCTATCAGTTATACATTGAATAGTAGGGCAGGATAGGCCCTATAGCCTTGGTTGGCAACCATTCTACCGCAGAAAAAAATGAAGCCTACTGCAGGAAATTTTCTGCATGGTCTATCAAATATGACCCTTTACTACCAACACCACCACCACCACCACCACTACTACTACTACTACTACCAATAATAATAATAATAATAAAAGATTTCGCGCTGATCACTTGTACCCCTCCATATTGAATATTACAACAAAGCTATTTTACTTGAAACATGTAGAAAAGTACAAGGTATAGGAAAATGAAGAAAATTGTGAACAATTAATATTTTTAATGAGGTTTAACATACTACTACTAATACTACTACTAATCTCACTGATATGGCTGACTCAGGTTAGTGCATAACGTAAAAGCAGAATATAACAGCCGATC
The DNA here is from genome assembly GCA_963932145.1 of Acanthosepion lycidas. Classification (NCBI taxonomy): domain Eukaryota; kingdom Metazoa; phylum Mollusca; class Cephalopoda; order Sepiida; family Sepiidae; genus Acanthosepion; species Acanthosepion lycidas. Next base: position 67,769,706 of record OZ010576.1, read on the forward strand.
CACAACGTACCCTTCATCCTTGAATATTGATAGCAAGGTGTAAGGATCTGCCTGACAACTTTACAACCTATTAGCCATTCGATAATGACCTTTTGTTGGCCGGAGCCGGCCGCATCGGCTAGTTTATAGCGACGTAGGCTCACCGAACTCAAACTGAATACTAGGCCGCTATGATTTAACGCGATCCCGTCAGCCCTCGCATCTAATTCAACGCCAGGCAGCATGAGAGGGTAGAGAAGATGCGGGGAGGAATGAGGCCCACACTAATATTACGTCATTAATTCTTACACCTGGACAACATTTCCCTACTTGCCATCCAATCCTCTCCTCACTTCACTCACCCATCTCCCTCTACCCTTTTGTCATTCCTTCGTTTCCCGGCCCAATTCAAACGTCTTTAAGAGATTGCGTCATAACGGCCACTGTATAAATGCTAGTGATTTTCGCATGCCCGTCACTCTGATGCGGGCGCCCTGGGCGATCGTTTCCGTTCGGTTTGCATAAATCACTGTCAAACAGCTCTGTAGATCAAATGTCACTCTGCATAATAGCCGACAGTCAGATTCGGCTGGCAACTGTTTGATTTCACTTGCATACAGGCATGTCGACTCCAAGAATGTTGAATCGCTTACAACCTTACCGCACCTTGGCTCACCAGTCCCTGTCAAGTCCCTCTTGCTTATCCGCAGCATATTAGCAAAAGTTGCTCAGTTGAATAAGTAAGTTAGTGAATTACTTATTGCTCTTGATCTATACCGCTTCGCTAATTCTCTTTATAAGGCGTGACAGCGTTAGCAGAAAATACCGTGTATAAGTTGAAGTTTTAAGATCCTGTTTATACGGTCTGAGGCAGCTACGGTTGTGTTGAGTTCTATTCTCACTAGGTGACGATCCGAGCCAGACACATCAAAGTAAATAATTCATTTCTCATAACATTCGTCTTCTACGAATTTAATTACGGGCAGGCATCGATTGATACAAATAATGTAGGCTGTAAAACGCTCGATCTCTACAAATTGTGTATACTTGAATATAAACCGATTTTTGAACTCCAGATTTGAAAGCAAAATTTCGGAACCGATCTATATATAGGTCACAGTTCTGTTAGGTTTAAACGTGTAGGCCAAAGAAGCAACGCTTAGCATAACATAGGAAAACATATTCTTGAGTTAACAACAAAAAATAAATAAAATCGTATTACAGCTATATGTCATTCTGACTAACATGAAAGAAAATATAAATATTTTTACCGAAATTTCTAGCTTCTCATTAGAAGTACAGTAAAAAGTAAATAAGAACCGATTTTGCGTTGGTGCCTCACAGTAATTGACCGTCGATTTATGAGGTATACACGTTATTTTCGTCAGGGCTTCATGAATTTTATATGTCATATAATATGCTGCTTTTGCAGTCATCATTCATTGCTGAATTCGTATGAAAAAAAAAAACAGGTCGAATTATGCACTACGGAAAAACAATTATTAATCCCTTGGTTCCAAATCATAGATCGTCTTATACACGGATATAAACGATTTAAAGTGAGAATGAGAAAATTTCAAGAAAGCTGTATTCCAATAAACATCTCATACATAATTGTATCTATAAATCTACCGCCTAATGAGGAATAAATCGTATCTAATATTTAACTTACTCTCCTCCTTTGTTAAGACACTTAATTCAGTAGTTAATGATAATGACACAAACGTTATGCTAATAAATGCGTGTCAGGCTACCAACTTTTCTAAATCATCAAAAGTAAAAATAAAAACAATTATATATATTAACTGACGATTGATCTATCAACTAATTTGCAGACTACGTTTGTTTTGTAGATTTTTTATTGAATTTAAAGAGTAAATTTCAGATTGAAGCTCACCAATTTCGCTAGGTGGGTTGAGATGATGGTGAAGTAACAAGCACTTCAGTAATCGAAATGTAATTTAAACTAAATTTGGGAATTCAGATGTTAACCGTTGGCAACAGACATAAATGCGCCATTAACGCCTTTCCGAAAACAAAACATGGATAGAAACGATGCATCATAGTAAGAGTAGACAGCCTCAAGACAGACTAATAGTATAATATGATCATCAGAACATTGAAACCTTTTTTTTTTATCGTCGTCCTCTTTCTATTATATTTGTATAATAAACATAAATTTAAGAAACAGGAAAATTTAATTGAAAACAAAGAACACAGTACTGAACTGTTATGTAATATCAATACTTCTACATGGCGCAGGATGCTAGACCATTTCATTACAGATGAGGTAACAGAAATGTGGTTCTACAGACGGATACGGAGAATGATAGGGACTGAACACATGAGAATCGATGAAGTTTTAGAGAAAATGGAAACAAAAAGGGCGCTTATACGTAGTATCCGAAAGAGGCAGTTGAGATTTACATAATAAGGAAATAGGATTTGGAAAATTTGAAACTCTCAGGAGAGATTGAAGGGAAGAAGAACAGAGGAAAGCACAACATAACCTACCCAAATGGGTGATAAAACAGGGATTAGGAGATACTGTAAAAAGGCAAACTTTACTAACGACTACAAAGAACAGGAAGCTGTGGCGAGTCATGATCACTCACGTCCTGAAGAAGAAGGAGATGAAGTTATATTTATGTAAATAGAACTTATTTTATTTTACGTTTCCAGTTATCAACAAAACGTACACATCAGAATTTTAAGAAATCAGGTTTACATAATAATTGAATGAAAGTAAAATATCCCCAATGGAAATAATCTTTAGTACATGGAAATACAACAGTAAGCTGGAAATCATCTTTAAAGAAAACAACTTCTAAAGATATATTTTGTTCAGAAATATGAACGGTAATTGTCTAATGCCCAAACATTTCAGATTTCAAACATTTCTTCCAGTTTCTTTCAATGTAATCATATAATGATTCGACGAATAAATAGTTAGAAGAATGGGAAGATTTAAAAGCCGAATGAGAAAGAAATTGATACTCGTGTAATATATTTTATGTTGAGGTCATATTTCAAAGTATTTAAAGAATCTGAGGGTAAATACTCAGAGAAACTAAATAAAGAAAATAATCCATAATCAAAATGAAATTGTGCAGCAAAACTTTGTATTGAGCTTGTCACTTTTAAGTTTCTTGAATCTACCTAATCGAAAAATTCGTGAAGAATATTGCTGGGTTAGTGGTAATGATTTCTCCCTTCCCCATTCAAGTCTGAACAGAGAATCTAACAGAGAGAGAGAGAGAGAGAGAGAGAGAGAGAGAGAGAGAGAGAGAGAGAGATTAGAGCACAGGGGTGAATGCATTTTTCCAGCATGTGGATGATGAGGGAGATGCTAACTGTTTAAGATTTGACATCTCGAGGCAAATACACAAAATCTACATTTATCAACAAATTCTAAATTTGATTTTGTAAAGATAGTCAAAATAGAAAACAAAATTAAGATTAAGCGTAAAATGAGATTCACATTGGGATAAATTTAGTAACTACTGCGTTGAAGTATGAAACAGACTGACGCCGGTTGTTACTGAGCTTATATATATATATAAGTGAAAGGTGATGACTTAATTTTTTCTTATTGATAAGTTTCAATTTTGAGGGGACCTGTGTCTTAGAAAGTCACTTGTAGAAGTAAGTAACTGTTTACTTCGTTTTAAACTTCATGTATTTAATAATAATAATAATAATAATAATAATAATAATAATAATAATAATAATAACAATCCCTGTTGTAGTTGGAGCCCTAGGACTGGTTGGAAAAGATTGCAGTAGACTAATTGCAGGGATTCCTGGAAGCCCATGCCTCAAGGAGATACAAAAAATTGTTCTGACAAGTACAGCCCACACTTTACGAAGGGCTCTATCTATGTAACTTTTTTTTTTTTTTTTTTTTTTTTTTTTTGTCAGTGAAAAGTGTCATGATGCCATTTCTAACCTTAGGTCCCTGGGTGGGACCCGGAAAGAAATGTGTAAACGCCAGAAAGCAAAGAAAATAAAAATAATAATAATAATAATATCACGAGTATAGCCCACACTCTACGAAGGGCTTTATCTATGTAAAATATGTGTGATTTATTTTCAAAATTGCTCAGTGGAAAATATCTTCATGCCATTTCTGAACTCAGGTCTCTGGTTGGGACCCGGTAAGAAATGAGTACACACCAGAGATCAAAGGAAATAAAATAATAATAATAATAATATTGTAGTAAATAAAAGTAATTAGTTATTTATAGAGGTTGAGTTCTGTATTAGAATGTTCAATTTCGTTATCATTTTTTCTATCAATTATCGTAGTTCATTAATAATAATAATAAGAGCACAGGAAAGATTAGAATTATGCACATCAGATAAGATTTAAAGTAGGCAAAGGTTGGGGGGTTGATAAAAAGTTGAAGACAGAAGGTTAACATTTAATTTAATGCAAGAGAGGGGGGAATAAGTTTTCCTGATTGAGAAAACCTTGTCTTTTCGTAGGATTTGACCGAATCTAAATAATTTATTACACAAGGTAACAGTAAAAATGTCCTTGCATCACATTTTACATTAAGTGGCATTTACTGAGTTTAGCTTAATCTGGCATAGAGCAATATTGGAGGGGAAGAGAAGATAGTGTTGAGCATGTCTTTTAAAAGGGAAGAATTTCGATACCTTGAAAATCAGCGTTTGAAATCGTAGATTTTATTTGAATATCAACTACTGTCATCTATTGGAAATATCTAGCTACCCTTCAATTGGGGTTGTTTATATGATGCAAAAGTCAACATAAAACCAATAGCTTTTTTATGTGTATATTTATCAATGTCTCTGTCACGTTGGTTTTTAATATGGGTTTTCCAAAAATATTTTAGGTATATCGTTGACATTAGAAATGTCTTTTGAGTGCTAAAGGAAGGTGCTGTTCGGAGATGGATGGGTCTCTTTTACCCATATTACACTCTGCGACTAACTGAAAGTGAAAGTGAAAGCGTCACCGGGGCTGAAATAAACAGAATAATCTTTAGCGTTTTTCTGCTTGGTTTAAAAATCCCCAGGTTAGCACGACCTGTTCAACTACGGGCGACACCCACAGAGAAGATCCGTTTTAGACAAGAATGACAAAGCCAATCGAACAAAATGGCTTCATCTGATGACCTTTTATTGAGATTATTTCTCGTGAGCGCAAGCAGCCTCGATCAAAGCTGACAGTTCGTCAAGCGTCTTCTCGTTGCAAGGGAGATAACTGCCGAATGAGAATTGTATGTGCCATAAGTAGCGTTGGACGTATGTGCCGGGGGTGCTATGAACAAGACTTGTTTTGACGTAATCCTGCGGCTTTTGGTGCCAACGTCCAATGGGATTGTTCTATCAGAAAGGTGACAGAAATCACCTGGCCATAACGCCACCAAGGCTTGTCCCCCCACATCTGAACACTATCCTGCCAATTGGAGACTTATGGATAGCGAAGTACTGGAAATGACGTACGTGAATTGATTCTTATGTTTCGTTCATTGTTTTGTCAAATACACAGCGTTCATGATTATCTAGTCGAAGGTGTCGTTGGCGTAGATGTTTAAAGGCTGGAAACTGGAATTGGCAAGTTGAGTTCCAGTTCCGGTTGTTCACTAATATTAATGAATCCATCTTTTCTATCCCCACTACAGTTACAGATAAAATAACAGGTAAGAATTTCGCCTTCGTTATCAACTTGTTTCCTTAAACAGCAATTCGAAACTAGGAGTAGAATACACTCTTTTGCCATAAATCGGAAAAAATATCAAACCATAATTTTGATATTTTTACACTCTAAAAAAGCAAAGGAAAGTGATAATCTCTAAGGTTAACTAGAGATACAAATAAGAACAATAATGACAAAAATAACTAATCTACCCAATAATAATTAGAGTAGTGATAATGGGCCAGGTGAACTCGTGCAACTAACATAGCTTTGAAAACAAAATAAACTTAAGACCCTTTGAAAGATGCAAAAGGACGAGTCTATCCATGTCACAAAGAATGCACATGCTACACTAAATACAAATCTCCGAACATTCAGTATAATTTGAATAAAAACTCAACTTGCTCAGATTGATCTCAATTTATGTATGGCCCAGGACATAGTTTTCTGATAATCGAGGAAAGAAATTTTGTTTAACTGATGATGCGATGAGCGCCTGATAATGGTAGCAAATTATTAAATAAAGCATTTTAACATAAAGATCGTTGTGTTATATTTCACTTATAAAGATGTCACTGTTGATTATGACCTTATGAAACAAATAAAAAACAAAGTGGAATTAAATTAAAAAAGTAAATATTTTTTCAACAAAAGAATAAATTGTTATCAGATATCGTTTTAGGAAAGCGACAAAGGGAAACTGCGCTAGAAATACAAGCAATAAAAGTACTTAACATGTTGCTCTCTATACAAGTGACAAACTAAAAGTGCAAGTTACATTGATTGAACAAGGGTACAACGAATTTTGATGAAATGTGTGAATTTCATGAAATTTTTAAAACAAACAAATATTTTTTGAATTCGTCTGTTGGCGACGAATAGACCGAAAAACGGTTGCTGCTTATCCACAGGGGGGGTGGGGGGAGATTTCAACGAAACGTCTTATAAATGCTCCATTGGATTTATGTCGGGCGAACGTGTTACGTAGCTATACCATTCTTTGGAAGTTTCCAGAATGTGCCCTAAAATACGTCTGGGTAACTCGGACCCGATGGCAGCGCATTATTCTTCTAGAATAAGCTACGTTGTTGGGATCCGTGGCGTCTAGAAATAGGTGCTAATGGTCACGAAGAAGTGCAAACTAAGAAGGCATTAAGAAATAACGTGTTTATAACAATCTGCTGACCCGATTCATGCCACATGAACAGACACCAATTATGAAGCTATCGCTAGGCTTTCACGGAACTCTGATGGATATTTAGAATCCATGGCCTCATTGACTCTGCGCTACACGTGGTCCAAAACAAATAAAATTCTAACTTATCAGACCACACCTCACATTTCCATTCGTCCAGAGTACTATTAAGGACGCCATGATACCATGTGAGATGTTCTGTCCAGTTTTTCTGATGTTAATAGGGTGGGGCTTTTTGTTTTCTTATCCCATAGAAACTAAAGAATGCTGAATTGACGTGTCTCCTTGCGTCTCCTACATTTAATGTGGATCTGATTTGAGCCAGTAGCTCTTGCTTACTACTGCATGAAATTCTAACTACATTACCTTGGTCACGATTATTAAGAACCTTTCGTCAAACACTGCATTGTTCAAGGTGAGCGGCAATGTCTTTAATTAGGTATTCTCAGTACACCATATACCGAGAGATATCAGATCTCTGGAATTTCAACAATGGAATGTCCTATCTGTCAAGTATACACTATCAGAACCCTGTTTGAATGTCAATAATTCACGTCGATTTGCCATGAGTAGTCGAACTGGTGTTCCCTACTGACTAATCAAATGTCTGAGCATAACATCAATATTTAAGTGTCCCCAGCTACCATTAACTTTATATATTGATATCCCATGATTTTTTGGAACTTCGAGAACTTTGAATTTTTCACTTAAAATGGCCCTTCCGAATAATTCGGATCACGACTCTTGGGCTTTTTGGATTATTATTAAAGAAAAATCTTCAAATTTGTTCATTTGTCTGGTTGGCCATTGGAAAACGAAATCACGAAAAAGGTGGGGAGGGCCACAAAAGTGTTCTTTTTTTTTTTTTTTTTTTTTTTTTCCAAAAGGCTGATTTTATTCTGTTAACTTCCATGAGAGCTGAAAGAAATGGTAATTCTCATACTTTGGAGAAAATTTTAAAATTCTAGCCATTCTCGAATTAGTTTCTCTTTTCTTCAACGGAATCTGATTTATTTTGAAAACGGAATCTGTGTGCCGTGTTTAACGGAAGGGAGAATTCTCTCGGTCAGAGATCTGTCGGTGACATAGCGCTTACGTATTACTCAAAACTAGTTATATGAAATCAATGCTTTCTTCTTTCAATCTGCCTCCTCCACTAAGCATCTGATAATTCCTTCTCATCTAGCCCAATTTCATCGTTTCTGATAACCCGAGAAGGTGCTACTGTTCTCCCTGAAATAACAATATAACTTTCTATCTATTTATGAGAGGCCCTATAACCACTAAAAAGTGAAGATCTGAAGTTTCATAGGTTAAAGAAGGAGAGCAGGTTATGTCATGCATCTTACACTAGCTGAGCATGCTGTTGAATTAACCAGTTTATCAGAAGACAGGGTTATAAACTTCTTTAGATTTCTTTCTGATTTTTAATCTCCGATTTGACATTGAAAATACAATCACAAATGTTTTCACTTGAAAACTGATACTTTATTTACTAAGACTAGCGACACCTTTACATATTTTACAAGCAATCGAATGTACACTAGGGTTGAGTAAAAACCTCAGGTATTTAAAGAAGCGAGAGAAAGAGCATTAGATTTGAACTTTTCTGCTATCTATCTATCTTGGATAATGCCCTATATATAGGTGTGTGTGTGTGTGTGTGTGTGTGTGTGTGTGTGTGTGTGTGTGTGCGAGCGCGGGTGCGCTCGCGCGCGTGTGTGTGTGAGTGCATTATTTTTAATTTTTTTAATGATTGCCTATTGCATTGCTAGTTTTCATCATGACGTCATTTTCGTTTTAATCCACCGGGGAAAGATCGGATGTAACTGTATCATACACCGATACAGTTACATCCGATTTACCCATAGTAAAGAGCCGATCAAGCAAATAGACTGGAGAGTAGAATCAACAATTAAGAATCAATAGATTTACTCGGTTGATCAACACTTGTTATTCTGACTCATTTCGATTTATTCTCTCCTTTTCTTTCTTTTATTCTATTTTTTCTTCTCGCTTTTCTTTCTTTTTACTTTTCTCCTTTTCTATCTTTGTTTGTCTGTTTCTTTCTTTCTTTCTTTCTTTCTTTCTTTCTTTCTTTCGTTCTTTATTTATCATTTATTGTTTTTCCCTTTATCTTTTCTTTCTCAATACTTCCGTTCTATTTTTTCCTTGACAAATGCTACAAAACTTTTTTTATCATTAATTTCAATAATTTTGTTATTTCTTCCCGTGACTTACACGTCTCTTGCACCAAACACTCCCAACCTCGTTATGTAACTATCCTTATTTTTTTTCTTACATCTTACAACTTACATCTTTATTCTCACTGAGTCGACCTTTGTGATTCAACTCTACCCTCATTCATTTATCGGCTCATACTTCCATTTCAAGATGACATCACTTAAAGCATCAAAAAGTGATGCAATCCAAAGATCCAGGCACGCAGAATTCCATAGCACACGTCTATTTCCCGAAACACCTGATTAGAATAGATACGTTGGAGGGAAAACATGGTCATAGCACAGTACTAGATCAAGCAAAGGGAACTTGGTTATATAATTCGCAGATCATGAGAGAAAGACTTATAAAATTTGCAATGTGCAATCCAAATTAACTCCACATAGACATTTACAATACCATATCAAATACTGATAAGAATAAATATAAACGCACACCTTATATATATATATATATATATATATATATATATATATATATATATATCCTCATCTACATTATGACATTTGTATATTTTCAAGATTTGCGACGTTCTAATTATCTGTTTCAAAATTCAAACCTGTAAGAAACGAATCTTTTGTTATGGAAGTACTTTCTATCTTATAATGAGGTTAGTACATGGAGTACTGAGAATCAGATATTTTTGACATCTGTGCATTTTGTTAAAAGTGGTGGCGAGTGTGCAACTAAAAGAAGTTTTGACACTGAATCAACGCAATGTTAGTTAAATGAAGCAACGATTTCTTGCTACTCTATTGATTTGGTGAAAAATCGGAATGTGATGTTGAAATTAATAATGAGACACTATAGGAATGAATCGCAAGTTTATTCCGGGTGGAGCCTTGATTTAATTAACAGCTTGTTCAAAAGAATTTGTACCAAGTCCTATTGTGTAGAACCTCCTCTAGTCTTGTGAAATGCAGCTAAGTAGTCTCGATTCCATGTTGTCAGAAGACATCTTGAGAAATGTTGAGCCTCGATGGCTGCGTATATATTTGTAGGTGCAGAATTATGCTTGCGAATAGATCTCGTCGCCATCCACCACGTCCCATGTGTACTCGACTGGGCTCATATTGAGTGAACGTAGTGGTAAACCATTCGTTAGAATCTAGGAAGCTTCACAAACCAATTTTCAATGACTTGGATGCGATAATATAGTACATTATTCTGCTGTCGTTAAGATTACGGTGTTCATGAATGGTTGCAAATGGTCATGCAACGTCATCGATCAATAACGTATTTAGGCGCATCAGCAGGTATTACCTGTGGCGCATGATGACACCCCACACCGTTCCAGAACCACCACCACCACCAGCCTGCAGAGATCCTTGCTGAAAACTTGTGTTCATTGCGTCATATGGCATATATACGTCCCACCCTATTCTTTCTATAAGTTTGAAGGAAACAGAAACTCATCGGACGACATCACACGATGATATTCCTCCAGAATCCAAGTAACAATGCCATGATGGGCCAGGCAGTTCACTCTGACTGCTTCCATATCCCATGAAATCTAAATAACGATGGATGCGTGCTCGATGGGTGCGTGCTCGATGGATGCGTGCTCGATGGATAGGTGTCTAGTAACCACCGCCTTGTTATTTGAGACAGTCTAACTAGGGACCTCTGGTCACGATCCTTGAGGACCCATTGTGGGCCACTGCGCTGTTTATGGTGGACAGTAATGCTTCCATCATGTATTCCGGTACACATGTAACACCGTACATCGAAGTATGTCACATATCTCTATTATTTCAGAAATGGAATACCTCATCCGTTTGGCACCCAAAATCATGAATTGTTCGAATTCGGATAATTCACAGAACCTTCCCTAGAAAATTTTCACATTGCCTCACAAGATGTCAGAAGACAAGTGACACAGTTTTGGGCATTTCTATGACAGCAAGCTACAATGGTGCCAACGACGATTATTTTTGAATTCTTTTATTATCTTACAATTGTCATGTTAGTATACACACGCACACGTATGCATCACTAGATTGATTCAGTTTCAATTTCCCACTATTTCTGCAGGAATTGAGATTCATTTTCATTTTCTACATAAGCCTATTTGTTGATATTTAATAAGTTATCTCAGTCTGGTACAAGACTGCGATACCCTTGCATATATTTTACTCTATGGCGATGCTCTTAAATGTTTACTAAGTTTTATTTCGTTTGACACGGGTCTACAATTGTTTCCGATTGTTTTTATATTGACTCTAGTATTTTCATAAAGAAAAACTAACGTTGATAATCAGAGAAAATCAAATAATGCCTGTTTTTTCCCCATTTTATGTCTAAACTGTAAATTAAATCGAATGAAGAAGAATCTCTCAAATTGGGCAATTTTGCTCTTGACTGTAGTTTTATAATATCCACAGCACATTGGTGAACAGTCTCAATTTTTGTGTTAGTTTCTGAGAGGCGGGTTTATTATTTACACTATTTATATTCGAAATATAGTTCGCATCTTTTGTTGATAACGACAACAAAGACGAGGACAATAGAAAAATATAAGTCTTTATTCATATTTCCTATTTGCAGATATACACTCTTCGACGCACATACACACATAATATATATATATATATATATATATATATATATATATATATATATATAGTGTGTGTGTGTGTGTGTGTTTGTTTGCGCACGGGCATTACCTAAGTGTGTGTATATATATATATATATATATATATATATATATATATATATATATATGTATCAAAACGAGTTTTTTTTTTTAACCTCAACTGACAGGTAAAGTTTTTGTTGTATTCTCCCACTTTTCAAGTAAGGTGCTGTACATCGAATTCAATTATATATAAACTGTCAGATGTTCACTTCTTTTTTCTGTTTTGTCATGTACTTTCGAGCATCTCAGTCATTATAACGAACTAAGTGTGATCAATGTGGTAGACACATTTTGTTGGCTACATCTTGTCATTGTTAAGAGCACTAGAATTAGACTCAGTTCAAAGTAATGTCAGGTGTCACGGATAAACGGAAAAGCATGTATCGAATATTTATACGCGTTGTCGTTGTGTTGTACTCGTATTAAATGTTCCGTGTGCATATTCAATATTTTATACACGGTTCAACATCCTTGGGAAAAATATATTTGATTTAATGTGGGTTGTTTCTTTTGCCTAAAAATAGCTTTTTGAATATTGAGTCTTTCATTGAAGTGCTGTATAGTATTTTGGTATTATCTACTAATATTTGTCACACGTTAGTAGTTGCATTTTGGTTGTTTGTGATGCGGAGATTGATAAGTGTACAAATTACATTAAGTTTCTATAAGTGACAAGTTAACCCACGACAGCGTGTGGTGGATATGTGACCAATCTAAGAATTTAATACTGTTTTTGAATTATTGCCTTTGGAGATGCAATCTCTCAAAGAACATGAACAGCATTATTTTTTATCAAATAGGGACTGAAACACTCAGTTATTGGTAATAATTAGGTTATATATTTTAACTTTATATAGTAAATCATATGAAGACGATACTTAATTTTTTTCATAAATGAAGAACAATTTTAGGGGAAAATATGAAAAAACTTTTTCCACTTTGTCATAGTGCCTTCCTAAAAAAATGATAAATCTAAGATATTTGTTGGCCTCGGTTAGAGATATACAATAGCGAATATATATATATATATATATATATATATATATATATATATATATATATATATATACATATATATATATATATATATATATATATATATATATATATATATATATATATCAAACTTAATCTTCCATTGAAAGTACGTACTAGATATTTACTCCGTCTCCCCACTGAGACGAGTTGTGACACAAGGACTTTTTTAAAGATGGAAGTACATACTAAATGTTCTATCTATCTATCTATCTATCTATCTATCTATCTATCTATCTATCTATCTATCTATCTCTTTGATTTCTTATTATTTTTAATAAGAAAGTTTTGTTCAAGTCATATCTTATGTTCTATTTCGGCAATTCATGGCGAACGATAAAATCAGCTCTAATGACGTGCCAGAATTGTCTAGAATTGGGCAGCAATATTTTTTCTTTTTCAAATAATCACCACCTATCCGCAAGTCTTTCTATAAACATATGTGTTTACATTCAGCATAAGAATAATAACACTACCCATGGAAATTCTATAGTTCTTTGCAAAATCAAGACTGTTTCAACGTTTTTACTTTAATGACATTCATATACAAAATAAGGCACTGAATATTTTCCTGTCTGCCTAAGTAGATTAGGCAGACATGAAAATAAATGAAAAACTAGCGTAGACTCGCAGTTTTTCTCGAGTTATAAGACTGGTTATGTTTGTTTTTTCTCGAAACATCTTCTAGACAGCGACATTTCGTTCCATGTTAAGTAAACAAATTCTTCACTATTTCGCTATCCAAAGGATATTTTTAATATCATATCAGGAATAAACATTAAATCTATCTATCTATCTATCTATCTATCTATCTATCTATCTATCTATCTATCTATCTATCTATCTATCTATCTATCTATCTATCTCACAGTAGCTCCCCAGCAAAGGATACGCACACGTTTTTGCATTTATTTTTATTGTATATTTATAATATATATATATATATATATATATATATATATATATATATATATATATATATATATATATATAAATACAAATATTTCATCTAGCACTTAGCTGATAGATGTTATATTAATCACCCCGACTCCAGAGTTTCGTAGACGAAGCTTCTTGTACTGGCTGGGTCCACTCGTCAGGAAGTTTCAAAAGCATTATCATTCTTTTTCACTCCCAGTAATTCCTTGAATGTTAGTGGCTTTATTGTCTAGGTTGGGGGAACTGATTGAATATATTCATATATATATATATATATATATATAATTTAAATGTGTATATTGATTTTGAACATATATTTATACATAAATAATATGAACGTCCGCACACATATATACACACACATATATGCATATATATGTATGTGTGTATATATATATATATATATATATATATATATATATATATATATATATATATATAAGTGTATATTTTTTATACTATTTTATATATTTTTTCAGAGCAAATATAAATGTACTGAACATTTGTGTTCATATAATATAATCATAACAATTCTAAAAATTACAAGAGCCCGCTATATTTATCAAATAACTATTCAAATAATTCAAAACTTGTCTCGATGCAGCCTCAGAAGCGACTGCATACACGGATCAGGTGGCTGTTGTGCTGCTAGTTCGTCTTTCTCACGAAAAGAAGTGAAGTAGACCAGGGAATTTATATTAGGATAGTTAAGAGACCACATGATGGGTTTGTAATAATCATCCAAATTTCTCAGGTAGCACCATAGCAACTAGTCATGTTAGAAATGGGAATGGGGCTCATATCCAAAATTTCGTTGAAAGAGAAATTTCAATCTTAAAATTGGCGTATACTGCGTAATATTACGTTTGATGGTTAATTAAAAAGTGTGATACATATACTGGTTGTGAGATGACATATATTTATTTTCGACTATTTATATCTATACTATGATGCGTCAAATTTTATTTCTATTAGTTGAACTTTATCTGTGCTACTGGAATTAACCTACACAAGTTTTTTTTTTCCTTCAGGAAAAATATCAATCTTATTTTTTAATAAACTGGGTAAACTTCAATGAAATAAAATATCGATATTTGTTGATCGAAGCGAACATATTAACACTATCTTTTACAGGCAATGGCTGATGACACTAATACTCTTATCACAACAACTTTTCTTTGAAGCAGACATTCCTTGTCTACAACTAAATTTGCCATATGGTCAAATTTATCGAGTGGTACACGAACTCACCATGAAAGGCGATCAGTCTGGTATGTTCTAAGTAGCTATTTATTGGACAGTTTGTGAAGCAGTCAGAAATATTTTATCAATGGCTTGCGAAACTGGCACCAATTAAAGCAAGTTTTCCTTGAAATGAACAATAGGTTGATAGCCATCTCCTTATATCTTGTTATGATGAGTGAAACGTTGAAAAATTAGATAATAAACAATGCAAAGAAAAGAAAGTATGAACAATTTGTAGTTAAATGCTAATTAGAACTGACAATCAGTTTTGAAGACAAAGATTGATATCTAGCTTTCCGGATGTTGGCTAATATCCGTTTTGATCGATAAAAATAGTTTTAGTATCCGGGTTGAGGTCTCCAGAAGGTCTGACTGAAATTTAACGACCGCTTTGAGGCAGGACATCAAAAGCAAAAGGTCGTAATTTATGGCGGCCACATATCAAAACATTTTTTGAATACAGGAGATAGGAAACACACCAGTTCTCAGAGAGAATGGTGAGAATTTAATACACATACACGCACACATACATACACACATACATACAGGCGCACACACACACACATGCACAATTATGCTGTCACTCATTAGCAGTTGAGATTTCAGATTTTGATCATTTTGGCAATAATCGTTTTCGCAAATAAATTTTCTTTTGGCAAATGATAAAGACTGATAAAGATAACATGCACAGAATCATCCTCCGCCCTTTTGCCAGCCTCATGCCGATTTTTTCCAGATGCATTTTATTTTATAAAAGAACAAAACGATCTTTCGCACTATATATTATATTAGGTTGGTGCAAAAATAATTTCGTTTTCTAACATATGTTACTATCTGAGAAAACGAAATTATTTTTGTACCAACCTAATACGATGTGCTGCCTAAATGTTATGAACATTAGAGGGCGAAATAACATTCAGTGAAAGTAAAAAGATTGATAGAAAAAGAAAAATCAGGATTCAATTTGAGAAATGTGTTAAACGTTTAGCAAGTCACGACAAACGCTGAGTAGCTTTTCAGAAAAAAAAAACACACAAAAAAAAAAAAAAAATTATCAATCTTTGCACATTTTCCTAATTTTTAGTAACCAATTTGATGTCAAGTTTTCCTACAGTTTTTGAAAAAAATTGTAATAATAAATTCATAACAGTCAGTCAGTATTACTGTTGGCTTTCGAGTACCTGATTTCACAGGCAAGATTGTTTCTTCCATCGTAAAAAAAAACAAAAAACAAAAAAAAAAAAAAAAAGAAGAACAACAACAACAAAAATTCGCCAAAGTCTCTGAGGAACTTTTCAGTAGTTTGAGCATGAGCAGACAAAAAGTGAGAGAAAGATATATGAATTCGAAAGTGACAGATGTGGAGAATATGCCGGATGGAGAAGAACTCTGTTTCCTAGCTTTAGATGTGCTGCATTAGCAACAATAAGATGGGAGTTTTCATAGACAGCAAAATTAACGGTTTGCTTTTCTCTTCCAATGTGTCATTTAAACGAGCTAATTGTTTGGTGTAAGCATTTCAGGTAATATGAATTTGAATAAAGATTTCCTTTTGATATCTGCCAAATAGAGAGAAGAACATTAAGCGCATTACGTTGAGGTTGAGATGTGGAAAAATGTCCTGAATATAGCGAAGAGTTTCTTCCTTATGGATTCTTCTAATGGATTTATATTTCATTCTTAATGACTATCATGTCAAAAATTACTTTTGTGTTTAGCCAGAACCCCCCCCCCAAAAAAAAAACTGTCCCCTTGCATATGGGTCCGTGCTTCTAGGTTCTGAGATTTAATAATGAACTTCAACTTCATTGATTTCTTTAGCACTCAGCAATATATAATGCTCAAAAGTTTTGCATCAAATTTTGCATTATATTTACGAAGTCGCATCAGTGTACGCAGCCTAAATTTAGATCCGAAATGCACACTGTATAATTTTCGATGTATGTGCACATCTTCGTTGTATTTCGACATAATCGGAGATGACACACCTCAAATAGATAAGGATAGGTAGAGTAAGTGTACAGACGGGGTGTGAAAGTTGGTGGAGGATGACAGTTTTGTTCAGATTGATTTAGCTTTTCGTTGCAAAGCAAGAAGATAATTTCTGTACGGTTGAATCTGAATGGACGAGTAGAAGTCTGTACTCTTGTCTTAATAGTGAATTGGAGCTGTTTTAAGTTAAATAGGTTGACTTGTGGGGATTTGCACATTGTCGTCGTCATTCATCTCTTGGATGGCTAGTTTAAACATCGTACTGAAGAATATAAAAATCAACGTTGAGATTAGAATGCAATATTATTTTAGGCCGCTTACGATGGCGAAAGTGCTTCAGACTTCTCTGCTCATTGTAACAACCCGGCAGCATCAGATGCAGTTGAAAAAGCTGACTGAGTGGACAACCGAGTTTAGTTCACTCAAAAACTCGATTTGTTGACAGTGTCAGATACATTTGTTAACTCAACAAATGCGGTATATAACTCTTTGTTATAACAATTTCCCTCGATTTGTCTTCGAAAAAATGACCGCTGCACCACCTCTTGCACCAACTTCTCATTGTATCCAGCAGAATTCTCACAGGCATTTTGCCAGCAATACCGGTATTTATAGGATTATAGTAATTGTGCATTTTTAATCCCATAACTTTATTCCTATTTGTAGACAAGGATTTGGGGGAGCCTTGAATGTAGAACTGTGCCTCCGTACACCTCCTTTAGATAGATGCAATCAATGTCTGTAGTACTGCCACATTTTAGCTGTGAGATTACATTCCCAATTTCTTGTAGTGTATATGTTATATTTTGTTTAGCTGAAAAGTCGCAGGATACGTTAAATTGCAGATTTCTGAACACTTGGCAGTAAAATGTGTTCAGATTAAACGGTTAATGATTGTTTAGTTTGTCATAGTGTCTGTGCTGCGTAAGGTTTATTGAGTCGAGGAATAAAGACGAAGGGCTTCTTTCAGTGGAATCTCTGGTAGTATGCAACGTCACAAATAATTTTATGACTCGTGCAGATTTCTTTCGAGAATGTAGAATCCTGATAGCAGTGTTTTTTTCCAAGCCGGGTGATTGGGCGAGGAGATATGTCTAATATGCTGCTCTGTTTTTTTGTGTGTGTGTGTGTGGGGGGGGGCAGAAGCCTTTCTGTATTCAATGATTTCGCTTCCTTGCGGAGAAGCCGAGGAGGTTTTTATAATAGATTCTAGGATGGTGGATTTTATGTTTCCAGAGAACATGAGAAATTTCCTTCTGACAGTAGCCGGTGTCACGCCTGTTTTGCAGCTTCTCATGGAAGACTGTTTTCATCTTCTTGTTGCGAAGGCAGCCAACCGTGAGGGTTATCCGGTTGTTCCGTTCCTCTTTGGTTTGGGATTTAGGTGGAGATTGGGTTTACATCCGATAAGGTGGTAGTCGGAGAAGTTTACTTCTCTAGGAATTACACTTGCGTAGTGCACATTTTTATTTATCTTTTTGGCGAATAAGAATGTAGTTAATGAGATGCCCATGTTTGGTATGAGTGGGGGGGGGCATTCACATAGTGTTTAGTTTGATTTTTTTGTTTAAATAACATGTTTGTGATGAGGAGCAGATCTCTAGGAGAAGGCTTATCGTTTTCATTACGCTTATCTACACCAGGTATCCTGCGTACACCTCTCCAGGATTCGGCAAAAGAGACTAAAAACAAATTATCGCAGGATGTTATTCGCTATCTGACGATGCATACCTGTGTGAATTTCTAAGAAAGCAATGTTTATTAATTTGTGATGTGAGTATTGTTAATGAAATCCTTACTTTGGAACTTACACATATTCTGAACTGTATATGTGATCATATAATTTAATCAAAACTATAAACTATGAATACGTTTAATATTGAGTAAATTATAACAATTTTATATTCGGTCAGTGAATATAAATTCAATAAAATTTTTAGTCGATAGTCAAGATAACGAACATAAAAGAGTTTCGTATACTCTTTCGCCATAATTTTTTGTGGAAGTAATGTAAATTGTAAATGTCAGAAAATGCAAAAAGTATGACACTTACGGTCAGTCTATATTTGTAACGTGTTAATGCATTGCGAACGTTGAACAAAAGAGCATTTTCCAAAGCTCTTAATTACAATTGATTAGGAAGCACCTCCTTTAAATCGATTTCAATTGTAAAACTGAAAATGATATTAAAACATTCTATATACATATCATCAACCCAAGGACGGTACAAGGGTTTAGTGGGCCCCCACCGAATCTATGATAAGGGGTTCCCGAATCTATGATACGCCCTCCCGCCACTCTACTGCATAACAGTTTTCATAAGGTAGCCTAATTATGTACAATAATAGATCATATGCAATATAAGTCATCAATTTAACTAGAAAAACTGAAAATAAATAAAATGTACCTAAATGCAAATTGGGGATATGTCATGATAGATCATTCCATTCCATTTCATTTTAAAATAAATCAACAATGTTTTGCGGGAGTTTTTAACATCAACTTGAAATTTTTCTTGTTAAAAAGTTGAATAATTTTTAACATATTCAACATTATGACAGAAAATAGTGAATTTTATATGGTGTTTTTTTCGAAATTTAGGATTAACAGAACAAATTCACGGATTTGGATAACAACAAAAAATAATCCAGAATTACGTCAAAATCCGCGAAAAGTTTTCATCCTTTAATATTCGGGTGTGCTTAATTTAATTTGTAACTTATATAAATGTAGGTAGAAAAAAACAAATGTTGATAAGATAGCGAAGGTCACAAAACACTGCCCTGGGTCCCTAATCAGGCTTGGACTTCTCAGTTGGTTGGTTCGGGTGTAGTACTCACCGGCCTTGATCATAGATATTGGTGACAGTTGTCCTTTGAACAGGACTGTGTGAAAACACATACATAAGATTCACGTAGTTTATAATGATTTTAGGAAACCTATATTTATTTATTACTTCTTTTGTAATATTAATTAATTCTTAATTTTTCTGCAATCATTTCGATACATTTTTTTACACTCAGCGGCTTTAGCTCTATGTCTGCTTGGATACATTTCAGATTATTTTCTCTGTGAACAATAAAAGTCAATACAGAAAATCACATAATATTAGTTTGTACGCATACACACATAAAAAGAAAAATTGTCAGTTATCTTTTATGAAACTTGTATAAAAGAGGGATTGCTGTCCAAATATACAATAATATATATATATATATATATATATATATATATATATATATATATATATATATATATATATATATATATATATATATATTGTTATCTGTACGGTAAATGTGAGCTTGTGTTCTCTTCGCATTAATCATTTTGGAAATGGCATGAAAGCATTTCTTCCTGAGACATGTCACATTAATAGATATAGTATGACTATGTTTTCTCCTTAGTTGACGGAGAACAAAGTAGGAAGAAGTAATGTTTGAAAAACTACACTTCTACGACTACTGTAGCAGCTTAATATTATTAATATCAGCAGAAGTTGCTAGCTCTGTATCATTACAGATTGACCTAGAGAAGCAAAAGTCATATTGCTTATCTGAAAGAAGGTCGTACGAAGTGAGATGCTTATCCAATTCAGAGTTGATATGAGCGTTTAGTACTTTGACGAAAAGGAGTAAAAAACTAATAGGACAATAATTCAAGAGATCATAATGTTCGCCAGAGTTTTTAAAGACATGAACTACAGAAGTGGATTTTCGACAAGCTGGAGAGCAAGAAACAGCAAGTCATTTATTGTAGAGTTTGGAGATAACAGGAGCCAGTACAAGAGGACATGTCTTTAGGATAATTACAGGGATACCGCCAAGTTCACAAGCCTGTTAGGGATCAAGTTTGGAGATCACAGAAACCATGGACTGAGTTATACGCATATAACTCAATAGAAATTCCGTTTTAGGCGGGGAATCAGGCAAAGATACTCTTGATGAATCGAGAGTGTAGTTGGAAGAGAATTTCCCAGCAAAGAAGATAACAATACCACAAACGATGAGAGGAAATTAACACGCGAGTTGTTGTTTTTTAAGTTCAAATATTGGTATCTTGGAAAAATAGAATGTTTGGTGCGGACTTTGTCATTAAGACGAGAACGATTCAAAAATATAGGATTATCGCCAATAAATTTAAAGTTACTAATCGACCTTTGCTCTGAATTTCAAATATTGGCACACAAAGAAAAATGCACAAATCATACCTTTTATGAACGCTTGTATGCGACTACATGCTTAATTTGCTGTTAATGGAAAATATATGCCAAAAATGACATGTGTATGTGTGTGTGTGTGCACGCGCGTATGTTTTTGTGTGTGTGTGCGCACGTGTTCGCTTAGATTCCTTTCATTTGATTAATAAAATCCGGATGTAGAAGCGTCGCAAAGATGCTGAAGAATGTTAACAAATGTCTCGTGTATGTGTGGATATACATACGGGAATCTGGTGCTTCGGATATAGAACATGTACTGATTGGTTATCGATCGATCATCCTCTATTCAGCTGTCATGTGGCTTCTTTGGCCACTCAGGTGTAAACTATCAGCTATATCCGGCACCTGTAGGTGTTGTGCAGTAAGGAAGAAAGATAAGAGATAATAGGCATTCACGTTATCGGCCAGCAAACGTCGCGCTTGATGATTTCAAGCGCAGTTCGCTCACTGGTTCTCATCAATACAGCAGCAGCGATCCTTTTCCTTCGCTTCCCGCCAAATTCTTTTCGGGAGAAAATGAATGCAAGGGACTTTTGTGGTAAGTGGTCGGAAAGAACAGGACAAGTAGACGATTCAGATGAGATGAAGTAAAGAGATCTGGAAGTCGAATGTGATTTAAAATGGAAAATAAATAAAAAAAAAAACATTTCGGAAAGCAATGAGTCTGGCCATAAGTGTATATGTTTTGTTTAGTTTTCTAACTAAAACTCTACAATCCATTTTGAAGATGTGGGTGCAAACGAAACAACAACCACAACAAAAAAAAAATGTACTTTTTGTGAATGTAATAAATTACAGAGGCTATTGTGTTACTTGAAATGGTGTTATCTCTGATGGCAATGGCAAACTTTTGTATTTTAAAAAAATATTCCAATATTCCTTCAATATAGTGAAAGCAGATACTAAAAAAAACGTATATAAAATACAGGAGCTAAAATGTAAAATTTATAAAAATATATATATATTATACATTTTTTCCTCACCGGTAACACAAATATGAATTTCATGCACAACGCAGTTTTCAGGTGTTGTTTGAAAAACATTATTTTATTAACACCAGCACTCAATGAACGATATTATATATATATTCACACACACATGCATGCACGCGCGTGCACACACACACACACACACACACACACACACACACACACACACACACACACACACACACACACACAGAATAAATATAGATTTCTATTTAACATAGAATTTTTGCCCTCAATATTGACAAAAAAATGATGGCGAAAAATACATTGGAAATACTGTAAGACTTTCGGAGATTAGAAATTTGCCAATATGATCGTATATAACGCTTACAGAATTCAAAAAACAAAAATAAAGTAACATAAATAGTCTCAATAAAACTAAGCATATAGTATTACCTATCTTCTTACCAAGTCCAAGCCTAAAGTCGAAAGAATTTATCATATTTGTCATAACTATTTCAACAACAATAAGAGATTTTAATCAACACAAAATAACAGTAACATTAGATCTGAAGCAGAATTTACAAAAATGTTCCTAAAGTTACACATGTAAGACATCTTAGGAATTTAAGTAATAGATTATATGAACTGAAGAGATTTTACAAAACTCACTGCATTCGTTGTTCATAGAAACATCTTACCATAATGAATGAATGCATTTCTGATTAAAAGAGAAAGTTAATTTATTAAAATGTATTGAATGTGCACTAATTTTTTAATCCTCCTGTTAAATTTATGTCCAGGGTTATTCAACATGTTTCCTTTACACACACACACACACACACACACTTATATATATAATGAAATCTACTCATGTTCGCAGAACATGAAATACAGTATTAAACATTATGAAGTACTAACTCTCATATTTTGTTACATGATCGATTTAGTCAGGTGATGAATTAAGCGAAGTTAAAGAAATGATGGAAATAAATGAATAGTTATTCCCCTGTGACAAAGTAAAAGGAGTATTGTTTTTGTTTAAATGAACTTTTGGAGTGAATGGGTTAACAAGTTTTTTTATTCGATGTTGAGTGTCGATAGATTTTCATTATTCGCGCTTATCAATGTGATTGAGCGTAAACAATGACAAAGTTCAGATGACTCTAAAGAATGTTTTTATTTGCTCTCAAACAAATCCCACGAAATGGAAAGACAAAACAAAGATGGCCAAGATTAACCTGTTTATACTTTTCGACAGAAATATGTAAATGAATAATGAAATAAAAATGAAATCAAAATATTATAGACACATGACACCGAAATTTTCAAAATCCATGGAAGATATAAAAATTACAATCGGGACGAATCTGAGTACAAAGAAAAATAGGAAAAAAACACACACACGTAATCACACACACACACACACACACACACACACACACACACACACACACACAGAAAGATGATGTAAGAGAAAGTGAGACAGAAAGTGAAAGAACTAAATTTTCACTCGATGAAAATTATAAACTGATGAATAAGATATTTTCAATAACTTTAACCAATATCCCCCCAGATAGACACCATCTTTTTTTCGGATAGAAAAACTATAATTTTGGAAAGTGAAACTTTTACTGAAATATGCTGGAAAATACGAACTGGTTAACACTCTATAGGAAAAATTGATGACAGGCTATTGGGTAGAAATTACTATGTTTGGATATTCCATAATAGTTCATTGCATTTTTATCAGTTTAAAGGAAGCAGTTATTGTATGAAGCTGTTATTCTTCATACATTTCCATAAACTGGTGAAGTTGGAAAAAGGTTGAATGCTGAGAAAAAAAGTCGAATTTTTCATTAATGAACATTAATATATTGTTGGATATACATACATGCATAATGGCGGCTACGATCTTATATTCTCTTGGATGCTATTGCAATAATTGTTACATTAATGTTTTGGTGAACTTACAAATGCCATTTTAGTCCACCAACCGAGGCATATTCTTTTTTTACATATATTATATCATATCATATCTATCTATCTATCTATCTATCTATCTATCTATCTATCTATCTAATTCCCGAAAGTTGCAAAAAATAATAGCCGCAGTTTCTTTGTTCATCAATCTGTATACCCTAGTCACAAAAAATGTACACATGTTTTGGCTAATATCTCAGTGAACCCGGAATTTTATCAAATGAAAATAAAGGCAGATAGGTTAACCCTAAAATTATAAGTAAGATGACAATCTTCCTACTGTGAAAGTCTTACAATGGTTTAAATTGATGCTGGGGTAAAATTAATTTGTATTGCCAGTGTGTTAGGTCTGTGTTACACCAGACACTGTTATACACTCTGCAAAAAGTGTGCATAAATTTTACTCACTTTTAATTAAATAAATCTTTAAGATAGACACAGTGTGAAGAAAGATTGACTAAACCTATTTTGGTACAATAGCAAAATTTTCAGTGGGTATCAAATTCAAGATTTGATAGTAATGGTTAATAAGTTTATCTCGCTAATCATTACCTCATTCAGAGGTGTTTATAGCGTAACAAGTGATGCTGAAAATAGGCATGAAAATGCTATAAGCGACTCGAACCATGGTAAAAATCCTTACAGATTTGAGTCATGGAGACTGATTATCGGGTTTAAGTGTACAAAAAGCGTTATTTGACGTCTTTCTTATAAATTTTAGTGTACTTATTTAAAATTTAATGATATGAAATGTGTTTTCAAAAATGAATGAACAAGATCAACAATTACAACTGAAAAAGACTAGATATTGTCAAAATCAATAACGAAAATAAGATAGCAATAATTAAATTGTAATAATCATTTAATTAAATACTCAGAACTACATTCAAAGATTAATACATAAAAATACGAATATATATATATATATATATATATATATATATATATACACATACTTATTTAAAAATATGGTTCCATCGCTACACAGGAATTACGATGTTTCAAAACAGAGGCTAAAAATATCAAATTCAATTATAGAATTAAATTAAAGTCCCCAGTTCTGTTTCATTTTCATGCGAATTTTGGATTAACTTATTTTGAAATTTACTGAGTTTTGTATCATTTTCACTACCAACTAATTGTATCAATCAATCAATCAATCAATCAATCAATATATATATATATATATATATATATAAATTTTATTCTATCTGCGACTTGCAGTTTCATAAGTCCTCATGATTTTGGGGGGCGTGGCTCAATATTCGGTGGAAAGAGGCAGAATATTTTCCAGAATACATACCTGTTCAGTATCTTATTCCACATATTGAGAAATATGAGGAACTGGTAGTGGGAAAAGAGATTATTTTCCCCAAGTTCTTGGTATTATGATATAGGATATATAACACAATTATATGATAACTATATTATCATATAGGATATATAACTCAAGTAGCCCGGATGTATGTAATGAAGAAAAGGGGCAATGGAATAAAACTTACAAATCGTTCTTAATGAAAAATTTATTCTTGCGTCTTTTATTTAATATTTTCAAATCATCTTTGCCCTGCAAGTCTGCCAGTTTTTCTGGGATGCACAAATTGCATAAACCTGCCCTTTTACCGTAGGATTTGCGCTCTTCTTTAATTTTCCAATATTAAGAAGATAAAATCGTGGCATTACATACCTTTTCATTGGCCATTATTCAATCTATGATTGTAGCATCACTTTTCCCATTTCTTCCTCTGCAGCCCTTCAAACTTTTTCTCTCAGTCATCCAAGACAAGTAACTTTTGTAATTTAAAAAAAAAAGAAAAAAATAATTTTTAATTATGTTTTAATTTAGTATTAATATAAAACACTTTGCTGCTACAAACATTTAAAAACCTTGTAGCTATCCTCATAGTTGACTTTATTTATCTTTGGCCGCAATTCTCTTATAAAGAAGGGCTTCCAGAATTTTAAGCTTTTGCTTGTTATTATTTTAAGTACTAATGTATTTTTGACTAATATCTGTCTAAACTGTGAATGTGGACATGAGTGTTCCTTTAAATGTTCTGAGAATTAATTGTGGTCATTCAAGTGAAACATAAGCCTTGTCGTCAACGTTGTCGTTCTAAAGACAACATATATATTAACATTTTTATCAATGACGCAATCTCCCAAAGGACATGTAAAGTGATATACATTTTTTGTTAAGTTAGAAAATTTACCTTCCTTGTGTAAATAAGACAAAATTTTTGAATTTCAAACGCTGTAAACGAACAGTGAAAAATATTTTGAATTTACGGGGCTACTGTATACACATCCACAGATATTTTGCCCATCAGAATATGGTCTCAGATTAGATTGAAAGTACTCGGCAAAATTAAAATTATATAAAAGACAATTTTGGTATTTTTCTTTGATCAATTTTCTACAGCCACCAATAAGAAATTAATTCATGGAATTGAAAGGGTTAAAACCTGGGAAAAAGAAACTCAAGTAGTTTAGTGGTTTTTAGATATTAAACGTTTTTTTTTTAATGACAATTTTACTGTTACACTCGGTATATATATATATATATATATATATATATATATATATATATATATATATATATATATATATATAAGAACACCGGATTATAAATCTTACTGTTCTTTCTTATTATTTTAATATACACAGAAATTTCTATGTTTCAAAACTGAAACTAAAATTGTAAATTTAATTATAAACAAAATATTAAGAATGTCTGTGCTTATAAATTCAGTAAATTTCTTAGAAAGTTATTCCTAGCATCGCTTGATAATGGAACAAAACTCTGGATTTTAAATTTAGTTTTTATAATCAAATTTACAATTTTGAAACAGAAATTTTGTGTCGCGATGGTATCCTATTTTTAAAAAGAAAATAATTTTAATATATATATATATATATATATATATATATATATATATATATATATATATATAATAGATTCTATTTTTAATCCGACATATTTTTATTACAACAAACGTTATTTTAGTGGATAACCGAGCAACAAAGATGATTATCATGATATAACAGACGAGCGATGTAATAAGATTTTTGCCTGACAAAGTTCAGCAGTCAGTGAAGAAATTCATAACAACACTATTCTGGGGTACATATCGGACTTCATATCAGATTTATAGGTGCAATCAATGGGCAGATTGTGGGAAATCATTAGTTGAAAGCGAGCAAGACATATGCTAAAAGACAAGCTGAATCACTTCCGGCCATCATAACATCTGAGTGGCTCCAACGATATCGTTTTACCACATCCATCGTTGTTGTAATTTGGTTCCTTTAGATGATCTTCTGATTTTGTCTATCAAATGACGTTTATTTTCGGAATCGATTTCACACACTGTTGTTGCAGAGGTCCAAAGGTTGCTCTTGTCACTTGACACCACATTTTTCAAGTACGATAATTATGACCACGTACATTGATTGAACACCTGAGCTTCAAGATCGATAGCAACTACGTGGAAAACTTAGCCTAGTAGTAATGTTAGCCTATGCAGAATGTTTTGTTCGTAGAGTAATAAACATATTGGGCAAGTAGATGTTTGTATCTTACTTTTCGGACATTCCTTGTATGTATTAAAATATTTACTAAGTTCCGTCTAGTTTGGTGCAGAATCGCAATAATGAAGAACTCACTAAGGATCACACACACGTGCGCAGACACACACACGTGTGAGTGTTTGTGCATGTGTGTGAAAGGGATATGTTAATGGCAACACTTTCAGTTGAATCAACAGTTGGCATTTGGATGCAAATAGAAACAAGTTTCAGACAGCGAAATTCTCGGCAGGTATGTCGCCTCCCAAAGTAAAGAAGCAAGTAAATATATACAAGTAAAGAAAAAATACTGTTTACAGATTTGTGCAATAAAAAGTTATAAATAAATAAAAAAAATCTTAATCCGAACGTTTGTGTGCAAAAGAGCATTTTCACTCTAAAATTATCAACGATTACACATCCTCCAAAACTAAAATACCCAAGTCATGATAAACGAGAGAAGATCAAAAAGAAAAAAAAAAAAAAAATTAATAATACCAATATCTCGAAACCAAAACGGAAGTTTAAAAAAAAACCAAAAAAACAAACTCGGAAGCCCAGCTATCAAAGAAAAACATTTTATCTAAATTGACGGAAAAATGTTTGACTTGCTATTCACAAACTATTAAAAGCCTTAAAAAGAAATAATCGAAGGAAAAAAATGAAGAATATAGAAAAATATAGAAATAAGGGAGAAAATATCAACTAAACAAAAACAAGCTGTAGCGCAAAAAAGAGAAAGAAACACAAAGAAAGAAAATTAGCAAAATACTGACAATGAGGAAAATAACATTAATTCGTTTCTATTTCGTGGCTTTGTGAGAGGCAGCGACATCGTTGGATTGGGTTTGAGTAGAAATACTACATGCAAACCGGATAAAATGACATCAAGACTTTAAAACTAAATGATCAAAGATATGAAACTCATACAGACAGGTTTGCACGCATGCTCATTCAGGAACAAAATAAAAATATGTAAAAAAAATAAAAACAATCAATAAAATGTAAACAAATATTTAAAAATACACCAAAAGACAGATCTCAACGCTCATTAATTCAGTCATATTGGAATAAAAGGTTTTCGTAACAAAGTCGGAGAGTGCAAATTGTCTTCTAAAATCTTGTCAAACAAATCTCTCTGAAATTACAACAAAGGAAAAAGAGATTTCTCTGATATGCAAGTTAATATTTTCTTCGTAAAAATGCATAAGCCGATGGAGAATGTTTCATAATAGGGAAATACAAATAAGAATTGATAATCTTTAAGTATTTTTCCATGGAAGAAGTTGAAATACCGAAAACGACCTTAAAATTGGGAATAATTTGAAGTTAAATTCATTTTAGACAATAAAATGTTTTGAATTATAGATTCTATTTGAAATATATATATATATATATATATATATATATATATATATATATATATATATTGTTGAAATTTTCACCTTACCTTTCAAAATTTGACCAAATAACAGAATTTAGGAACAATCCCTTGTTGGACGAAGGACTTTTCAGTTCACTCTCGTGCATACATATACAGTGCGTTTGCCACAAAATGACGGTTAATATGCTACATTAGCAATGATTATAATTCCCTCTTGTTTACATGTTTGTGTGATTCTGTGGCTCGGTAGAAATAAAAAAGCTAAAATGATGTTTCGGACACTTTACAGACATTTCGGAAATAAATAACCACGGTAATTAATGCAGCAAAACTAATTTAGATCAGACTCAACAAAATAATTCACATTGCCAATGCAGCAATTTCAGGTGCGTGATGCAAACTGTCTTAGTAGGAACAGGAATTCACTTAGAATTGTGTAAATCATTTAGATTCGACTAATGAAAACAAAGGCTATAAATAGAAATTAGTAAAAACAAGAATCTGCGTAAGCGACAAGAATTAATTTCTGGTAAAATGTTGAACAGAAATGTGGTAAATGAAGGAAATACAGAGGAAAAAACAAAACAAATGAGATTGACAAGATAGTTAAATAGTGTTATAAGTTTGCGTAATCCTCGTCGCCAAAATGTTGTAACGTAGGGAAGGTTACTAAATAGAATAATCATACGAAAGTTACTAATGAACGATAATAATTAGGACAAGAACAACACATATAAGATTCGCCAGCGGCGCGTAGAAGTAGTCAGCTGCTAGAAGCGAGTCAAGTGAATTTCACAATGAATCTCCAACTGCAGGATATTTGCCAACGGCCCCACGCGGTTAGATGTGGCACAAGGCTGAATTTAACATGAGGTATCCGAGCCCGTAGGCTCGGCCAAAAATTCCCCGTTGACTCCGTATAAAACGGGGTTGGGTAGCTGTTTCCCGAGACGAGACACTGCCCTACGACACAGCTTCGTCTGGGGATCCTCTTTGCGCGGAGGCAGAGAGTTTAACCAGCACAGCTGGAGACGAATCTCCAAATGAAGACCAACATACATACATTTATGTGAATGGGGACATACTCATCTTCCGTAGGTATGCTGCAACAAATACCAAGAAAAAACATAAAAAATTATAGTACATGCAAATAATAACAATGTGAATCTGAAGACTATTATAGATTTAGAGTGTGGGAAAACTGAAGAAGAATAAAATTGAATAGAAACGAATTATTACATTACTATGACAGCATATAGTAAACATTCGTAGTTGTTTCGATTCCAGTGAAGAGCTGATTTCTGATTTAATTATTAATAATAGCAATTAACAAAACTAGTAAAATTCACAAGTAATTGTATGAAGAACTGGAGAATAAAATAGCGAAAGAGAGATCCTGACAGAGATGATTATCAAAAGAGAGTTCTTTCAGGAAGATGTCATGTTTCCGTTCGTCACTATTATAACCAGAGTCTCACTGAATCTAACGTCGAGAAAATTATTATGGGGAATGACAATTCACGATCCTGGGAGAAAAGTAGATAATCTGGAGTTATTCGTAAAGAACAAAAAAGAATCGGAAAAGACTGATTAAAGGAGAAATGTTAGCAATGAGAAGAATGGAATGCGCTATAGAGAGACGAGAAGTATTAGCAAATACGAAAGACAAGTGAAGGAATTGAGTTACCATATAACAAAACACTTAAGGCATTAACTACAAAGAACAACTACAGATACTTTGAAGTACTTGAATGCGATTCTGTAAAGCAGGAGGAAATGAAAGAACAAAGATAAATGGAGAATAAGAAAGATATGAAACTAAACGGTAGGAATTTAAGGAAGTGTATAAATACATTGTCAGAGGAGAGATGCATAGAACTGGATTTTTAATCAATGCATCGACTGACAAGGGCGTTAATGACAATGCACAAGGTTGTACACTCCAGAGATACAATTGATAGAAATGGTTGATCAGTCAGAATCGCGAACATGACAAAAATAAGATTTGCAAAAAAGTCCAACTGAGTATTGAAAAGATGAAAACGGCATGAATCAGTAAAAAACAAAACAAAAAAAAAAAAACATAAAAGTAAGAACAATAAGCAACGCAGTACAAGAACATAAAAGAAAATTTAAGAGACAGATAAAAAAAAAAAAAAAAACATCGCAGAAGAATATTCATGAACATGGTTATAAAAAGGATACCTGAAAAGTGAAACGGAATCACTTATTGTAGCAAACCAGAACAAATATACGAGAAACAATTTTATGAAAGTGAAAATACATAAACGGCTGATGTAATGTCTGTATTATAAAAGTACACGATAATTTAATAAAGCAAATATCACGTTGAAAACAGGTACTTGTACGATCACCGAAGATAAGCAACGTCGAACCTGGTCAATACCTAGATGGGTGACTGCTTGGAAATACCAGGTGCTGTAAGCTTGGATGTGATGCAGGTGGATAATGGTTCGAAACTTGAAATCGGAGAGCCAAGTCTTATCCAGCCATGTTCAGTATATTCACTTACGCATAAATACCCTTGGAAAAGTTATGAATACACGACTTCTTCCTCCAGCTTAGGACTTGCATCCGTAAAATCATTATTATCTCGATAAAGTTCTTACAATACTTACAAAAGTATTTTCTGGCTTTAAATAACCTGAAAAACGTAGATAATCCGTAAAAAAGAAATCAATGTAAACCTAAAAAATAAAATCATTCTGGCATCAAAAGGGACCATCTTATCCAAACAAAGAGGCTGTACTGAAATCTTCAAGGAAGAGATAATGTGATAGTGGAGATGTGGTCAGCAAACCCCAGCGTGAAGATGAAAGAACGGGGGGTTATTTGGAAAATATTCTAGGGCAAGAGATGTTCGAGAATTGAGAAAACTCTGGGGTCGAGTTCATTTAATTGGCGCATTTCGCTTCTCGGTGTGAGAGTGGACAATTTAAAAATTCGAGAAAGGACCAGATCATGGCGATAATGCTGCCCACGAAGTTAGGTCCAGCTAAAGTTTGTTTTTTTTTTAACACTTTTGTATTTATTTTCAGTTTTTTCTTTGTGTATTTGCAAACTTTAAGTTTTACTGCATTTTCTTTTTTGTGTTACCATCTCCCTATTTTTATTCATTTTTATTCTTTCGTTTGACTTGATTTTGGCAAGCCAAGTTTGTTAATTCCTTGCTGTTTGGTTTATTCACCCCGTACTCTAGTCCGTTTTCTTTCTTTAAATTCTTTAGTTTGAATATTTTGTTTTATTTTTGTGAAATTTATTTAAAAAAAAAAAGAACTGTAAAAGTAAAAAAGGAACTGTATTTCCGTCGTAATAGTGCCCAGCACTATTATGGCGGAGTTAACACAATCTGTGGTGACGGCGGAAAATGGCTATCTTGGTCAGAAATCAGGCCCCAAAAAGATGCTGCATACTATGCAGAGTTACAAAAGAAATATGAGGAGTATACCAACAGTAACGAGCTCCTCACCATACAAGAAGGACAATTTTCCTGCTGACGACCGACGTAAAAAGTCGGAATCTAATTGGCGTCAGCAGGGAAACTACGGAGGAGGCTCTAAAGAGCTTAAGGATTGAATCAAAGATTTTAGTGAGACGTTCAAGGGTGATGTGGGACTTACTTTTGGCATCCGAACAAGAAGCTAAGAAATTGTCTGGAAGTTTATTGACTTCAAAAACACTTCGCTTGCAAACAGAATACATGGGTACCCGAAGAAGGAAAGTAACGGTTCATGTGGTGCCCGTTGACATTACGGAAGACAGGCTGTTTTTTTTTTTTTGCCCAATACGGCAAGGTGGAGAAAGTTACAAGTGTGACCAGGCAAGGCGACATGATATTGGAAATAACGTTAACCCGTAAAAGCTTCGGAGACACATCCCCAACATCCTGGTGTGGTTGTGGTGGAAGATCGAAAACTCCACACGTTGGTCGTGTGGGGTCTCGGGTCACATGGCGAAAGTGTGCCCCGAAAAGAAAGTAACACCATAACCAAAAACAACAGCAGTAACAACAGCGACAACAGCTACAGCGACAGTAGAGGCAGAGACTAGCGAGGCCTCTGGTGATGGCTGGAAGGAGGTGGTGGCTAAGGGACGGAAGTCGAAAGGAGTACCCCAGTCCCCACCCCCAAAGTGGGCCCACTGAAGCAGCAGCAACCACCCAGGGAGCAGCCGGAGGAGCAGCCGAAGGAGCGGCTTCAGCAGAAGCAACAACGACAACAGAAAAAACAGCAACAGAAATCAAAACAAAAGGTTAACCGGAAAAGGATCAGGACGCTGCTCACTTCACTCTCTCGAGTTCCGCTCCCTACTACAACTCCCACATTTCCACATACGCCCACTCTCACAACTTCTGACTCATCACCTCCCCAACCGTCCAATTCCACACCCACCCTCCCGTCCACTTCCACCCCACTACACCAAAACAGGGAGAAAAAAGAGAAAAAGAAAAAGAAGAAACTCTTCCTCAAACCAGAGGAAGTATGTAAGGTGGACAGTGGGGAACTGAAGAAGAACCTCTCCACACGTAAGAGGCCTCGAAAGGTCTTGTATCGGGAATTAGTGGAAGTGGTCTCGAAGAATCCTCTCTGTGGGCTTCTCGGCCTGTCGTTGGACGAGTTGCGTTCTTTCTGGTCTTGGGCACCAGCGGCGAGTTACCTCAGTAACTCCGAGTTTTCGCTTACCTGGCGACTGATTCGGAACGTGCTCAATGACAGGTTCTTCAGATAGTGCTTGGCGGATTTGCCCGACTGTCATCGGTATGACCTTGGCTTAGAAGAAACGGTTTCACACGACTTCTACCATTGTCCTCAGGTGCGCCCTTTCTGGGATTATGTCGGCGAGTTGACAGCTCGTATCGCTCCCGATGTTCTCGTGCTCATTGATCTCACATACGTGTGCGATAATGTGTCGGCTTCGTTTTCTCGGAAGAAACGAATGGTGTTTTTGACACTGCTAGCCGTGGCGCGAATGGTGATTTGGACGTCGCGGATGGAGGGAATCTTGCGATATGAACTCTATTCTCATCAGGCTCTTGTCAGATTCTTTCAGCATCAGCTGAAAGTGAAGATTAGAACTGATAGAAAGCGTTTGATATTGACAGATTTCAGAGAAAGATGAGTGAATGTAACGAGTTTGGTTTGCGTGAAAGGAGCTTGAGTTCCTTTTTTAAGTTTACTTGGTCACAACGGGGCGGTTTCCTGTGATCCCTGCCCCTGGTTAAGCTAGACACTCTTGGTTTTCCTAGTTAATGTGAATAACTGTTGCTCCGGGCCTGTTCCTGGCACTCTCTTTTCTTATGATCAATTTCGAGATTCCCAACCTCCTGAGTTTGTTTTTGGTCCCCGTTTTCATCTCGGATGGATCAGACTTTGATTTTTCCCATTCCGTCACTTATTTTTACCCTCCCCATTCCATTAGTGAATGTGCTACTTGATTCTGTCTATCGGCTGAATACAGAGGCCCATCTGATTGTTTTGAGGGGTGGACGGGTCTTACTAACATCTGTTTTGTTTTAGTTTGTTTTGTTCAAATTTTTGTTCGTTTTCAGGGTTCATTCCCTCCCCCACATTTCATGCTTCATCAAATTTTTATATATTTTTGTATTTAGGCATTTTTTAAATTTTTATATCATTGGGTTTGTATGATCCCTCGGTGAGTATGTGGTATTGTGGTATATGTAGGATTGAATGGCGAGGAATGAGTTCTTGCGGTGAATAGATCAATTGTATTGGATGAATGGGTCATGATCATGATTAACTAGGAATTGGATAGCGAAGATCAGCCTTTCCCCATTTCCCCTTTCGGTTATGTGCCACAATTAATGTATATTGTATACAGTAATAAATATATCCAGTTTTGCCTTTCCTGCATATGCGCCAACATTATGATAAATCTTTTTTTATATTATATTATACTTATATTAAAATTCCATGCAGCATTAATTGCCGTATTATGTTATGTTCTTCTTAATCTACATCCATGCATTCAGTTACTAACCTGTGAGCCGGTCTTAATGTAAAATAAAAAAAAATAAAAAAACACAAACAAACCTGACAATAACTTGAACAAGTTGGTAAATAAGAAGGTAACAAATAACAACAACAACAACGAAAAATAAAAACAAACACAAAGAAACCAAAGAAAAAAAAAAAAGACAAAAACTAAATTACTTCTAATCAATTGGCCCCACCTATTTAAAATTTTTTTGGGGCCCCCTCATCTGCGAATGCCTAACTACGGTGTTTAAGCACACCCGCTGGCTTCAATTCTAACTAAGCCAGAAAATGCAAATTAACTTGCTTAACTAAAGGGGTGAAAAAAGACATCAGAGATTTCCTTCAGGATTTTCTTTTCTGTTGCTCCCATGATTCTAATTTTCGCCAATGCCTTGCTTAATGAGTGTCCCACAAAACCTTGCAACCCATTTCCGTTGGATCGAAGTAGCTTTTCTATCTATTTACTGGCACCTTTCGACCAGCTCCTGTTATTTCTCGCACTTTTTTTCATTAGCAAGTGTGATATTCTCCTCCCACGCAACCTATAATTCCCAAATTATTAACTACTTTGTGCTATTCGAATAAATTAATAGATCTGAGCGAAGTCTTGTCTGCACCATATGACTTTGGAATTTCAATTGTTTTTTTTAGGTCCGTGATCAGTTGCCAATCGGATGCTTGTGAAAGCATATTTGACGTATTCTTTTCTGTTTCCGTTTTCTTTCCCCCGGCCTTAATATAATGTATTAACGGCTCTCTATACCCTACTTTATATTTTCACGAGCTGATTGCTGTCGTGACTGCATTAGCGATGGCACTGAGGACATGATCATGGCACCAACGATATCGACCATACTTGAAAGCCTTGGGGCAGCTGCTTAATATGTGTTACAACGACCCTCTTCTTTCACACTGAGCACATTTGGGCGTTTCGTTCATTCCCCGTGAATTTAGATTTGCTGAACTTGGGAGAAACGTCGTGAACTGTGGAATCAGCGGACCAGCAATCTGACTAATTTATCCTACGCTGTTCAATTCCTTCCCATTTTGTCTATGCTCCTTGATGGTCAAGCCCAACCATTCTACAGTAACAGTTTTCCTCGGCGCCTGCTCGGATTTGATTTTGTAATAACTGACGCCTTTCTTTACAGTGGGCTTTATCGTATCGTTTACTGAGAAAATAACCCAGTCCTGTTTTCTCTTTTGTCTTGATTCCTATTAATGCTTTTTGTCTTAGCCTCTCTTCTGCCACAGCCAATTCCTTACTGGCGCTTCATTTTCTTCCTGTCCGTGTTTCTGAATTGGAGGACCTCCCTAGTCCGGCTTACTAGGAACTCCTCCTAAGTAGTAGCTTTAGCGTATTTGTGTTACCATACAGCGCAGCACTGCTTAAACTTTTAGGTAACCCAAGCCATCTTAAGTGCAATTTTATTTTCCTCTCCAAAGTTTCCATTGTAGTGGGCGGGACCTCATATAGCTGAAGGGGTCATAGTACTCTGGGTAATAATGTGTTGAAATACTCATGCTTTAAATCGACCTGGCGTATAGAGGCTGTATCTTTCAGACTACTATCGAATGTCTTGCCTAAGTTATTGATTGGTTTCTCTGAGAACGTTGGGATATTTGTTCCCGCAACAATAATTCTATATTTGTCGGTGACCTGGCCTTTTTTAATCACTGGAGACATTGATTTAGCTGGTTTGAATTTCATCCCAGCCCAGTTCATGTTCCTTTCAAGTTCTCTCAAGAGCCACCTGCCACCTGTTACAGTTCGTCTCTGCAGCCATGACAATCATATTCATAGCTAAGGCGAAGAGTGCTGCCGATATGGTACAGCCGGTTATGATACTTCTTTCAAGTCTGTGCCACGCAGACGTAGTGGTTCTTGATATTACTCTCACCTGAATCTTGTTGCAATAGCCCATGATTAAGTTGCCAATGATACTGGTGCCGTTCTAAAGCTTTACCCATGAACTTGTGTGGAATCGTCCCGTAGGCGTTTGTAAGGTCCAACTATAAGACCGTTAAGTCACCCTTAAGGACCCATATCCCCTCGGCTTGCATCCATTGTACAGCAATTCTGTCTCTCTTCCAGATCGCTCTTAACAATTTCCACAGAAATTGGAGTATTCCCGTGCATCGATTGTAAGGGAGTCCACTAGGACCCGGTGACAATGCAGATCTCGATACTCTGACCACCTCTTGAATTTCTTTCCAGGTTGGAGTAACTGTGTTAAATTCATGCTTCAGGGGCTCCTGGGTGATAATTTGGGCTCAATTCCTGATCAACTTCCGGGTCACAGAAGGTGCTTTCGAAGATAAATATTAATCTCCTC
This sequence comes from Acanthosepion lycidas, assembly GCA_963932145.1. Taxonomy (NCBI): domain Eukaryota; kingdom Metazoa; phylum Mollusca; class Cephalopoda; order Sepiida; family Sepiidae; genus Acanthosepion; species Acanthosepion lycidas. The sequence goes on from OZ010576.1 coordinate 67,807,073, forward strand.
TGATGTGTCTAAAATGGCACTCCTCTTATCTTCAAGGAGAGAGATCTAGCAAAGTCAAACAGATTCGATGTGAAACTGGATCCGTTTCCTTTGCTCTTTCTTTCCTCTTCCTTCTGTGCGACTCTGCTCTGCATAAATTCTTCAATTTATTTCTCAGGATGTAACTGAGAGTAAGTCTTTCTTCAGTATTGGCAGATTTAAATTTTTTCCTGAGTGTTCTCATTTCTTTCCTCATTTATTTTATCTTGTACTCTCTTCTGTTCAAATTGTAAAGTATTTTCCTGGTGTCGTTTTTCAATAAAGCCAAATCTTCCTGTTGTCATGGTTACAATTATCGTTTTCATGAATTTTAAACGTTGGTCTAAATCTCCTCTTTCAAAATCTCTGTGAAGTCATTATCAAACTCCTGCCCTCCCCTTTTGTTGTTAGCTGGGAGGGGGTGGCATTTAATCCTCTTCCGGGATGCCATATCTGGTGAATGAGTAACAGGTACTTGGAGATCCTGGATTCTGTGGGGTGCTTCCTGGCCTCGCTCCTCCTCCGTTTTACCAGGGCTATGACCTGTACGTTGCGTCAGTTTCTCCCCCACCAAGCATTTCACCTGCCCTTGGTATATTTTGTGGTTTCGTGGATTTCTACATATCTTTCTGAATAGGCAGTTACCCGTATTTCGTTGTGCATTGCCATTCATTCACGAGGATTCAGTCCTAGTGGGGATCTCATCACCCTCCCCCTTTCGACATCCCATGGGGGTATGCTGCGTTACGATTCATAGAAGCTGTTTTATGGGTACTCGTAGAGCGTGTTCGAGGGGCTGCTAAGCCCGCTAGCCACGAACGCCGTATTTCCGAGCTGTGAACTGTCTTTCCAATTATCAACTGATCGTCAACAGGTTGTCAGCTGAACTATTCTCACTAGTCAATGTAAAATCCAGACCAAATATTCTTGAAATACATTTATAAAATACAACGGTAGAGGTCATCAGTGATGTTACCCTGATTTTATTACGAATTTCAGGTATTGCAACATCAGATCAGTTCTGTCAGGTACGCCGATCTGTTGATAGGCTGCCTCTCCGCATAATTCGCTCCATGATGTAATAAAAAGACAACGAATAAAGATCAGGAAAATGCAAACCGTGAAGATAAACAATCGTATGGAAATTTCATGAGAGAAACTGAAAGAATTACAACTGAAATCACAGGAACATTGCTGTGAAAAGGACATATGAAGCGAGAAATATAGTCCTTATTGAAAGGCATCTATAATTCTCATTAAAAATATATATAATGGCCTTGGGTGAAAAGAAATAGAAAAATAGTAAATTTAGCCTGTGATCACCAATCACATAATACGTGAATGTCGAGTAAGCATGATTGAGTTGAAGTGATGATTCAAAGAAAAATGTGCAAACGGTAATATCCGTTTGTAAAGAGATAAAAAGAATGAGAGGGAGAACTACAGTAAATCATGAATCATTTTGAATAAATTGGATCCGTTTTTATTATTTCTTCAAAATAAATCGCAACAAAAGAGGATCTTTGTCGAAACAACAACTTCACACCAAAAATATTAGACTTCATGACTATTAAACAGATCCGTCTAAATAATGCAAACAATGTCCATGAAAATTAGAGCAATAATCATTTTTTCTTTATTTAGTTTTGTCATGATTTTACAAACTTTTAGTTCGAAAAGTTATATCATTTCTCTTA
>OZ010576.1:67811287-67876287 GCA_963932145.1 Acanthosepion lycidas
ATCACAGTAGAGAATCTTAAGGAAACTTAATTACAAACACTACAAACCTTATAAGCATTAACATATTTACGAATATTCAACAACAAGCAACAGAAACTGATCAAACATTACGGAACATTCACTCCTTCAACTCCAATTAATTATGCTTGTATATCATTGAAATATATAAATATGTGGATTGTTGTTGTTATAAAAACAGTCTTTCGTGCTGTTTCTATTGTTTGCTTTTCGTTTGCTTACATATTTGTAAAGTAAAAAAAATGTAACGGTTGATTTAGGCCGTCAATACCACCACAAGTATATCTAATTAAATCATTTGTAATGACTCTTCCCAATCTACTAACGTGTTGCAAAAAAAAAAAAAAAAAAAAGTGTCTATAAATTTAAATGTTCTTTGGGAGAATTCATCTTCAACGGTAAAAATAATATTTATGTTGGACACCCTACGACAACATTGCCTCGGCGGCTGAGTTTTCATTTGAATGATATGTCCAACATTTCTAAAAATTTACAACAGTATACTTGTCTGCATATGCAATTCAGAAAAATTCTTGTTGAAAACACTTCTATACTTTTTCATGAAAATAATAAACATAAACCAGAAATTCTCGTAGCTATCTACATTAAAAAATGAAACCAATGACAACAATAAAATTCCATCATTTGCCGTAAAAACTGAAAAAATTGAAATACCTGCAGCATTTACAGGACAGGGAAGTTTGGAGAGGTCTGATAAGAGTTATTTATAAAGTTGCAGTGTACCTTCGTCGAAAAAGTTCTCATAATGATTCTAAACGAAAAAGAATAAATGTTGTCGTTGTTGTTGGTATTGTTATTTTAAAGCAATAATTTAACTTTTAATTTAATTATAAAATGTTTTCATGATCGTACACAAATTTGTTGGTTCGAGAAAGGAGCATTTCTCTTAAGGAGAACTTGAAAAAAAATCCAGTACATATATTTATGTTTAGGCTAGTAACTAGTAATGTATTGGAAAAATCCTTATGTACAAACTCTTTTTGCACTCATTACGTTTTTTGAGGTTCCTGGAAGTTTCTTCTCTATATTATAAGGAACAACATTTAAAGTCGATCTTATATATAAATGCTTTAGAATTATTGTGTTCTTGGTTATTTTTGGTTTTGAACATTTCCAGTTTTTAAATATAGTCATAATAAATTTAATAATAAGATATTATTATTATTTTGAATAACAGATATTGGTAGGTAAGATTATGTCTGTTTTTATTGAATTTATTATTATTGTTGTATTTATAATTTTCAATAATATTAGTACTCCTACTATTACTGATATTATTATCATTATAAATTTTCTTATTATTATTATTTTTGATTTTCTAGATTTTTTCAGATTTTCTTCTAGCATTACATATAAAGTAATAAAGATATTGAAGGTTTTTTTTTAAATATTTTCAACATATATTTCTTCTTCATATAATATATTTAGGGTTGTAGAATGCTAGTACTCTTCAATAAAATTATATAATTACTTTTATTCTATCAGGCTGAGAATAATAGTTTATGAAGTTACTCTTTTCCTGTAAACTTATTTTTAGGCTGTCATCGGTTGTATTTACCATAATATCTAGGAACAGTAATTAGTTTCAGTTTCAGAAGTAAAATCTATCGTGGGTTCAGCTCTACTTAATCTAGTTACAAGATCGATTTTAATATTATGTCTTCTTATTAGAATATCATCTATGTAGCTAAAATAAGTAGAATTTGGGGGCGCATATATATCTGAAAAGAATCATGTACTAAAATGGTGAGAAATTTTTTTTCTTTTTCCAATTTTAGTTAATGCCAAATGGAAATAATTCATAGATCGACGACATTTTATTAATTTCATTGAAAACACATAAAAAATAACCGAATTTGTAGAGACGGCTAAGTTATTAGGTTAGTGCAAAAATAATGACGTAATAATGTCGTTTTTTGACGTTATACGTCAAAAAACGACATTATTACGTCATTATTTTTGCACCAACCTAATACTAGGTCATTTTGTACTAGCCGACGCAAATTGGGTCAGTGTAAACATGACACAAAGAAAAAGAAAATATAAGAAAATATTCCAACATGAATGCTATGCGTTCCCATTGACAGATTGACTTAATTTGTTATTTGTATTTTTGCTTGTTTGTTTATTTTTTGTTTGCATTGAACACGAAGTCTATCGAGATTTGAGTTTTACGTATAAAAACAGACGAACGTGATGGTGGGTTTCTTCTTTGACGAAATGTAAACAGTAATTTTTTTTTAATTTCAAAATGAGAAAATGAGCTAAGAAAAAACATGAATATTAATTTCGAATTTTCCAAACAGTCATAAACTGATGAATTATTGGTTTTTAAGGGTTCATCACAGGATCCAATTGTTTATTTAGCCTTCGATCTATTTTCGATTCATTTTTCATGCTAGTCAACCATTTCGATTATCTTTTATGCTGTTTCTTTTCTATTCCCACATCCTACTCCAGAATGGTTTTCTTTTCTGTAGCACAGATTTTATTTTCCACTTTCTTTTGTTATTTCTTCATTTAGTTGCTGTTAGAATTTTTCATCTTTTCTAAATGTTTTATTCTTCTTGTATTGCTGAACTGTGTTAGTTTTTTGTGCCTGAAAAAAAAAAAAAAACCTTTTGAATTATCACCTGCAGTTGAATTCTTTTATTTTCTGTTTTTGCTGCAGAGTGAATCTTTCAATTATTTCTTCCTAGTGATCTCTTGTTATTTGTTCCTCATTGATTTTGCTTCTCTTAAAAGTTATTGTATTTATTGCCCTAATATCATCTTCCATCGCTTTTGCATCTTTTTTTAGATTTCTTCACGAACACCAACTTTGCTGATAACTCGTACGTCAATTACAAGTTGCTTCAAATCAATGATGTTTTTAGTGAGAATATATTTCATTCACCTTCCAAATTTTTAACTTAACTTTCTTCGACCTCATTTCTTTATTTTTGTATTAGTTTCTCTATAGCTGTGTGGAGGCACGGTGGAGTACTGAATAGCGGCTCGGATTGAGGAATCGGAGAGCCTAGTTCGAATTCTAGTCGGAACCATTATATTCAATTACTTTTGCTAATACCATAGTGAAAGGTATGAATTCTCTGCTTCTCCCCCCAATTATAGGTAAATAGTAGGACAGACCGGGTTCTAACGCCTTCGATAGCAACTGGTGTACCGTAGAAAGAAATGGCAACCTTGTCAGTCATATATCGAAAGATACATGATTGCCTAAGCGTGTATTACGCATGGCACATAGCTGACTGATAATTGTGTAAGGTGGTTTATTTGATTTTATGGTTTCAGATTCCCGTTTAAACCGATCTATGTGTTTTGGGAAGCCTTACTGAAAGCTTTCTTCTCTACATAGTTTCCTAACCGACCTTGTGGGAATGACATATTTCCCACCCTGCAGCCCTTTTTCACAGACGCAAAATCACAGTCCTAATGCTACTTCTATGGTAAATGTCCAAAAGAACTCCATTCCTTAGTATCATAGGTTTACAGCCAAGACCCGTTTGGCTCTATCAACTCAGCTTCTTCCCAAGAACTGCTACTTTGTATTAGGTTGGTGCAAAAATAATGACGTAATAATGTCTTTTTTTGACGTATTTTTTAACGTCAAAAACCGACATTATTACGTCATTATTTTTGCACCAACCTAATAGCACGGACTTTCGCAATTTTAACTTCATCAAGTCTAGGAGTAATCATAATGTATCCACTCTAACCCTAACTTCCTATTTCCTTCTCTTGCGCTCATATTACACACTTCATTCATTATCCCTCTACCTTGAGTGACTCTTGCACCTTGTATTGGATATTATAAACATTAGAAAAAACTGATGGTGAGAATATCATCGCTCGTTAGCGTTCGTTTCGCCTGATTGGTGATCTTTTGTTGTAGGAAACGTTGCAGTTCTGTTCCATTTTCCGACCAACCTCTCTGTGGGAGTTGCTTTTCAGATAGAAGTCCATTTCTTTGCCTGATCACTAGTAGCATTAGAATATTTACGTACATGAAGGGATCAAACAGCACTCATCAAAGAAATACATACAAGGAAGCGACTAAGTTTCTCCTCTTGGTTATTCAGTAATCAATTGTCGATCATGGAGATCAAATCTCACATCTGACCATCATATTTTGGGAGAATAATTTGGATTACCCCTGGGGATACTCAAGAATCAAAAGTTTGTTACCTGTGTTAATGACACGGGGATGATGGGATTATATCGTGAATTGAGATTAACTTCATTTCAATCTCGAGACTACCTTGAAATTTAAAATTTTCAAAAGGACAATACGACACCATTCTTTTTCTCTTTTATACTCTTTTTTTCTCTTGCCTACTATGTTTTGATATTTTTACATTTCTTCCTCCAAATCAATCTTTTAGTTTACACTAGTAGCATGATGTTTAAAACAAAAAACAAAAAAGTTAGTTTCATTAGTGTAATTAATGGTTGATTGATAGACTCGAAAATTAGAACGCTTTCTTCTACCAGCTCATCTTTCAGCTAATGTAATTATTATTGCAAGTAGCCTTATTATTTATTTTGTATCAGGACGCTTAGTTTACGTGATTATCCGAAAGTTATCCTGGCGTGTGCTAGGAGTAATTCTAGTTGAGTGAGTTTTATTTTCATTTAGTGACTTATTACTGTGGCCTTGTGCCGAACTAAGCTACGATTGATAAAAAAATATTATTTGACAGGGGAAATGAAATCTTCTTAAATCACTCTTCTCAGTATTTTACCGCTCTAAATAGTAAAATTATGAAGTTTTAGTTAGAATTTAATATGTAGAAACTAAACTCAAATCTTATTCATCAAATCATCTTCCATGTCCGTAAAATTATTTAGCCTCTTATTGCAGAAAATAGCTATAAGCAAGTCAATAGTAGAATAGAAATAATGACACTTGGTAGTGATAAGAAAAACCAAAGCTTTGCTTATTAATATTGAATTCAAATGCATCGGCGCTAAATTCCAGTTGTTTTCTCCCTGCCAGGATTTGCCGCCTCTATATAAGTATCAGGGAATTTGTTTGGTATGTTATGGTTACACAGACTGCTAGTTAATATAGATAGTCAATGCTTAAAAGGGAACAGAAATGGTAATTGTAATAGTCCGATTTGACTATGGCATAGGGTCTATCTACTCGCTCTGAAAGTTCACCATTAACCAGATTCATTGGTGTAATTATCTCAACCGCTACTATAGGGCGTTATTTAAAAAACATATACGCGTTGATGCTATGGTTCATTGACATGAGATAGTGATAAGTCAACATCTTTTACACTGTCTTGTTAAAGTTTGACAAGTTTTAGGCCAAGAAACAAATTTTAAATGGACCATTTGGGGTTTTTTTGCAAAAATCTTTCAGGCTCCAACAAAATATTGATCACTAAGTCTTGTTTAGTTTGTAACGTAACTTTCGGATGAAAGTATGAAATTAACTTTCACGGTTTACTATCCGGTCGAATACAATGTAATATCCACGATAACCACGAGGTAAAATTTCAGCAGAAATCCAAACAGATCTAACGAAGAAACTAGTAGACAGACGGAAGGACAATGGGGGGGGTGCTGGCGAGACAGACAAGGCGGAGTGTTGGTCTGTTTGGCAGGGAAACAAAGCACGTAGATTGGCTGATAAAAAAAAGGCTGGTGGATAAGTAAAGATAATCACAAAAGTCGGAAGCAATGAAGTGTAGATCGAGATTCTGATGAGATAAAGAAAAAATATTCTCTGCAAATATCAGAAAGATCGGTTACCATTAACTGATCAATACGCATAAAGAAACAACTATAAGAGACACACGAGAAAGAAGGAAAAATGGGGAAAGTAAGGGTAGAAGAAAGGAAGAAGGGAAAGAAAATGCTAAAAAGGGAAAATGAAAAAGAAAGACAGAAGCATAAAAGAACAGATGTGAAAAAGTTGAGGGAAGAATAAAGAAACAAGAGAGAGGAAATGTAAAAGAAAGTTACGACAAAAATAGAAAAAATAATACAAAATGTATAGAAAATAAACTGTTTGAAATAAAAAAAAATCATGGTAGAAAGAAAGAAAGAAAGAAAGAAAGAGAAAAACATTATTATAATAATAAGAAAGAAAGAATTTTGTAGTAAAGAATGAATTTCAAGAAGAAAAAATAAAGCAGATAAAGAATGAAAGATAAAAAACAGAAACATGAATGGAAGGTTAAAAGTAAATGAAGAAATGAAGGATTTTCGAAAAGAAGAGAATTGAAGAAAAAGAAACAGAAATAAAGAATAGAAAGAACTAAAAGAAAGAAAAAAATGATGGAAAGAGGAAGGATATTTTTTGATGCAGAAATTCATCCAATACAAAGCTCAAGTGCCACTCAATGTAGGAGGTTACTGTTTTTAATGAATGAGGTTATGTGATATGAATGAAAGAGGAAGTAGTAGAAGTTGTAGATCATGAAGATAAGGAGAATGAATAACGACAGACTGTTGAAAACTTGAAGAATAGCCGAAAAAAGCAATGAAGAAAGAAAAGGAAAATGCAAGATTAGAACGAGAAAACTAATAACAAATAGAAAACAAAAACAGCAGCGAAGAAAAATATGTCTGGTCGACAATTTTTCGTTTCAGGAAATTTTATCATAATAAGAATGAAAACAATGTGTTTATAGATATTCTATATTTGTGTAAGAAACATTACAAGTGTGGTATTTATTCACATCATCTTTATAACATTATAAACAGAAGTAACTTTTCCTACCAGTTTTTATTGATATAAAAAAGGAACCAATAAATAAGCAAAAGGTAAAATAATACTTTTGCTTGTAAGGATATGAATAAACATCGAAATAATATCAAAACTAGCCACCACTGTTTTATTAATTACATATTAGTTGTTTGAAAGTATGTTTTTTAGTCACCTTTAACTTCTTTGAGTTACATTTGCATTTTTGCAGGTATACAAACAGAAGGTTTACTTTAACTGGAAGCATATATCGATATACAATCGTTTTTTAAATGCATATCTGAATGGGATATAACGATTGGCATAAAGACGTTTATGATAGCTATAAAATTATTTTCTAAGGAGAAACGAAATTTTTCTTTTTGGTCTCAATTTATGACAATGCTATTAGGTTGCATCACTACAATCGTAACCTGTTCAAGTCTAGAGTTAACTCCCCCACATATTCGGATAAACTATACCACTTATTCTGTAGCCATCTACCTCGAGTCGTTCCCGAGCCTTGTACATTTCAAAAATCATTACTGCCATTAATTTTCAAAATAAATAAATAAAAAAAAAATGTCCACAGATTTCATTCCAAATAAATTGTAGCAATAAATACATAAAGAAAAGAAAAATAAGTAAATGACTTGTCTATTTTTAACCCCCTAGAAACGCTAAACCATCAATTAAAGTTACACCACTACTAACCATGGGGTATATCGTACCCGATTTTGAAAATCACCAACCATGGGTGTACCTTACACAAACGCAGGCCTACAGCACTGGGGAGTAGAGAGAGCGAGACGGCGCAACCTTCCACTGCACTCTCAAGTGGGCAACTGAAGCTACTAAGCAGCTGGGACACCTCAGAGCGCGGGAACCACACGTACGCTCAATGACGTCATTTGCGCTCGGTACTGTATAACCATAGTTAGTGTTCTAGAGTTAAAATCAAAGCAAGAAACGTTTAAAGTATGATAAAAGATGTAAAAATATTCATTTTATGAGAAGCACAGATAAATACAATATGGAATTAAAAGTCTTTCAAATTTAATGTCTGATTTAGCCGTCCCATACTTTTAATGTTTAATTTGACCTCCTGCCTTTCAAACATAGGAAAGTTTAGCGTCTTTTTTTGCGATGAAAAACACGTTGATTTGGAAATACTTGCAAAAATCAAATAATTATCAGATTTTAATGAGATTTTCAGGACTTATTCACAAATGAATAAAATTATTTTTGGAATGTTTTCTTTCTGGAAAATCTTGAGAGAAACATGTTTGTACATTTGTTATTCCCAACTTTTAAATTTCAAGAAATTCATTTTATACCGCTTATTGTTTAGATTAGTTATACGCAGAAGATCTTGGAGAATTTTTTTTTTTTTTTTGTAAAACAGCGAAATTCTGCTCTGACTCGTAAAATAAAAAAAATGCAATAAAAATGCAATAAAAATAAGATATTATTTAATTAGAAAAGCTTTTAATTGCTTTTATGAATAAGATATATTATGGATAATATTGTTTTTACAAAAAAGAAACTTTTTCGAAGAATTATTTTCATTTTTTTTTTTGAAATTTTGATTAGGGTAATTTATAAAGTTTTAATTCTTTTAAAATCTTGTATTAATTTGTACGGGATAGGTGATATTGTTATTAAGTAAAAACTATATTTATTAATCATAAATGGAAAAGCTTACTACAATTCAGAGGCCCCAGTATTTTAAAAATAATTTTGAATATTTCTTTGTGTGTGTTAAACCTGTTGATGTTGCGAATACGGATTTCCATACATAGCATTATCAGAAATTAAGAGTGATATCTGAAGTCAAAGTACTAAAAATTCAATAAAAATACGGAGAATATTTTCCTAAATTTTTTAACGATTACTGTTAGTTAATAAATTATATATATATATAAAAAATGCTCTCACGTTATATTCCTCAAGTAATTTTTACAGATATCTCCTCCGTGGAAAAAATTAGATAAATTTCAAATAAGCACTCTTTTCCCTGTTAACAAAAACATTTCTATATTTTAAACTAAAAGTAAGTAATATTTGTTTTAAATCAGGTTTATTGAACTTTAAATCGGCTAATATTTCTCAAATAAAATTTCAGATTAATATATGTTATTTTTGAAAGATTTTTTTTATAAAAAGTATTACATTGTACTAACAGATGCCTAAACATGACTAAAATTAACTATTTTAGCGATTTAAAGAAACACACCTATCCAATTTAAATTAGTATTTTGATTATTGGAAATATTACATTTAATGAATAAGCTTGAAATTAAAACTAAAATAAAAACTTCAAGTTTCATATCTAAAAATTCTCTTTAAACCTTAGCTATCATGTTTCTTTGGAGGTACCTAATTTAATGACATTTAAATCAACTACATTACTTGAAACAAAGTGTTAAGCTGCTTAGCAGTTATCATCAACTTCTACCGAAAAAACGAGATTCGTTTGTGTGTGTGCGCTTATGCGTGATGAGCTTACTTTGTGTCGAAAGGAGTTGCGTATATCTCATCGACTGCCCTTACGTGTATTAATAAAAAGGTAAAAGTTAGTATTATTAATCTTGACGGTAGCCAATATTATTCACTTTGAAGAGCACAATCTTCCAACTCCATTTGACCCTGTATCGGATTAAGCTAAGCTTATTAAACATCTTATTTCTGCACCGAACATGTCTTTCCCATATTGACCTCAATGTTCATGTGACAGTCTGCAACAGACTTGGAAGATCATCCCAAAACTTCCTTCCAGAAGTAGGTAGTGATAAAAGTGAATACGTATATCTATCTTCCAGATCTCTAAATTGGATCTCTGGTCTGGTGTTTCTGCTATGTATTTAGAGATCCTTTATAAAATACGAAGAAGAATCTGCAATGTTATTGGTCCTGATCAAGCATCTCGCCCTTAACGTATCTTTTCTGTGCTATTTCTATAAATACTTTCATGGTAATTGTTCTGATAAATTTTCCTCTATGGTATCTAGGCTTTATGAATTTAAGTGCAGTGCGAAATTTGCGACAAGCTCTCACCATTTTACAATTGAAATGGCTAGATGTAACCGTAAGTTCTATACTAAGAGTTTCTTCTCTAGCACCTCTTGCTTGTGGATCTCTTTTCGACGTTTAAGTGCAGTGTCAATAGTTATCAGTTGTCTTGTTAATTCCTGTTGTTTTATGTTTCACTCACAATATTTTTTTCAAATACTCTCTCACACTCAGTAGCCTTTTTGCGCCCTAGTGGCTTCATTGCCTTGCTTAGGGTGAAATTATTAAACATAGATATAGATTGTGTTTCTCACCATTTGGTACAATTTTTAAAATTTAAATATTCATATTTATAACCCACTGTTAAGATAATGGAGATTTACCAAGAAAGGTGAATTTCTCTAAGAACCCGGACGTAAATTTACCGTAGATTGTCTGGCAATTAAAGTAATTTCTATACACTTTCGTCATAGTAATTTGCTTTCTCTTTTAATTAAAGTAGCATTTTTTATAGCAAAGTTATGATTAGACTCATCACAGTGAGCGATATATATATATATATATATATATATATATATATATATATATATATATATATATATATATATATATACCAGCTGAAATAGGTTACCGCGGCATGGCAACTTGGAGCCGTCACTTGAGAGATTTAAGAGATAGTTGAGAACCAGTGATACCCATTAATACGAAGGTGCAGCGTGCTAGACATCACAGGTACTATCTCTCTCCAGAGCCCCCTATACCTCCCCATTTATATATATATATATATATATATATATATATATATATATATATATATATATATATATATATATATACTGGGTGTCGGGGTGAACAGTTAGTCATCAAATGTATTACTTTAAGAAATATTATATATATATTAAATGACAATAATAGAAACCAATAAATAAGTTAGAAAAGAGTAAAAGCATAAAATTATCAAATATATGAGAACATTTATTTTTATTATTACTTTTGTTATTATTCTAAAAAAAAACAAAAAAACAACTTAGAACCTGTGAATATAATCCTACCAGAAAGATCTGCAGATTACTTGTGCGAGTTTTATGAAAGGTTTGTAAGCCTGTAGTAGGACTCAAACATCACATGATTGTACACTGTAACAGGCAATTTCCAACATAGGTAGCACAGACAAACTTTCTGTGTGCCACGTGTTTAATAGAGGTTGTAAAAGTGAAGATTGCCTTAAGAATCACTTAGGGACCTAATAGCAGAGCTTTAGCGCGTGTAAAAATGATTGAAATAATAAAATTCTGATGAAAAATGAACAAAAAAGCTACCAAATGAAGAAATGATCTTCTGCAAAGAAGTGACAATTATCATATGTGTATATGCAGAAAATTATATGTATATGTTTATTATTTATAATATATTTATTTATAATATGTAATGTATATATAATATATGTAGAAATATATATATATATATATATATATATATATATATATAGATAGATAGATAGATAGATAGATAGATAGATAGATAATATTAGTGGTAAATATACACATACATATGCAAAATATATAAATATACATACATACATGCATATATATATATATATATATATATATATATATATATATATATACATATACACATACAAGTAATATATATATATATATATATATATATATGTATATTAAATACATTTTTTAATATATATGTATATATATGTGTATATGTACATATATATATATGCACATATACACATACAAGTAATATATATAATATATATATATATGCATGTATGTATATATATTTATATATTTTGCATATGTATGTATATATTTACCACTAATATTATCTATCTATCTATCTATCTATCTATCTATCTATCTATCTATCTATATATATATATAGAGAGAGAGAGAGAGATGCGTGTGTAAATAAGTATATAAAGACTTAAACTACGCATGCACATAAGCGCATGTACATAAATATATGCATAATTGCTTACCAATGGTGTCAAAATAACTGTATTTAGTTTTACTATTTATTAGAAGGATTTCGCATTTGAGTCTTTAACTTCATTTTCCCAAATACGTTGATATCTTTCGTCCGGTTTTTTGACCTTTTTCAGAATGATCTTGAAACGTACAATAAAACTTAACTTAAGATAAGACATTTACACATTTTCGATATTACAAACAAAAACATCACAAAACTACGTGTGTTGTTTAATCGAGTAGGATATGCGATTTTATGCAATTCTTTTCAGAGAAAGAACAAACATTCATTAATAAAAGAACAGTTCATTTTTTTATTTTCTTTTACTGCATCTCCATCTAAATTATACTGTTGAACCATTAAAATATGTAATGCATAAATGGCTATTTACATCTGGCCATATATACAATGCCAAATTTTATTATACAAGTCAATATTTCATAAAAATGGATTAATAAACTAATGGTGACAAACTTTTCAAGATATATTCATATGATAACTATAGCATTCACAACTTCATTTGATCTGTTTTCCTCAGAAATATTTGGAATAAGATAATTTGGCAGTATGAGAAGTTATTTTGCAAATAGATCTTTGTAAATAAATATATATGTAATAGTAGAGTTATTGATATTTATTTCATTTATATTAAGGATTGCTGTTGTAAATCTATTGAGTGATTAGAATATAATGTTGGAAATTTGTAAAAAGTTGAATAAAAATCATAGAACAATCAAAAGAGTAATTGAAAACATTGACAAGAAAGAAAATGGCTTTATGTATGTCACAAAAAGAGATTTGAAGAAAATTAAAAGGGTAATTAACACGAAAATTTCATTGGCCACAAATAATAAAGAAGCTGATTTCGGGAATATAAACAGGAAAGATACAAAATATTATGCATATTAGCTAAAAATAATAAAATAAATTTAAATAAATATCACAATCAAATCAAAATAAATTAAATAAATGGCACATACAAAAATTTATAAATTTGGAAAAGTACATGAATTATCGATTTCTTAATAGTAATTTAGTGACGAATGTAAAACTATATTGGATAGAACTGGGGCTGGTCTCGATGTTGGGTCCTTTATGGAAATAGTCAACCAACAGTCAAAGAGTAATCTTTTGAGGCTAGTATTACGTGGAGCAAAATTATAGGTTCATTCAAAAACAGATGATAGTGTCGAGATAAGTGCAGATAATTATTGTATTTTCTTGATGTTGTTTCTTGAATGGAGCAAGTCCCATCAAATAAACTTAGAACTAAAGAGTATATTCATACAAGGCAATGGTACCTCATTGATATACTGCAAAGCTAACAATTGCCCACATGATCAGAAATGGTTTCAAAGACACACAATTAATGGAATGTCTCCTAGCATCACCATCCAATGGGAACACTGTCGTCTATTATTAAGATTTGTCTATTGAAATGGAAAACAGTATTCTAGCAAAGAAGATCTCTGGGAAGCAATAAAAACTGCTGCAAGTAATGTTAAAGTTAAAATCAATGATTAAACAATTGATGAAAATTATACAATGTCAAAGAGCAAAAGTTTTCATGTAAAATAATAGAATAAATTATTTAAGTATTTGAAATAATGTCTTAATAAAATGTATGTGTTTAGGAAGTACATATTTCGAGTTCATTTATAAATCAATATTACATTACTGTTACATTTAGTTTGTTTGTATATGATCAAAATTTACGATAACTACTTCTCTGGTCGTTCTGAAAATAAACTTTTTTGACTAACCATTTTTCCAAGCATTTCTGCCATCCATAATTCTACCCATATCTTTTTTCTGATTGCAGTATCATCTATGATTTTATTGATGAAGCTCATTCTATTTTTTGATCTTTTCCCATAATTTGAATCCCATATTGTGAGCTGATACACGTCTTGTTAACTTCTCTAGTAACGACCATTAAACTATATCGCCTTTCACAGGTTATGTCCATAATCTTTCGTAGGTTCATATATATTCTTAATTGGGCATATGTTGATTCTAACTGACATTTAGCGCTACTTGAAATAGTCGAGTGTATGTACCATCAAATTTTTACTGACACTAATTTTATTAATGTCCAACAGTTCAACCCGTATAAAAGTACTGTTTCTGTTGTTTACATAAAGTGTAGGGATGTCAGAATCGGAAAAATAATTTGACTTGGTGTTATTCATTTTTGACAGTGCTGCATGGATTTATTTTTTTGAATAATTCAACCATGAATTCCAATATAAAAATAATCTACTTGATTTAGATTATCACCTTTGAATGTTAATTTTATTTATATAGTGCCCAACTTGTACTGCAGAAGATTCTAATCTGAGATAATGTTTGTTCATGAGTGTTGAATACAAAACCTAAATTTGTGTCTGTGTTGGGGATTTTCAGTGTAACGACTATCTGTTGATTCTTTTAGGGTAAACACTATTTTCTTATCATTAGTTGCAATTCTTGTTGCGTAATTAAGGGCAATGGTGAGCAGAAATGGAGCCAGTGTGTTTCCCCGTTAGACATTTCAACAAATTCTGTCTCCATTTGGTGATAGTACTTGTGCTAAAATATATGAGTATAGCATATTGATAACCGAAGGGTTAGTTCTGCAAGCTGAAGTCTCATAATATTTTGAGCATATAAATATAAATATATCTTGAAAACTTTAGTATAACTGCTTGCTTAATATCAGTTTAACTTGGAAAACATTTCCTGGTATAATAGCATCTGCCATTCATGTGCGGCACTTTCTTCTTTTAACACGTGTTCGTAGTTTCTCTTAAAATAACACTTTCATTGTATAATTTATAACTCCCGAGGATTTTTCGCTATTTATTCGAATTGGTTATTAAAAAAGTACACACACACACACATGTGCATGCGTGCGTTAACCGCGAGTGTGAGTATGTGTGTGTTTAATCTCATGATTAAACACACATCAAACCATTTTTAGATCAGACGGAATCTAATTTCTCGTTATAAGGCTATAAGAAAAAAGGTTGTTAATAAAAAAAAAAAAATAAAAAAAAATGAAAGAAAAGGCAATTGGTCTAATATATTTGCAAATGTACGAATGCTTGGGTGCATATATATATATATATATATATATATATATATATATATATATATATATATATGTATATATACACATGCGTGTGTATGATTTATATTATCTTAAGTCGACTGCTATTTATTCATTCATTCTTCTGAACCCGATATTCTATGTAGAGTTTTATTTTTTTTTTTTAATAGTTCTTGATTAGGTAGCCTCATTGATTATGCATTCCTGTTTGATTAAAATTATTTAATTCTTTTGCACGAAGAGATCTCAGAATGTATTAGCTATCTCTGGGAAACGGTCCTCACTTTTTATCCAACACTTTCTCCTACTCATCATCTATCTCTTATTCATATACATACACACATATATATATATATATATATATATATATATATATATATATATATATATATATATATGTATATATGTATATGTATTGGGGAAAAAAGCTATCAGGACCCAAACTTCGGCATTTTTTATGAATTCCTTAAATTTGAGCCTAATCACTTTTGATGAAGTTATTCATTTTAGGATTGGATAATTTTATGTATTTTTCTCCGTAAATTTCGGGGAAAATCTATTCATCACTTCCCTTTTCTTCACTTTCTTCTCTCTTTTGAAAAATATCTGTTTAATATCTTCAAAGTTATTATTTCTTTCTTTTGCTCATTTCTTGTTTCATTTTCTTATCTATTTTTCTTGCATCTTCACCCCCACCTTTGATTTTCTCCATTCGCTTCCCCACCCCCGAGACATTCTTAAATTATTACTTTCTCTTCTTCATCCAATTCTATGTGCTTTATTCACCTTTCTTTTCCTAGTCTTCTTCAGTTTTTCCTCTATTTTCTTTTCTCCCCTTTTTATTCAATCCCGTCCTCTCATGCCTTGATTTTCGTTCCCTTTCTGCACCCATTTTTTAGATGGCTACTTTGTATTCTTCTTTCGATATGTTTCGAATTGCTAGTTTGCCTCATCTCCTCCATCCTCCTCCTCCTCCATCCTCCTCCTCCTCCTTTTTCTTCTTCTTCTTCTTCTTCTTCTTCTTCTTCTTCTTCTTCTTCTTTTTCTACTTCTTCTACCAAGCTGATTTGTTTATCTTGTTTTAATTGTTTTTATTTTTCCCAATGATGATGATGATGATGATCATCATCATCATCATCATCATCATCATCATCATCATCATCATCATCATCATCATCATCATCATCATCGTCAGCAGCAGCAGCAGTAGCAGCAACAGCATCATCAACAACAATAACAGCAACAACAACATCTATAGTTTCTGTCGTGACCATAATCATCATGACTATGACAATTAGCTTCTTTATCGTCATCTTTTTTCAAATGTCAATTCGTCTGAATACATTTGTTTTCCTCTCTTTTCTTTTTCATTTAACATTTTTGTTCTCTGCTTTGCTTTTTGTTTTTCCCGAAAAAAATTGAAAAAAGATGTTATACAAATAAATCAGCGAGTGAATAGGAGAGACAGGGAAATGCTTGAGTGCAACATTTCTTTCTTTCTTTCTTTCTTTCTTTCTTTCTTTCTTTCTTTCTTCTCGTTTTCTTATTTAATTCAGTTCTGTTTTTCTACCATTTTTACATTTGTTTTATTTTTTCCATTTCACCCTCAACAACGTCCTACACCACTTATTATAGCCTAACCAGTTTCAGAGATTTTTTTGGGGCGTAATATCAAGGAATTATCCAAATCGTGAAACTTAAACTTGCTCGTCTTCAGCTAGGCCGGATTTTTACGTGGTCATTGGACCGGTGCTGGGATTGTATGCACTAATATTCATTGCTGATTATTCCCCTTGACTTACTTCACGTCACTCAGATAGAGGGAGCCACGTTTACAGAGTCCGGCCGCAATGCCCCTTCGTTGCTGACAAGTGAAATTGCAGAAGACGGAAGGTAAAAATAAAAAGAACAAATTGGATGAAAATAAATAGAAGAAACTAAAAATGAAAAAGTCAATAAAAATGTGAAGAGTAGAAAAAAAATTAAAGAAAAAATACAACTCGGACTTTGTAAAAAAAATCTGCTTCTCAAGTAATATTATCATTAAACTAAAAATAAAAAAAAAACAAACAAAAATGCAAACGGTTGCAGATATGAGTGTGCATTTCGAAATTGTGATTTTTGTTTGTTCTTCAAGAAGTTAGTACATAACCCGTCATTGTATATCTGGTTTTGTGTAAATTCAAGTGTGCGTGTAAAACTTTTCGTGTGTGCGCATTTGCACGACAGTCTATATTTATGTGCGTATAGAAGAAAAACGTGTGTATATAAACTTTTATGCACGCGTATGAATATGATTGTAGGCTGTTTTCATTTATAATGAAGGGGAATACATGTTTGAATACATGTGCATGTGTGTCTCTAAACACAGATATATATACATACAGATGCATACAGGCACACATCCACCCAGCCTATATATATATATATATATATATATATATATATATATATATATATATATATATATATATATATATATATATATATATATGTGTGTACCTAGAACTAAACATATTTTCTTGTATGAAAACAACAGCAAATTAGTAAAAATCGTTTAAATCGCATCTCATTAATTAAAATTGTTTAAAAGAAAAGCCAAATTTTGACCAATATATATATATATATATATATATATATATATATATATATATATATATATAGTGTCGCTGTGTGTGTGTTAGGACACCACAACTAAAGGGAAAGTTCAAGTATTTCGGATTGATGACATATAAAATATGAAGAAATACTTACATGAGATCGGAGGTCAATTGAGGTCACCAGTAATCATCAAATAATCCAACATTACATTTCTAGCCAAATTAAGCATTTTCTACCAAAATGGAGCAATAATATTGAGTTTATTATTAAGTAATATTTTCTTGGGTTTGATAAATTGGATGGATATGATTAAACTAGTTACTGGTAGACAATGGAAGCAGAATTAGTTTGCGGTCTTTATGATCAGTATTGCAGTGAAATAATTAGATACTTGGATAGCACTGGATGTCAATAGAGGCTATTTTTAGATTAAAATACCAAAAAAATAAAAACAACATTTTTGTATAGTGTTTATGAAGTGTAACATTTAAAAACTATGAAATACACAGAATTAAATTTATTCTTTTCAGATGTTTTGAATGTAGATGTCACAAAACTACCAGGAACATGTATGGATCTGTGAGTGCTATATTCTTAATTCAAGGAATGATGTGATCGAAGAAATAAATTCAAAGATATTGCAACAGATTCCTGGAAAGTTTCAGCTAAAAACTCATTTGCCACCAGTTTGAAGTCTGTTCAACTAAGTTACTTAAATGTCTTGAAGTTTTTGGTGTTCTTTAGTAATTGCTTTCACTTAAAACTCGGGATTGCCATTATGCTTCTCAGAAATCTTGAGCCTCCAAAGTTCAGCAATAGAACTTGCTTTGCTATAAAACTACATTTCCCAAATTTGAAAACCACTTTTCTAAATGGCATAGTAGAAAAAAGAAGACTTGCCCATTCGCTTACCAGTGAGATTCAAATTTGTCAGGATCACCCAAAAGCACAACAACAATCTGTGAAGATTGCTGCCTTCAGTCTGATTTCTCCATAGTTTCACCATGGCCATCTATGTTCCTTGCTTATAGGGTTGGATGCCCGAAGTTGTATTCAAAGCCAGCGAGAGAAGCAACAACAGTGTAATCGAAAACACTGTCAGCCTAATGTGTGTAGTATTTATTTTGTTTAGGGCATCAAAATAATTTTTCAGTAACAGCTACTTGTTCATGCATAAATACAGAAAATAATCTTTCATAGCTTAAATTCTGAGCTAAAATTTAGTGTAAAAAAACAAATAACTTATGTACTCAACATACGAAGAAGAAATCTCCACCTCTTAATTTATAAAATACATTCATTGATGACAAAACAAGTAGAAATAACTCCAGCCTAAATATGCTTGATTCAGCTTTGGTCTTGTTTTAAAGTTACCAAAAGCGTTTCCAGTATCTACTACAGCCATCGTATAAACGTATCCCTCCTTCCTTCTTCATTGTCTTACACTTTCCTCCCCATCTCTTAATCTTGGGAGGCTTAGAAGTGCTGCACGCAAATCCTTGATCGTCGATTTAAAAAAAAAAAAAAAAATTGAGTCCAGCCATCACCTTAACGGCTCAACAATCCTTCACCAAACTGTAATCAACAAGCACTATTGTCTCACTCTGTCACCCTTTTGCCTTTCCTATCTTTTCTTTACCCGTATACGTCCCCTCTTAAAAGTTTTTTTTTCAAACACATAGAAAAAAGGAAGTGACGTTCCACGAGTGGCGCGCTTACGCAGAATTGTTCATTTTGGTGCTCACCAGTCGAAGTGCAACTAAATGTACTATAATAAACAATCATTGCTCTACTCTTGGTATTGAGCCTTCTTTTGAATTAATGCTGTTAACATTAGAATTTAGTTATTATATTCGTTCTCAGTACATTCGGATATATATATATATATATATATATATATATATATATATATATATATATATATATATATATATATGTGTGTGTGTGTGTGTGTGCATGTATATACTTGCTCACCATAACAATTCACTAAGTTGAAAATATTTACAAAGTGTTTTAATCACTAGTTCATGCAAAAGTGTGCGACTAGTTTCTTTACAACGTTTCACTATTCTTGACAGATTTTCTATTATCACAATGTGGGATATTCAATAATAAAAGAGATGGAAGCAAAAAGAAAAGGAATCTGGATGAAATCGGTTAGATTATATAACCAGTACACATGAAAAAATCAAACTTACAGTTCTCAGCGTCTCTTGTTCGTGCACATGTATAGTCGTAAACAAACCTAACCCGATGAAGTCCTAAAAAACAAAAGACGTCACACGATTTATTTTCCACGTTGTAATATATATATATATATATATATATATATATATATATATATATATATATATATATATATTACAACGTGGAAAATAAATAAATATATATATATATATATATATATATATATATATATATATATATATATGACAATCTGGAAAGTTTTTTGTGAGGCGTTTCATCCGCTAGGATTTATCGGACATATGACGGATGAAACGCGTCACAAAAAAAAAAAACCTTTCCAGATTGTCATATTTTTATAAATACTAAATTATATATATATATATATATATATATATATATATATATATATATATATATATCAACTCTGTTTCATGGTTACCCAAATCATCTGGCACAAATAGTTTGTATATATATAAAGTGTGTAAGAACTATCCAAATGAAGGTTTTCGGCTATTCTTCTAGTCATTATTTAGGAATTTTTGGTTGAATATGTCGATTATATATATATATATATATATATATATATATATATATATATACTATATCTATATGGAATACTTTTTGTTATTTTCCAAACATTGTCATATATAGGAATAAAAAGAGACAGTTATTGCTAAGAATAGCTTTTCCTCTTGTCTATTTTTATTTATTTTGTTAATTTATAGACGCACTCTATCTTAAAATAATATGTGTATGTGTGTGTCTGTGGTTAGATGTATGTACGTATCGTATTGATTGTCGTTCGATTTTTGTTGTTAGATGATATTAATGACAAACAGCATTTTCTTTTACGTTTATTCAAAAAGTACGATTTTCATTTTTCATGTATTTTTTTTCTGGAAAGATCGAAAAATAATTAATATTTTTGTAATATTATATTTTTAATATTTTAACAAATGTAAAATACTGAGTGGGGTGCAAAAATAGTTTGTGTAATTTAAAGCTATAGTATTGGGATTAATGGAACTTGTAGAAAATATGTGAAATTTCACGATTTCGATTTGTCATTGAATGTACCACAATCGGGAAAATCAAAGTTGATCATGTGAAAGAATGAAAATCATTTGTACTCGCCTGGTTAATAGCTTTGCAACTTACACATAAGCAACCCTGAGCCATTTCTCCGTCTGTTTCGTTAATGAAACATAACGGAAATGTTTGGTTTGTGAATGAATTGGGATGCATTACAAAGATGGAGAATGCAAGAGAGAGATGATGGTCAAGCGAAATCCACTAACAATGGCAAAGACACGACACTGTTGTTTATGAATCAAGTATAATCATTTTTGCTTTTATCCTTTTTCCCTCAGTCTGATGGAATGAATTAATTTTCACCTGAGAAGGAAAATATTTAAAAAAAAAAAAAAAAGAAAAAAAAGGATACTAGATTTGGATGCTCAAAAAGTGCTACTCACAATGCCGTGAAGATATATAACGCAAGTGGCGGGTCAAAACTCAGTTTGAAATAAATAAAAAAAGAGAAAAGAAAAGAAGAAATGGGTATATTTGCCTAATTTTGATGAACTAGATGAATATGAATATGGATTTGGGGGGATATACAGTTTGAAAATTTGTTTTTCTAGGGCCTGCAAAACCCCATACGTTATCTTTGAAGAAAAAAAACAGCAACAGAAAAAAAACCCAGGCCTTGAGGGCTTGGAAAATTGGTCCAACGTAATAGGGTGTAACGAAAGGAGACACATTCAGGTGATGGGGTAGGTGAACAGCGCAACCTGTCCTACATAATAATAAACACTTACCGATAGCAGACTTATGCGTCAGTTAGTGCCAGGATGCTAATGGAACACGTCTATGTATAAAGCCAGGCACGTGCTGCGCCATTTGCACCTCTAGCTTTTGGATGGTCTTACCCACATAGTCGGTGTCACACCGATACTTAAAACGATAGATAACACAACCACCGGTAAGATATCCTTATGGATAGATGGGAAATCATTCCTAGTAGCAAAGATGTTTCGTCCTACTATAGAATTGAAGCAGTGTATGACAGTTGATGAGATCTTATCAGCGCAAGATTGACTATAAGAGCCAATCCAGGGCAATCTCATGTAGACGGGACACTTAGCTGGACTAAATGATTTTAATTTCATTAAACTTAGGAAGTTAGAAATGTTAAAGCCTTCCACTAATGTTTCTTTTAATGACACCTTCCGGATAACTGAAAGCATGATGTGTAAGTGTTTTACCAAGGTTAATTTTCCTACACTTAGGAGCGAAAGAGTTCCAACTGAGACACAACTCAGTGAAAATGGACTTCTTATATACGCTGGTGAGGAAAGATGCAGGAGTTCTCTCAACCAGCACGCCCAGGAACGGTAACATATTATTATTTTCCACCTCCATTGTAAATTGTAAAGAGAGAGACTATTTAGATATCGAAAAAAAACTCGCTCGTTATGTGATGAAAAAGATGTAAAAGTGTCATCAACATAACGGAAATAGCTGTGACACTATTTAGCTATGGTAATTGGATAACTAATTAAGCATTGAAATTAAAAACGAAAAATACTTAAGGTGAGAAACAGCTATAACGAAAGACATACCGAGCGACATTATTTTTTTAACAAAAGAAAAGTGGGTAAAGATTTCATTTACGAAGAAAGATATTTTTTCGCAGAAGGCAGAAAATTCGTAAGAGAAGCGGGTTTCGGATTCTGTCAGAATTAATTAATGTCATGACCCGACAAGGAAAACAGAATTCTAAAAGATAAACAAAACTGGGCCAAGCATGTGACCGGGAAGGAATTTCAGTGAGACCACCCAAAAAGAATAGCCACTAATTATCTTTCGGAGATATCATTTGGTTTTAGTTCTTGTGTCAAGAAAGAGACCCATTTGTTGTATGTCCGGATCTTGTCTTGATAAGAGTGAAGTACCAAGGGAAACAGAATACGGATAAAAAATAACAATCTACTACACGCTTAGCAATAATAAAAATTTCAATTCGGTCAGCTGCATAAAAGCAGAATTAAATCGGAATTCGGTTATCTTAAAAAACCGACAAGGAAAGCCATTGTTACTACCTGTTCAAACTGTTAGCGACAGACTTTCTGACACCGCGAACGCGCATCTGGTAATGCGATAATATTGACACGGGAAAGACAAAGAGATTTAGTCTCCAAATCGAAATGACCACCCACTTCAGGAGAGTTCCGCTAATGAATTCCAGGTGACATGTGAAAGAAGGGTAACCTGTTGACGTCCACTGAAGGGATTGGTATGAGATACCAATATGAGAAAGGAAGAGTTTAGGAGGATAATTCTCCTCCGACCCCTCCCCATAGAAGGGGGAGAACCCCTCTAAAACAGAAAGTAATTGACTTCCAAAAATGGGAAGTGATAAATTTTCCTGTCCGAAGACAAAGAGAATCTTTATTGGGGATTTGGAATTATCGAAGAACCCAAACCACGACAGGCCCCAACCCGGTTTGGTCGGCGTCCATATAAACGAACGTCTCCAGAGTTTCCTACAGTTTCAGAAAGAGTCCCAGAGATCTGTTGAGCTCAGAGACCAGCCTCGCAGGAGCTGACCGCAAGATTTCCACGCATTCCGACTTAGACCTCTAACCAAAAGCATTTTTTTTTAATGAAGAACGACTTAGAGTTACACCACCAAGATACCGAAAAACAGTTTATTGAAAAACAACTTAAGATATCAAGACTCGCTTAAGAAACGCAAAAGTGTCACGAATCCATAGAAGCTGGTTGGGAGAAAGACGCACTCCTGTATTCAGCAGACAGATATAAAGATACTTATTATTTTTTCAACACATTTGAACCTCTTGAGTTTATTTCATTATTTTTCTTTTACATACACTTGTGCGATATCACCTTTGCCCCGGCTTCAGCTTGCACTACGGCCCGACGCCTCATTGATTTCGTCTACCTAAGATCAAATCACAACGTGGGTAGGTTAGACTAGAGATCAATGCAGTTATTTCGGTAACCAGACGTTGGAGACTGGCTGGGAGCGACAAAGCTGATATCGAATCTAACTAGACATCGACCGCCCCCAAGACAACCAGAGGGGTTAGTGTCACAAATGGTTACGTGGTAAACCAGGTTTTCACCCAAACCAGCCATGGGTTAGATCGTCACAGATGGTGCTGCAATCAGCCCAGGGTTAGAGTGGGGTCACATAGCAGTATGGCTTAGAGACCTTATCAAACAATTGCCTCTCATGAAACCCTACAAAAATAATGGTCATGAGAGGCCCCAAAGGACTACCCATCGGTACCTCATCAATATGTTGATACATGTGGTTATTAAAGCTGAAAGAGAAAGACTTAGTATCCATCTCCATCAGCTCGAAAAAGACACTCTCAGCTAAAGATGGGGGCTTTAAGAGGACACTATACGAATAGCACACATGTCAATAGTCTTGTCAAGAGGAACATTCGTGAACAGACTACAAATATAAAAGATACGGGAAACTCCGTGTAAACAGTGCGTTGCAATTTATGCACATCATACGCAAACTGGAACGAGTCTGGAATATCATACGCAGAATAATACTGCAAAAACAGGATCAAGAACTTCGGTCAACCACTTGGCTAACTCATGCTGGGCAGAACCCACTATAGACGAAATTGGCCGAAGTTGAACATTCATTTTATGAATTTCCGGCAAACCAGACATCCTAGGACGCTGGGAGCCAACAGGTCGAATTCTATCATATTTGTGAGGAACATGCTTTTATGAAATTCAAGCAATCTCTTCTGAATTTTAACTTTCGTTTTCGCGGTGTCACCAAATGATGCATCACCTAATTTCCGAAATTAAATAATGTCGTCCAGAAATAGACGACTTGTATATAATCAAAATAATTCAAAATCACAGCACCAGATCCTTTATCAGGCCTGGTTATATAAATTTCGGTCCTAGATTTTAACAATGTGGACGTCTGGTAGTGATTCTTTCTCTATATATTTGTGTGTGTGTAGATATGTGTGTGAGATGATTGTACCAGTGCAGATGATAAAAAAATATTATGAAAGGGGATGATGCTTTGAGGACAATTCGTTTCACTTTGCTTTTAAAACTCGCAATATATTTCTAATGTCAATATCGCAACAATAATTTGATAATGCTGATGAAAATGATGAAGCCTCAACCAAATGTTACATAAAATAATAAGTAACAATATAAGTTGAAGAAAAAATCGAGTGAAAATAAATGGTGGAAAGAATTCTAAAAGAGGAAGAAAAAAAGTTCAATACTGCTGGCACCAACCTGGTGATATTTTGCATATTTACAACTTCTTTTACAGAAGATCAACCAGTCTTGGTACCGGTGACTGTTGTGTGCGACTGAGAAACGCTGAAAATGAAATATGTTAAACCTTTGACCAACAAGCCGTAGTCATTGTCACTGGTAAACGATAGTCTAGTAAAAGAGAGACAAGGAAGAAAGAAAAATGTGAAGACAAGCATAAAAACAAGTTATGTCAATAAGGCCAAATGAAAAAAGGATGAAAAGTTATCCTGAAAAACAAGGCGAAAAAACGAGAATAGGAAAGAGTAATAATGTAAAAACATCTGCATTGGTCAATGATTTAAACGCTCTTTGAAATACAATGTACATGCTTGACATTTTATGCAATAAACTGCAATGACTCACGGTCAATGTCCTTGTTATTGTAATCAGCAGAGAATGACAGAAGGAATGAGGAAAGAGGGAAAAGAGAAATCATAAGAGAGAGAAAGAATAAATAAGAGGAAAAATTAAAGCAATAGATTAAAGGAGAAAGATACTGTAAAATGAAAGGAGAATAAGAAAATAGTGATGGCGAAGTAAAGAAAAATGAAAGGAAAGATTAAAACATATAGAAAAGGAAACAGAAAGGAGAAAAAATAGCAGCAACATAAAGATAAAGGATTGAAGAAGAAGAAGAAGAAGAAGAAGAAGAAGAAGAAGAAGAAGAAGAAGGAGGAGGATATTCTCGTATATATAGAGAGGAAAATGAATGAAAAACAAACAAATAAGGGAAATGGGAGATCCTGATGATGAGCAAAGAAGGCAAAAAAGATGGGGAGGGAAAGAAAGAGAGAGAGAAAGAGATAGAATGGGAGAGAGAGAAATAGAATGGGAGAGTGACAGAAAACGAAAATTGTAATAAAGTAAAATAAAAAGAATAAAATGATAAAAAAGAGAAAGAGAAAATCTTCAAAACTAACAATGAATATTTAGAATTCAAATAGATAAGTAAAGACAGAACGAGAAAAAGTTTAAAAAGTAAGAGTCGGAGAAAGAGATCAAGAAGAAGAGAAGCTGGGAGAGAGAGAGAGAGAGAGAGAGAGAGAGAGAGAGAGCGAGAGAGAGAGACTGAAAGAAAGATTAAGTGAGAAGAAAAGATGGAGAGGGACTGGAAGAAATAGAGTAAGATGAAGATAAATGGAAGGAGATTAAATGATATATTATTTCTTAATCCGTATGAATAATAAATAATATGAATATAAATCCAGAGAGAGCTGAATGTGAAAACAGAGTAAATAATAATTATATATATGTTTCTTCCTATATATGTATGTATATGTATATATAAGTACCTGTATTTATGTATGTATGTATTCTTATATGTGGATATATGTTTATGTATGTGCATGCATATATATATATATATATATATATATATATATATATATATATATATATATATATATATATATCTGTATGTATATTTTTCTAGTGTATATGTCGGTATGTGTGTGTATATCTACACGTATATATGTGTATGTTTGTATTTATATGTATATGTGTGTGTATATATGTATATATATACCATTATTTGTGTGAATGTATGGATATTTGTGAATATATTTATGTGTTTATAGTATATATTTGAGTGAATATAGAATTTGTGCATACATTTATTTGTAGGTGTATATATGTATATATATGTGTGTGTGTATATGTGTATATGGGTGTGTATGTGTGGATATATATATATATATGTTTGTGTATGAGTGTATTTGTGTGTGTATATATATTGATTTTTATATTGTTTGCATAATTAGGCATTCTGTTTTTGTTGTGGTTGTTATGTTCGTAATCTATATGCTCAGAATTAGAAAAGATATATAATTGTTCTGAATATAGTGCCATATATGTCCGGCATGTATGTGTTTTTAGACGTATTTTAAAGATTTCAGTTATGTAGGTATATAATTCCATATTTTTCTTCGTAACTTAGATATTTTTGTTTATTTTACCTTTATTCTGTTGTTGTTGTTGTTGTTGTTGTTGTTATTATTATTATTATTATTATTATTGTTATTATTATTATTATTATTATTATTATTATTATTATAATTATTATTATTATTATCTCTGTTAATAAGTGTATTTTTATCCGTAATTTAATTCCTTTTTAATAATATACTTTTATTTTTTTTAAATTTATTTTAAAGAAATTGATGGTAAAATAGTATATATGTATATATATATATATATATATATATATATATATATATATATATATATAT
Organism: Acanthosepion lycidas; assembly: GCA_963932145.1. NCBI lineage: Eukaryota > Metazoa > Mollusca > Cephalopoda > Sepiida > Sepiidae > Acanthosepion > Acanthosepion lycidas. The sequence continues at coordinate 67,838,472 of OZ010576.1, forward strand.
ATATATATATAATTTTTTCCATCATTTTTCTTTAAGAATATTATTATTATTATTATTATTATTATTATTATTATTATTATTATTATTATTCCTCCCCAAAAATGCAAATGTGTCAAAATCGGACGATTACATGATTTAGACAGAAAATCTAATCATTTGTATACTGAAAATTTCTGGTGTGGCATGCAGTATTTCCTTCTCTTTCTTATTTTTCTTTCCTTCTTTTTCTTTCGCTCTCTTTATCATTTTCTCTTATCCCGATTAGACGATCCCTTTCTGCTTCCCTGTGTAGATCCGTGATAATCAGGTCAGCATGTCTGCTCCCTTCGATACCACTTCGATATATATATATATATATATATATATATATATATATATATATATATATTTCTCTTTCTTTCCCCTTCCCGGCTTTAATTTCATATCCTTCTTCTTCCCCTCTCTCCATCACCTTAACCCTTTTTAAATACAATTCTTTTTTGGTTAATTTGTTTGGTTAATTTTTTACCCGAAATTATTTGCTTACTAATTTACTAATACAAACATTATTTTTAATGGGTACACGAATTGAAGTTTCTACGCTAGTTATTTTTAAATTTCTTAGAGAGTGAAATTAATAACTACCAGCTATGATTGAGAAGAATGATTATGCCTTCGACAGGAATCTAACCTCTGTCCCTTTTCCATCACGGAAACTGTTTCTATAGCCGAAACGTACCTTTATTCCTTAAATTATTGTTCCTGCAATAGGTAATTCAAATCTTGCCCTATCAGTGTGGCCTCCGTGTCATCCTGACAGGAAAAGTGGATACACGTTCGTTTTCTGTCGGAAGCAAAATATTTCATTATTATGACCTCTCAATCTAAGCCGATGGTTATTAATTTCACTGTTTATGGGAACTTAAAATAAGATTTTCACACAGAAAACTTTTATGGTAAAAATATTTATTAAGCTATTTTTTTACATTGAATAAAATAGATTATATACATCTCTATTTTTACCGAATGTATGTATGTATATATATATATATATATATATATATATAGATAGATAGATAGATAGATAGATAGATAGAGAGAGAGAGAGAGAGAATGGTAAGATATATAATCCGGTGTTCTTATTGATATTTTTTTTATTTTTACAAAACAGTGCTCAATGTAAATTTACAGAGCATGAATATTATAAATTAACTGATTTAAAATATGTCTTTTTCGCTACACAGTAATAACCATGTTTCAAAAACTGAAGCTAAAAACTTCAAATTTAATTATATAATTAAATTAAAAGCATTAGTTCCATTTCATCTTGAAGGGAATTTTGGAATAACTGATTTTTAAACTTACTGAGTTTTAAACGCACATATAAATTCATAATTTCCTATTTCCAAAGACACAGAAATCAGACATCCCTTTCAAAATATTTCTGGCATTTAAAAGAATCCAATAAAATACCTACAATAAAATGGGAGTTAATAAGAAAAAGCTAGAATATGTAGGTCATTAAATGACCCATCTCTTTTGTGCATACATAAGAAACTATATATTACTAAGTTTATAAAAAATAAAAATTTACTGAATCAGAGAAATGAAATAGCTATTTTTTGCCGTCATTGTCAAAGATTTACAACTACTATGACGGTCGTATAGTAAAGATTTCCACTAAAATTAAGGAAGATAAATTAAGAAAAATGATTTATAAAGAACTAAAAAGTTTAAATTTTCAGGTTAAGTTAAGTATTAATGTTAAACAAGTAGATTTTCTTGATGTTAAGTTAGATTTCGTTAATGATATATTTCAACCTTATATGAAAAATAATGCTAACCCAATTTATATTCTAATCCCCCTCCATCTGTAATCCAACATATACCTTGGTCTGTAGAACGAAGGATTAGCAACTACTCATCGGACAAAGATGTGTTTGATAAATATAGTGGTGTTCATAATAAAGTTTTAAAGAATACTGTTTATAAGTAACGCTGAAATCAACTTTAGAAAATATGATGATAGTGGTCTAAAGAAAAGAAATAGAAATAGAAAGATCCTTTGGTACACATCCGTATTTAATCAGTTAGTCAGTACTAAGTTAGGCTAGAATTTCCTCCACTTGATTGATATACATTTTCCTAAAAGTAACCCACTTAGTAAAATATTTAACAGAAACGCATTAAAACTAAGTTATAGTTTTTATAGTTGCACCAATAATTTCGAGGAGATTATAATATTGTACAATAATAATATTTTAAACCAATTTAATAATTTACTGTACAAATCTAAATTACACTTTAATATGATGGAGTCAACAGCTTGAACGAGGCAAGTACACTGAAACGCTCAACCACGATGACTTGTGACTTCGTGCTAGCACAAAACATTGACAGTCTTCCGAATATTTCTGTCTACTCAATTTCACGAACAAAGTTTGGATCATTTGAAACTTGCATTAGATATAACAGAATAACTGTCAAAAGTAAAAACACATCACATCAGTTTCAGCACATGCTATATATATATATATATATATATATATATATATATATATATATATATATGTGAGGAGAGAGAGGGGGGAGGGAGGGAAGTAGATAGATAGATAGACGTTCAAATAACCTATCTGCCGGCTTCAAACTTCGCAGATCTACGACTCATCAGGGTCAGTTAAATCTATTTAATAGATGTATGTGATCTTAGTAAGGTAGGTAGAAGATAATGTAATGAAAATACTTCATTCTTCATTGTTATATTTCAAAATAATGAACTGTATTATTTATTTAATATAAACATGAAGCAATAGCATTGCTAAGTATTATATCCAAGACACTTTTAAAAGACATATTTCACTAAAAATACAACTACTTCATATATAATAACTAGATTGTTTTCACATCGTGCCGTTACAACTAAACACATAAATTTTACAGAATCAGCTACATTAGGTTGTTCCTTTCTTCAAGTGTATTAAAGAATTTACTTCTTTTTGAAGAAATCTAGAAGGAATATGGAAAAGGGAACGTGAAAATCATGCATAGAACCTTTCAATTAGATCCCCTACTCTTTAGCTAATTCACCAATAGTTTGAAAGAGCTGAAGAAGAAAATAAAATAGAGATTAAACGTAAAATGTGTGCTTTTTTCTCTTGTCCTTCAAATGCAGGGAGATAAGAAGACTTAGAAGATATGAGACGCTTCTAATAAATAGATAAATATGATATACGTTTGAAAAGAAAGCATTTCTTTATCTTTTTCTTCATATAAGAATGGATGAATTTCCATTTGATATATTTTGAAAAAAATCATGAAAGTCCATACAGATTTCGTTGTTATGTTATTAAAAGAAATAACTCATACGCACGCGAACATTGCAGACAGAAAATATCAGTGTGTACAGAATGCTGTGAATAAAGTGAAGTTATTTCATCGCCAAAATAAATACACGCACACACAGACACACACACAAACACATATATATATATTGCTTAAAATTTCCTATATTTATAGGAGAAGAGTGCTCAGTACCAGAGATAGAACATTTATGGATATAGACAGTGTAGATATAGGATTCAACACTGTCTAGTGAGTCTCAGTTTCACGCCCCAATGCGATCTTCACACCAAGTCTAAAAGTCGTATAGAGGTATGCAACTCAGTGTTTATTTCTGTCTGCACTGTCTCTCTTTCTCTTTATGTCTCTTTCTCTCTCCTATATCTCTCACCCTTACTCTTTCTCTCTCTCTGTATATATATATATATATATATATATATATATATATATATATATATATGATGTTAAGCGGAGAAAATTATTGCACAATCTTATATATGTGTGTGTGTGTGTTTATGTATATACATGTGTGTGTGTGTCGTACACATAACGTAATGGACTTCCTCTATTCCATTTTTAAATATATTCTTGTCACGAGGGAAGACGGACACACACATACGTATTTAAATATCTACGACTGGGGTCGGCAATTCATTCGACCCCACGGGCCGGATCGTGTTATAATGATGGGTCGCGGGCCGGACGAAGGCCATTAATGAAAAATTAAGGAAAATTACATATGCAGACCCCTGTCAACCTAAATATTTAAATCCATAATGAAAATAAACATTAAGAAATCAGAAAAACAAAAGAAAATCTAAAATTAAAAAAACACCTAACAAAAATTACTTTTCCTTAAGGAACGTCAAAATACTTCAAAGTGAAAAAAAATCAACCAAAGTGAAATGGATGAAATTATGACGTGTAGGTTTGAAACTGTTATTGAAAATTGTTCCACAAACGAACCACACACACACACACACACATCAAACAAAAACGAAGCACATATACCCATACATACGAGCACAAATAGTTGCAAACATATACACTTACGTACGTACACATGCGGTATCATCCACACATTCATGAAGCATGTATAATGCGCGTATGTTTAACTGTCTTTAGATTTCTGCTACCTCGCATTTCAGTCCCTCCCTGGCCTCTTTCACTTTATCGTTACTTTCGCTTCTGTTATCTTTTAATGTAGCCAAGGGTCATAACAAATATGTATCCATTATTTGACATTAAACGTAGGCAACGCAACTTGGTAAAATAAGTCTCATGAAAGATAACTGGCAGATAGTCTAATTCGAAAGCCTCGTCTCTCATGTTAAAAATAGAGTCATTGGTAATCAGGCTCGCGGGCCGGTCAAAATGCCTTTGCGGGCCGGTCAAAATGCCTTTGCGGGCCGGTCAAAATGCCTTCGCGGGCCGGTCAAAATGCCTCCGCGGGCCGTATGTTGCCGACCATTGATCTACGAGTACTAATGGTATCATGTAACCCAGTACTACTTGCTGCATAGTCAGTTTTTTAGTGAGAAGGTCAGTTAAAGACACAGTGGGATTAAAAAGCAATACTCTCAAAGTGCGTATAAATTTCTTGTGGGGTCAAATACCATTTTGCAAACTGTCCGCTGTGAGGTTTCGGTTAAGGCACTGAACCAGAAGAAGGAGTACTTTAATGTAACACGTGCAGCTCGCTAGTAACCGAGGATGTAGACTGGCTCTACTTTTTGGATTGTTGCTTTTGATGCTCAGAGTGTGGTTCTGGCCAAGTGCACTGACTTTTCTCGCCTTAAAAACCACATGCATAATCATTGCTTGATATTCTGTGACCCAACTTGGTGATACATAAGCTGGCCGCAGCCTAAAGGGACAACTAACTCAATGATGACGAACAATGTTATTGATTCAAAGAAAAATGCTTTGAAATTGTTTCAGGTCTATAAGTGAAATGATCATGCTACGTAATATAGCGCTGTTTTCTATTGTATATTTTACAAGAAGGTATTCACAGAAGATATTCACAGTATTCATGGATGATTACTTAAACAATAAAAGTTTACTTTGGATGAGAAATAGAGAATCTATTCAGACAAAACTGAACTGCACGTGCGCCTGACATGGTAAAATCATTCTCTTCATATGAATCTTATTAAATGTCTTTGGATCATATTGAAACTTGAAATTAGGAAATCGTATCGAAAATATTCTGAACAAGAAGATTCATTGTGTATTTTCAATGTACATTGATCGGACATGAAAGAAATGTACCTAGCAGATTTTATAATCTTGATGGCTGAAAAAGTAAATGTCATGGAGAAATTTTCTTGAATAGTTTAAATAAATATATAATCTCTTTGACCTTAAGTTGAGTTGCCTTTTTCTTTTTAGAGTCAGGGTACAAATTTACTGAAAATGATCTTGCGATCAAAGCATTTGCTCTTACAACGTTTTACGATTTTCCTGACAGATCTTCTATTTATCATAGTGTGGGATACATACTAACAAAAGTAATAGAAAGAAAAAGACTTTAAATGAATTCGGCTAGATAAAAAAAAAAAAAAATTCTAAAATCCCCAGCAGTCCTCGTTTGTGCGCATGTGTAGTCGCACCAACATAAACAATTTTAATCCAATGAATTTCTGAAGAACGAAACGCGTCACATGTAAACTTTTTCGACTTTAAGACAATCCCGTTTGTGATTTGTTTGGATCTTTGTAAAACTTTTTTTCAGCGGAGATGCGTTGGCGATTAATTTTTATGGAAATGTAAAAATTTGCGACTTAAACATTTGTTCGAGTAAAATTTAGTCATGAAAATATTAGTGGTTATTGCAAAAACAATAACGTTTTCCAAATTTTTCTAAAAATAAATAAACCTACTCATTATAAAAGTAAATAATTAATGAATGTCTACTTAAATTTTCATTTAAATTGGATAATTCGCTGATTTTTTGGCAATTTAAAAAGCGCTGCTTGTACCTATCAATTTTCCTTCGAGGTTTGTGGCCTCAAGGTTGGGAAACTTTGAAATCAACATGTAGCGATGAGGGGGCATGGCCCTAGCAACTATCTATCTATCTATCTATCTATCTATGCGCGTATAACTATGGGGAGGTGTCAAATATTAATTGACTAGCTGTGCAGAGACGTATGGTCCTTTTTCCTCAACTTTATCGTAGCATTGTAATTGTACAAATAGTAAAATACATCATATTTTGTGACGTACATTCTTTTACTCTCTTCTTCCTCTGAAATGAACCAGAGAAAAAATACTGTTCTGAGGTTTGCCGAGATGGAAATGTATATATTTACGCAGACACACGTACACATAACTCAAATGTATTTACAGTTATGCATTCATTTATGGAGATTTTTATGATCAAAATCTTACAAGCAGTAAAGTCAAAACTTATTCAAGATCCGAACAAATAAAACGATATTTGCTATTATGTTATAAAATATAGAATTACACACATATATATATATATATTAAGCCAAATGTACACCGAAATATAAATCATCACAGCAAAAATTGGAGAAATATTTTTCCACTTTTAAATCGAATTTGTATTTTTCTTTGAGAAAATATAGCATAAACTAGCAGCACACACTCACACAAACACAAAACACACACCACACACGCACACACATACATATATATATACATACATATATATATATATATATATATATATATATATATACATCTTATAATGCCCTCTACAGTCTACAATGTTGGCGGACATAAGCATAAATGTTTATAGTTTGTTTGGATATGAACACATAGAATGTTGAAATTGAATTTATTGTCGTGCATAAAACGCCGTAAAAAAGGCTGATGTCAAAACAGGCAAGAGTCAAGAGACAAGAGAGGGAAATAAACGATGTGAAATTCAAGAAAATAAAAGGTTGTAAAAATTGATCGGACATTTAAAAATAGCCATTAACAAATCTCACACCAAGGAAACGGAGGAATCAACATGGTGAGAATAAAGCAAATGGAATTCTGGTGTTTGTTTTTCCAACTCTCTCTCTCTCTTTTGCTTGTCCTCCTCTCTCTATCTCTTTATTTCAGTATCTATTTCTGTATGAACTTTTTAACAGTTGTACACTTTTCAACTGACGCCGAAGTAAATCCTTGGATTTACAATGAAGCTAAGTATCATACTCTTCCCATATATTTATGAATCATTATAAATTCATGTACTTGTAAAATATGCAAAGCGCCAATAGATTTATCTATTTTGATATTCTTTGTTACCTAAAGCAGTTAAGTAGAATTTCGGCGCTACACAGTCTTCCTAAATGTAGGTGTCAATACATTCCTTATATAAAATATTCGATCTCCATCTGTCAATCTTTTCTAATAGCTGTAGTAATAGGGCTGATCTTGTTGTCAACCAGTACATTTCCAAGAGCCAGATCATTATTGATCCTATGACATGACTGATTTAATAAAAACATCGAAATTGATTTCTAGATTAAGACCTGTCGTCGTATTTGTATTGCATTGTAAGGAGAGAGAGACAGCGGCGCCGGGGATTGAACGCCGGCTTTCAAACTTACGCGATCTACGAATTGGAGACGTCAGAATCAAGTAAGTAGAGAAATTTGACTATCTGGGAATTGTTTTAACAGCTGACGCAAAATGTGACACAGAAGGTGCATTGGAACAGCGAAAGATGCCTTCGAAAAGCTAAATAAACTATTACATTTCAACATTAGAAACAGTGTTGATCTTTTATGCAATGTCAGTTCTCCTGTATAGCAGATGAAGAAGAGACTTGAAGCAAGAGAGTTGTGGTTCTACAGAAATAAGCTGAGAATACAATGGATGGAACATGTGACCAACGAAGAAGTTTAAAAGAAAATGGAAGTAAAAAATGCATATACTTAAAATCAGCATAATAAGGAAAGAGGTCTCGGGGATTTTAACACATTAGAATATCCTGAAAGCAAGAAGAGACAACGAATAACTTACCTAATCGGTTTGTGTAAATAGATAGCAGAAGAGGGACATGGAGAAGTAGTAAGGATACAAATATTACATAGAGCGACAAACAACAGGAAGTTGTAGAGAGCCATGATTATCCATGTCCTTAATGATTTAGATATGGAGAAAGTGAGAAAGTTTTACATAGAAATTAAGAAGAGTGAGAGAAAGTTTCAGCATCAGTATACAATTAATAAAACCGTAAAATACACGGATATGTAAATGTAGATTAGTATAAATTTCACGGTTTTCCTATTCGAATTTTCTGATGAATCTTAATTCTTTAGTTAATGATTTAATAAGCTAATGGCGATTTATATTCGAATAAAATATCAGTAGGAATTCCCCTATCGTATCGTTCAATATTTGAGTTTAACATAATATAACATAATATTGCAATAGAAATTATAAATATAAATGCTGGTCGTTATTTTAAATCTTTTCATTTACTTCTTAAAAGTGGATACAAATGAAAAGATTTGACAACATTTTCTATTTCACTAAAATGGCTGTTAAACACTTCTATATTTCCTTCTTTGTTTCTTTCATTCATTTATTCATTTTCACACTGAAAGAAAGTAGCGTATGTCTTTCGTTTTCCTACGTATTCAAGTAGAGTAGGTAATTATGTATGAGGTATAGGCAGGAGATGTTAAACACTTCTTTCTTTCTTTCTTTCTTTCTTTCTTTCTTTCTTTCTTTCTTTCTTTCTTTCTAGCAAATACCCGTCTTACTAACATGTCTCTTGATAATAATTTTATAGCATCGCATTTTGGCTGGGATCAAAATGTAGTATCAGTCCTGGGGCCTCTAAACTACCTTTCATCATTCAGTTTTGTCTCTGTCTTCGGGCAGAGCGCAACAGAAAATATTACTGAGAGATGCCCGGCCTCGTGGAACAACTGCCCGCGGCACTACACCCGCCCTCCTCATTGCACTAATAAGATGGGGAAGATCGGTAATAATACCAATGCCAGAGCAGCCTACTGTTGCGGTGGCTCAGCTATTTTTGTACCTGGCCTGGGTGTATGCGCTCAGCCTCTCCACATTAAAGGAAACTTGGGTCACATTCTGTCAGCGTGTGGCGTCAAGAAAATATAAATCGCTCCTCGTTCTTTTGGTTAAGATCAAAGCGTGATATATGCCCTTATCATTTAATCTGATTCTCTGTCTCCATTTCTATCTTCCATTCTTTCTTTTTCTCACTGAAACCAACTACAGTCTTTTCCCATCTTTCCATGCGATCAAGCCGAATAGTTCATTATTTATGAGCTATTGGCAAGGCGTAACAGTCGTGCGAACTAAGGAAGGAAGGAAGGAACAAGCACAATTATATTAGGATATATATGCATATATTACTTTTCTTCTATTAAGTATATGCATAAATCATAATGCTGCCATCAATATATTTAGCTGTCTACACGAAATTCTCTTCAAAAGCTGTATTAGCAGTTCACCACACATGCCGCCTATCGTTCCTTCCAAAAAGCTCTAGTTTGGTCTCATCTGACCATAAAACCTGTTGCCAGAACGTTTCTAGCCTATTAATATGAGCTTTGGCATAATTGATCCGAGCTTGTGTGTGCTTTTTTGTAAGTAGTGGGTTTTTTCTATGCATTCTGCCATGAAGATAAACATCATTCAGATTTTTCACTGTAGATACATGCACATTGATTCCAACAGGGAGAACCACAGAGGTCACAACAGAATTCGCCTGCGCTTGCCAAACTAGATGTCTACTTGCTCTTGCAGTTATTTTTCTTCTTGATTGTGATACCGTGATGCCAAATGCTTTCCATTTATAAACAATTGGCCCTAAGGTGGTGACAGGTATTCCAAATCGTTTTGATAGCGTTTTGTAGCCTTCTTGGTCATTATAGACTTCAACTATGTGAATATTTAAAGCTTCAGGAAGTTCTATTGATCTTGGCGTAATTTTTTAAAAATTTAATCTCTAATTGCACCCTTTTGCATAAACAATGAGTTAAATAGGTTAATTGCAGGATACAAAACAAAATGAACATGTGTCTATTTGACTTTTACACATGCATCAAAAATGATTTACATTGGCAAAATATGGAATGTAAATGTCAGGAGTTCATTTACTTTTGCACATATTCATTCGAATTTGTTTTTTTATTAATATTTCTATCTCAGCCTGATAAAAATGTTTGAAAATATTTGTAAATCATTTTTAAAGATTTTTCTTAATGAATATATAGTTTAATTAAGAGATGTTGATTATCTGGAAAAAAGACAATTTGTTAAAATATTAGGGGTTCACTTACTTTTGCGCATTACTGTTTATATACATACACACATACATACATACATATATATGCATAAATATATATATATATATATATATATATATATATATATATATGTGTGTGTGTGTGTGTGTGTGTATGCGTGTGTGTGTGTGTGTGTGTGTGCATGTGTACATGCATGGGTGAATTTCAATATCCAATAAGCATGTATATACATAAGAGGGTACATGCATGTATGCATTTATATGTGTAACATCCATATCTCAACACATATTTAGAGAGACATGGAAACTGTTACACACACACTATATACATACATCTTGTGATAGTTACATCGATCAATATAAACTTATATGTTGTCAGCTGAAAATAAAAAGTGAATCTCTAAAATTAAAGGCAGATTTTCAGCTCAGAAAGATCGATAGCGATTGAAATGCATTGATGGGATAAAAGACTTACGTTCAGAATATTTTGTGCATGAACGAGGCGAAATAAACAACCATTTTTTCACGCTGGTCAATCGTGTCACTCTCGCATTTGGAGATGAGAATTTCTCTGATATAGTTTGGTGTATCCTTCTCTCTCTTTTCTGTCTTTCTTACACTTTTTATTCTTTTGTGCATCATTATTCTGTTAATAACTCTTTTTATTTTCTGCTGTTCTTTCTTTCATTCACGTTTATTTTTAATGTCTGTTTTTGTTTTTGTTTTTTCTTTAAAACCCCTTTTCATTTCTTTCTTTTCGTTTACTTTTCTTATCAACTTTTTCTCGATTTTCTTCTCTCATTTCTTTTGTCTTACTTTCTTTCTGTTGTTTGTGTCTTGCTATTCTTTGTAACTTTTTCTTTGCTTCCTTATTTTCATCTTAACACTTTCTATTTTTCACCTTTTCTTTTAACTCACTTCGACGTTTGATTGTTTGCCCTTCTATCTTGCCTTTATTTCTTTACTTAAGTTTTGTAATTAAAATCTTTTTTGCTTATTTATTTTCTGGTTTTTCTCTGTCCATTTTATCTCATTTCTTTTCTTTTTATGATTTTTATTTTCATTTTTTATTTGTTATTCTTTCCAGTATTTTCCTCTATTTCCTTGTCTCTTTCTCTTTCTCTTTCATTTTTTAAAATATACTTTTGCTATATATTTCTTTTTACACTCTTTATCTACTTCTTCTCTTCACTTTTCTTCTTCCCTCTTCGCATTTTCACATATTTCTGCATTCTTAAATATTTTCCTAATCTTCAACTTCTCTGGGAGTTTCACGCTATCTTTTTTATTTATTTTCCTAACCTGATTTCAACTTATCAAAACTCGTCTCCAAAACTTCAAATCATATCATTGAATATAAACTCTTTATAAGCAGAAACAATAAAAAGTTTTCGCCCAGAATAGAAGATGCTACTCAAGTTGTTTTTAAATTTAATTTACACATAGCTGCACTGAGTTGCGCACGTGGCATAATGATATTTCTGATTCAGTCCTTTTCTTGTAGAGGAAACTCATCGGAGCGTACAATTTTATTAATCAGATCTGTCTCTTGAAGCTCCTATCAGGTACAACTGCTTTATTTATATAGAAAAACTTGCGTGCTTGGCTCAAGTAGCAAACGAGACATATAGAGGCTAAGGTGCTTGTGGATCGATCACATGTTCGAAAGTCCTAAGATATAGCAACGCAAAATCATATCTTGAGAAATATAACATATAAACTATAGTAAAACTAGTAATAATTAGTCAACCACTGCTGAACTTTCTTTGCCCTCAATGTTTATCTTTCTATACCTCTACTTGCTCTTTCTGTCTCATCTGTCTGGTGCTTTTAGTATCTATCTATCTATCTATCTATCTATCTATCTATCTATGGCATCCTAAATCGTATTAAATCTACAATAATCTTTCTTGCAAAAAATTCATCACAGAAATATAAAACTTGAGCGACTTGAATTTAGAAATAATAACTTTTCGAAACGAGATATTTTTACAGCTACCCTGTACACAAACACATGAACACACAAACACAAACGCCTGTCCAAATGCATGCATGCATATAGTTAGACACAGATACAACTAAATATATGCACATTCAGATACTCACATACATATATGTAATTAATATATACTTCATTAAAACGCATATTTATGAAAAGTCGTCAGTCATAAAATTACTGTAACATTTTTGGGGTGAGGATCTGGGATTTCAAAATATTTCTTTTTAACGGGAAATTTAAGCAGCAATAACTGTTTTCGGTTTAATCATTCCTCTGTTTGAAACGTTTAAGATTCTATCAATCCATTTTGCACTTATAACTTTTTTGAATTTCGACAATTAAGTGAATGCAGTTCATATGATACTTGTTAGACATTTACGTTAAAAAGACCCGGTGTTCTCTTTAAGATCAATTCTGCCGTCGGATACTATTCATTAAATGGCATTCATACAATCACCTTGGAAAGAAGGTTTATTGATGTTAATATGAAATATTTTGCTGTTATTTTTCGAAATGTTTTCGCTAAAATAATGTTCTGCATTCATTGTCATTTCAGGAACTGGATAATTGCTTACATTTCTCGATAGATTAACAGCTCAGTAAAATCAAATATGTAAATTTGAATCATTTCGCAAAATATTTGGTCTTTATATCATCACACTTGTTGCCATTCCAACATTTTGACCGATGTGGTTGTCCTTTAGTCAAGATAAGGATCTTAGTCCGAATGGAATAATAACTCTGTTTCATCTCTGAACTTTGATTAATTTACGTGCGGCGTTATGTCTGTGTTCTGTGTTCTTAAATCAAGTGAAGCATTTAGCAATGAGTAAAAGTTAGTTAACTCATAACTGCGGTACAGTTAAGATCCCAAAGTTCCGGAATGCGGGAGAACACATTGGCTCACAACTTATGATTAAAACAACAATACATGTCTATATAATTCCTAGAATATAAATTTAACATATTTGATAAAATTCATCAGTTTGAGTATTTTAGGTGATAAGGTGATTGATGATTTATTGGTCAAAATAAATTGGCAAAAAATGATCTGATTTTAAGAATACTGAAGTGATTTGTGCCTGTTCCTAATGGCTTGCGTTAATTCTTGTACTACTGCGTGTGGTTATGTTTAGCTTTTATTAAGTGAAAGAATTATTTAACTTTGTCATCGCAATTTTTATTGTTATTTCAGTGTGTCACGATTTGATCAACGAGGAAATAGCATAATAATCAGTTTTCATGCCATTAAAATTCTGATCACATTTCTTTTACATTTTATATATATATATATATATATATATATATATATATACAATTTCATTGCTTTTTGTAATCCTAATGGCTTCATGATATAAAAGGAAGGCCTCATGAAATAAAAGGCTCACTGATATAAAATGCCTCATGATATAAAAGGCCTCAAAATATAAAAGGTTTCATGCTATAAAGGCTTCATCATATAAACGATCCATGATATAATAATGAAAAATGAAATGAAATGTGCCATATAGAAAATGAAATAACTGGCATAAAGCGAATTGAGAATTTGGAAATCAGATTAAAACAAAGTTTACCGTATAATCCAGTAATATCTATAGTTAGGCCATAATTTCCTCGTTTGGTATGATGAGTGCGTCATTTATAATATGGTCAGTGTGTTTCATTATCTACATAAAAAAGTTCACCATCAATAAAGAACCCATATATTATAGTAATAATGACATGCCAAATATTATTTTGATAATAGGAAAATAGATATATTTCTGGGGAAGCTTAAAACAGTTGATTAATTTAAAAAAACAACTTTGTAACAAAGTGTTTGGGCGCAAGTAGATAACTAATTGTGCACTTTGGGTCAGTGATTAATGACTACTGGTGTTCATATATTCAGGGTGATAGGTCGGTTAAATCAGGTAACGTCTCGAATTTCCATGGACATGGCTGTAACGAGTTGAATCCTAGTGCCTTCTTGTAATCCAGCAAGCAATGATCCTCCTTGGGTGCTTTGTACTCGTGGCCTTATGGCAAAATCAAACAAACTACGGTTAGGAAATTAAAACTGGACACTTCGGTTAGCGAAGCTAGTTTGGTTGAACATTGCTAATGTGTTAGGGATTTAGATCACCACTGGGTTTTCCATATTTGGGAACTTGTACCAAATCTAACCATCATGAATATGATATCATCCGTTAAATATTGATTCGAATTGAAATTTTGCATGACCAAAAAAGAACATCGGTTAGAAGCCGTGGAATATGTTCGAGATCTTTATCGTGACCAGCAGATATAAACAGATCCCATTTCACAAAAAGCTTGTAGAAAAATAGTTAATTGTAGAAACGAAATGGCATACACAATTGTTATACTCTACAAATAAACTTTACATGTGAATGAGTAACGTCGGAGATGTTTTAAACATTGTTAACAGATAAATAGTTTGTAATATGAATCATTTCATATGATACCAAAATACATTTTGCACTGAGTTACAAGTGCATCAGCGGATTGATCTGAAAAATGGCCTCTTAGTCACTAGGTACCAACATGTAAAACGATGATCAACTCAGCTGCGCTAGGGATATCCACACGTGACACGGCCGATGGCAGGGGGATATATAAGCATCCACTCGAGAGAATAGGGAGAGTGTCTCTTACATTTTTGTAAGAATGTAGTATCCACGTTTTGAAGAAAACCCTAAGGCCACACATCCACACGCGGACATTACAATTAAACAAGAGTTGAATAAACTATAATGTTACGTATGATTCACTTAGTCTTGTCTTTTTATTAGTCTGTCCCTCAATAACATTACAAGTTCAATACATTCAAGATCGTGGCGCAACGCAAACCTAAAAAGGGTAAACGTGTAACCATTTACTGAGAGGCTAGACCGATTTAAGGAATTTCAGATTTCAAAATACTAGTGAATCTCACCATTTACCGGTTTATATACATTGGGATTCAGAAATACTAGTATGTCACCAATTTAACGACACGAAGGGTCAGCAAGTAAAAGGTTAGGCTGCAGAAGGTTGAGTTGACAGAAGAAGAAGAAGAAGAAGAAGAAGAAGAAGAAGAAGAAGAAGAAGATAGAAGAATTGAGTTTTGTTTTTATTTAGTTATCTTCGTAATTAAATCACTCAGAAAGTGAGGGAACTCTATAAAATGAAGGCAGATGCCCTGGCCATTATAAATATGATTCAAATTTATATGATTATAAATGAGATTCAAGAAAGAATTAGAATGTTCAATTCGTGGCAACAGGAAGCATACAATATACTGAGAAAGGGACTGAGATTTGTGAAGATCTGTTGGCACTTAATCTCCAACGACGTCCACATTATATTTGATGTGAACATGTAATAATAATAATAATAATAATAATAATAATACTGTACTCATGTGATTAAATTTTTATTCATGTTTAAAACACAATGGTGGGAAAATTAATAGGATACTTGCAACTGCTCGAAATCACTTGGCGAGCTAATGAAAAAGAGGGAAAGATGTTTTTGTCTCGATAGTTTGGAGCGAATTGGATTTTCAGCGTTCTGTGTCCAGCTCTGTTGTCAGTAGCGTGGTAAGCGAGGATAGCATTTTGCCACACGTCTTCATAAGTCGCAAAATTTGGACGTGTCATTTATAATTAAAGACTGAATTGTCACAAACATCGGTGCGCGTGTCATTTCTCTGTAATATTACATATATTACCTTTAGAATTCCAATACGCGTTGGCGCATTTGATGATTTTTGGACAATAGCTGACAAATATTTATAGATTTTCTTCGAGGAGTACAAATTGAAGAAATGGATAAAAATGGGAGGAGAACAAAAGAAAGAAAGAAATGCGGATGTTGTGATGATTTGAAAAGACTGAAAGCTTAAAACCTACTGCTGAACGGGAATTTCATAATATTGGCGAAGACCGGATAAAGTAATCGTCTATGAAGAGAATGCTAATGATCTTCAATAATTTGTTAATGCTAATTAAAGCTTAAAAAATACTATATACGGTCATACAGACATTTCGTTTAGTAAGATAATGAAGAAACACATTGATTATTATAAAATGTCTACAGGATATATTTCATCCATTCTCTCTTGGACCCGGTATCCATTGGTGTCCAGTAGGATTACCTATAGTTGTTGAAATCTATCATGTTTTTGTTTTACAGACACAATATCTGCAACCCATGTCTAACCATCTTCGTGCAGTTGAGTTCAGAATTCAGAGTTGTCTTTCTCCTAGAATGATTACCGACCACAACTAGAAATTCCAGTCTGTCCTACTATTTAACCCATAACTGGTAGGAAGATATGGATTCATATTTTGGGAAAGGTATGAATCCATTTCAAGAAAGTATAATGAACGTTGCTAGAATTTGAACTCAGTTAACGGTTGTAATGTAGGAATATATAATGATGTAGAATCAAAATGCTAGCTTCTCCCTTACGGAAAGTAATTACAGTGTAGATAATAAATAATTAAGCTCTAAAGTAAATTAAAAAAATAAAAACAGATTATGATAGTTATTAACTAAGTTTTATTTAAGATGGCATACAAACTCCAAGTAATTTACA
Organism: Acanthosepion lycidas; assembly: GCA_963932145.1. Taxonomy (NCBI): domain Eukaryota; kingdom Metazoa; phylum Mollusca; class Cephalopoda; order Sepiida; family Sepiidae; genus Acanthosepion; species Acanthosepion lycidas. Next base: position 67,855,623 of record OZ010576.1, read on the forward strand.
GTACCTGCTTTTTACGTAAGAGATCACCCATGTATATTGTGAATATACCCAAAATTAATATGTTAGGAATAAGTTCTTTAGCGGGCCGTGACAATAAGTTATCAACGAAACAAATCTTTATATAATTGAATAAATATAAATCCATTGAAGAAGGAAGCGTGAAGAAATTTTCAATATTTTGGAGTTGATTTCTAAAATCGCCAAACCTGAAAGATCATGTAGGAAGATTCAAAGACAATTGAAATAATAGGCAAGAAAATCACGTGTAATCCTTCAAGCTCATTGTGAACGCAACAAAATGAATATTTAATTGGCCATTTGTCTAAACTGTGTTTAGGTTTGAAAGAACAAGAAAACAAAGCAGCAAGTTTAAGTCTGTGAGCTTCGAAAAAAGAGGGCGAAAATGTTTGAAAAAATAAGAGAAAGTACAAAATGAATGAAGCGTGAAGATGAATTAAGGGAAATGACATTTGAAATGAGCGTTGCAATGAAGAAATAATTTAAAAAAAGACGTAAAGAAGATGAAAACGTACACAGTAGAAAAGGGAGATTAGAAACAAATAATTGGAAAGAAAAAAAGCAAAATTGAAAGACGAGCAAAAAAAAAATGTAGAGGCGAACGAGTATGAAAGAAAAAGAAAGATTTGGAAGAAACGGTGGATCAGAAAAAAAAATAGGAGCATTAACATGGCGATGATAAAGGATAATAAGATAAAGGGAGAAAACGTGACTGGAAGAAGTTAGTATGAAAAATATATTTATTTGAAGTGCCTTATTAAAAACAAACAGGCAGTTAAGGCAAAAAGAATTGGAAAAAAAAAGTAAAATTTATAAAGTTATATCTAGATGTCAACACACCTGTTTCTAAGTACAGGCGTACATTTGGTATGCGTGTGTTAGAAAGAAAGAAAGAAAGAAAGAAAGAAAGAAAGAAAGAAAGAAAGGAAACAAACAAAAAAAAAAAGGTGAAAGAGTACGAAAAAAAAAAGTAAAAAGAATGTGTGGAAGGATGAGAGAAAAGAAAGAGCGATGTACACGGCAATGTTATTTGGTCTCCTAACTTGAAAAGATCGTGGAAGCGCTACACTTCTGAATGCATGGTAATGCGTTCAGAATTGTAGCGCCAAACCGACTCTACTTAAGTCAGTCGTAGGAGAGTTTGGGTAATGCTTCTCTCGGTTCACTCTTTGATGACGGCTACCCACATCTATCGCTGTCTGCCTCACCTCCTTCTCTAGTACTATCTGCTAGATTTCTTGACTTGTGGAGAGAGAGAGAGAGAGAGAGGGGGGGGGCAAAGAAAAAATTAAACTGTCACTACAGATGAAAATAAAAGAATGAAGTCATGGCTTTTATTACAAATTAATTTGTTCTAATAAAACGATATTGATTTTGTTAGAAATATCTGTTGTTACAAATTCACCAAATTTTTTAAATAGAAATTGAAATCTACAATGATTTATCTCTAGACATTATTTATCGTTTAAATTGCAGTATGTGTATCAAATTTACGCAATGATTTAAAATATGCCAGCATTAAAAAATTGTACACGTATTTATTTGCCATTTGTCAAGATGGAAAACTAGCAAAGAAGAAACCAGGCCATCGGAATCCACAAGAGAACATCAAAGACGGTGTTGTAAATGCTTTGGTGAAGAGGAAAAACAAGAAATTCCCAACCATAACAGATAAAGATAGCAAGAAACTCTAGAAAATTTAAGTCGAATACAAATGGAACAGGTATTAAAAACAGAAGTCCGTTTTACCAGAACAATCGTGACAACATGACTGATGTACACAGAAAAGACATTCTCTGAAATAGGAAACAGAAAAAGGAAGTAATGTGGCCTATCAACAAAGACGTGAAGTGTAGAGCAAGGATGACAAAATAGGAATAAAAAAAACTATCTTCGAAGGTCAAGAAATAGAAATCAAGAGGAGACACAGTATGAGAATGTGGGAGAAAATGAGTCTATTTTCAGAAGTTCAGAAACTGAGAACAAGAAAAAAAGGAAGAATATGAATGAAACTTTGTATAAAAATAATTTGGAAAAGATGCGCTTACAGACGAAAGAACACAGAATATATTCCAATCGAACAACAAATAATTCGAGAAGAACAAAGGAGAGGAAAATGACGTCTTTGAATTTCAATAATAATTGGCGAAATAAATATTAAGTTTCTTCGTTCTGCAGTCCCAAAATTTCTAAATGGACCACTGACATAGAGTCACACTGACATAGTGTTACACTAAGAACTTTTCAGCATCCCTCGTGTACCATCACATACATGCACATGTGCAAAACGGGAAGGAGACAGAGGAAATGAAAGTTTGGCTAATGCGTCACAATAATGATCTTCACTAGATTCCTTATTAGTAAGCAAGAACCTAATTCATGACATGCATATTACCTTTGATGACAAGCTTGTTGTATTTCTATCAATACAATCATAATTTGAAAGATTTTCAAGAACAAACAGCCTTTTACTATTTCCATCATATCTTTAAGAACATCACTATTATTATTAGAGCCATGAAATAAACTCCTTTTCTTCCTTCCTGTCGGTAATATGATTCATCATTAGTCTAGCTTGACTGTAGTTTGTTCACATTTATAATTATTTGAATCCGTTTTTTAACTTTACTCTTCAAAATCAATTTCTCTGTTTGTTGGTCTGTTATTGATGTCGATTTTTGATTTGGCAAATTAATGGCAGTAGGAGAGAAAACTAAATAAAAAGTACATTAATCTCCTGAAATATTTATGTAAAATCATTTAACAACAGTGTTAAATCTGCTATTGCCTTTCGCAGAGTAAAATTTCTGAGAAAAAAAAGGAGATGAAGACAGAGTGAGAGAGATAGAGAGTATTTTCATTTTTGCATTTCATTTTATGTGCATTTTTGGGCGATTTTAAATTCTCGTTTGTGAATCTGGAGGTGACAAATCACATTGGTTCTTGCATTCATTCGATGCGCATGCGTGTATTTTATTTCACACTACGGTAAATGTATAAACAATGGAGTATGGAAAACAGCACATATCAATGCAGAAATTTTTATCCTTCTACCCTGCTAGCTATTTAACCAACAGCTCTCGCATACACACAGGCACGCGTGCGCAAACAGACAGAGAATTGACCAAATATTCATAATTGCTCTCTCTGTAACCTTTATCAATATTTTAACGTTTTCCGTATAATTTTAGCGTGATTATAACAAGTTCTAGATGAAAAGGAAAAAAAAGGCATGTGTTGATTAATTATAAATGTATTTTAGGTTATCTTGAATATACGAAATATACTAAATTTTGCTAGGACAGATGTGCGAGTGGGGTAATAGATAACGCCTCGGAGAACTCAGAGATCCGAGTTCCAATTCCAGTTAGGTTCGTTGCATTCAATTAAACGCATATGCCCTTGAGAAAAGGATAAATCTATCCACTCCCCTGAGCTATGTGTTTAATAGTAGTACCTGTATTTGAAGAAAAAAAACTGTTGTTAATTCAATATTCACGCGCAAAAACTGAATTATTCTGACAATTCAATATATATTTTTGGGCTATAAATAACCAACAAAGGGTTTATAAACCATAAATCATGAATAAATCAATAGTACAAGATCACATATGAGCACACACACACAGAGACGCGCACACACACACATACATATATATATTATGTATTTTTATAACATTCATACGTGCTTCATATTTGTTTTATGGGATAAAAACAGAAAAATTAAATTTTGTTGGCGATTAGATTCTTTATATCTTTTTTCTATGACTCTTGTTATTTTAAAAGTTTAAAAATGTTCCATTGTAACGATTTTCTCTTCTACTGAAAATGGAAATTGGAAGCTTCTAAATAATATTTCATAGGCGATTATAGAGAGCAATGAAGCGAGTGTAAGATCTCGCAAGATTTTTAAGTGTGAGAGCAGAGCACGTTATCCAAAAGTAACAGAGGGTACAAATAGGCGAAACCTAATAGATCCATCATGACACTAATTCTGATTAGGGTACATGCATCTCAGATATATATGCACGATATATTTTGCAGATGTGGTCCAGTTAGAAATATTTTCAAGTCGAATAATCTATCCCGCTCGGACTGTCTCTGACTGAATGTGTTCTCATTTATCTAGTTTTAACTCACATCTTGCCTTGGCTGCCATATTCTTCAAATTTTAAAAGAAAACAACCCTTTAGACATTCGGCAATGATTGTCCCCTACTCTCTCTGCTCATGAACAAAGACAGGCATCACATCAGCTTCTAGGAGATATATTCCCAACTGACAAGAAAATCTGTGTAACTGAACAATAATATCTCAAATCCCCAGCAGGGTCCTGGTTATTTTATAATTTTTGTGTTTATCCCGCTGATCGCGTTTTTATGTTCAATTTTTTTATGTTTATAATTCTCAATTGCTGTCTATTTGCTTTCATGGAATCTCAAAGATCAAGAATATATTGATCTTATTTTTAAGAGAGTATTAGTTTTGAAATTATTATACTTGTTTATATAGTTAAATCCAAGTAGTTTACACAGTTCATGGCTCTTACTTTGTCTTCTCCTTTTTATATTATTATCCTTCGCACCAACTTGTTGTACTCATCGTATGCTTTAACAGTTTCGTGTATTTCTTCACAAAATCGACCTTTGTTGCTTTCCTGATTTGTTTATTTTTGCTTTGATATAATTGATTCTGATGCATCCGTTATAGGATGCACTGATAAGAGATTTCGTTTCGTTTTTCAGAAGACTTTTCTCAAACAATGTTCGTCTGTGATGCTTTCTATTTTTTTTTAATTTCTTCTGATGCATTTTCTTTGTCCATTTTTCATTTCCTTGTTGAGTTCGCCACTATCCCAGCTCTTTTTTTCCCCCCAGTAGTATGATTATATTTTCACAGTCCTGTTGCCATAATTTTGCAAAGCTCATTTTGGCCATTTGGACAATGTCATCGATATTGACAAATTCTTTATTTTCTTCCTACCTTTTTACATATAATCTGTTAGTGCCATATTTGAGAAATAAGTCTTGTGGATAGTCAATGAATTTCTGGTCGACCAATCCAACCTAAAAGAGGTCTTGTGCTGATACTGCACATATCTTCATTGCTTATTAATTTAATTTTATTTCCAATAATTTATTTTCTCTCTTATTTAACTCATTCATTGAATTCGAGTGTTTACGGCTACCTGAATTTTTCGGAATTTTGTGGTTAATACAGTTAATTTTTGTGGTTTTGCTGTTCAATTCCGTTTCACGGTCATCTCTTTGTGAATTATTAGTAATGCACGCTTCTCAGCTTTAAATTTCATTCGTGTGTTATCATCAGAGTCCTTGAACGTTTTTCGTTCTTTTAAGTTCATCTAATTTATATCATCTGTTGTCATTTGATATTTGTAGTTTTCCAATGTGTTTGTGGATTGGTATCTTCTCAAGATTAGATTATTTGAACTGCTCAGAAAACTTGATTTATATGAGAAAGATAGAATAAATCAGAACTTATACTGGAAGCAAACTGAGTGAAAATGGATAGGAAATAAATTGAGAAAGTCTACAAACATAGAAAGGGGCATAAGACAAGGAGGTCACTTCTCACCGGATTTTTTCAACCTTTACAGCGAGAAAATTCTAAGGGAACTAGGAATCCTACCAGAATTTATTATCAGTGGGTACAATCTTAAAAGTATAAAGGATGCATTTGACACCGTATTCATGGCAGAAACTGACATAAAACTGCTGGAACTTCTAGAAGTTAGTAAAGGAAAGTGACAAGAAATGTTCTAACCATTAATTGTAAGTCGATAGCGTAAGATTGTAATCAAGAGAAACAATCCAGATGCAAGCTAAAAATTGAAAATGTCAAAATTAGGCAAGTTCAGAATTCTAAATATCTGGGAAGTGTTTTAACAGACGACGGAAAATGTGACGCCAAAATCTGAAGGCACATTGGAATAGCAAAAGTTGCTTTCCAAAGCTAAGCAAAATATTAAGAAACAGGAAAATTTCATTAAAAACAAATAAAAAGCGAGGAACTGCTTTGTAATATCAGTTCTTCTCTATGGCAGTGAATTCTGGACAATTTCCCAGAGAGGAAGAAGAGACTTTAGGCAAAAGTGATGCTGAGAATAGCATGGATGGAGGTAGCTTTAAGAAAAATGGAAGCAAAAAGAATACTTATACTTAGAAGAAGTATGGAAGAACATATAGTGGATTATGTATTTACATAATCAGGAGGACAGCAGATAGCGACTGACATTGCATTTAAATGTTTGCAGATTAAAGTTGGCGGGATAACATGGAACCGGAAGGGAGTTCCACAAGCTAGAAATGAAACTGTTAGCATAGAATTTACGGTTGCATCTAACCAGTTCTAATGTAAATTGAGTAGTCTATTACTGCGCTTAAATTCGAAGTCGGAGCAAAATATGAATTTATTTTCATGGATGTAAACAAGCATAACCGCATTATGTTCCTGTCTGGCGTTAGCACATTAAATTCAGTGGAGTGCTTACACCATTTCTCTAGGCAAATACAACTAATATAATGATCATTAAACATAGAATAAAATATCAAATTTATGCTTCCTGACCGACAGGTGTACACTGGGTGTCCAACAAGGTGGATACGTTCGACCGCGTGTAACTGTCGGCTGCACTTCCGGATTGTGTTTTCTTTGTATCCTTCAGGTGGGACACATTAGTTATTTAGTAGTTATTCAGAAATCGAACAAAGGTAATGGTAAGTTAATAATAGATTGCTGCCTGAAAAGTAAGCCATTCATAAGAGTACACTCTACTAGAAATGAATATTAGCAAAATGGGGAAAGCAGAAAAGATATAAGCATGGTAGCAAGCGAAAATAAAGTTTTATCATTTATAAAGATAAACGCAACACAATGAATAGGTACCGTCTCTTGATATATACAATCTTGTTCTTTTTTAATATTGCTCAACCTGTTTCCACTTATTCTAAGTCTGTATTTGAAGACTTAAACTTAATTTTATTCTTTCTTGTCTGCAATTGATATTGCTGTTGTTCTGACTAAATTTACCACTGCTTCTCTTTTCGTACTGATGCTGTAGCTGAAGATTTGCTGTCAGTTCGTTTTCATTATTGATGGCACCTATATGATATTTATTTCTATGCTAGGCCTACTAAGCAAACCCTCACATGCGCTGATTATCTTAGATCAGGCTCTCCAGTGTTCTCTGTCTAGGATTTTTACACATTCCACGGCAGTTGAAAACCATCACCTTTTTCTTTCCATGCTTGATCAGCTATGACTGAATTTCTTGATAAGGGCTTAATAGAAGTTTCCGTTATCAACAGAAATATTCTATATAATTCAGTGAACCTACTGGAATACGCCTTCTTAAGATACAACATTTTAATATTAAATTTTGTATGTCATAATAAGATAATATTACAATTAAATTGAACAAAAAGGATTGAAAACAACAACTGCATCGCTACAAAAAATGTTAGGTGTACACTATTCAATTAATGATAATGGCGTCTCATTTAAAAACTGTTATCCATGTTATACAAAAATGACGCAAATATTTGCATAATTTTGCAATTGCATTATAAAACATCAAAATCATTCTATGATTTTGATGTTTTTGCTCAATACTTCCTGAATAAATAACATTGAAAAAATATGAAAATATTGGTGAGAATTTGTAACTAAGAAACGTGTTACACCCATACACATACGAACATACAGACACACACACACACACATAAGAGAGAGAGAGAGAGAGAGAGAGAGAGAGAGAGAGGTAAAGAGAGAGAGAGAGAGATAGAAAGGTAAAGAGAGAGATATTGCAATTCAGATACGTAGATTATTATAGAAATATTAATTCTACTGTCGTATATTCTTTCTCCTTAATGCCGGACTCCTTAAAAGCATATTTTAAATTTCATTTTTGTTGGTGGGCAACAGACGCCTGTAAGATTTAAGGTGGACAATAGAACAGACTGACCTCTGCTTTGTTGCCATGATTTTGTATCATAAAATAAACCTGAGAGTATCCTGTAAATTTATTCGTCCCTGTTTTTTTGTCTTTTGTTTCTTGCGTTGCCCTGCTATACGGTCAAGCGGCACTACCTCTGTCTTGTGGAGGGTCAGGGTGACCATGTATCTAACGAATGGCATGAATAAATTTTATGCGGGTGTTTCACTCTTAGATCACTTCATATAACCTTAATTTCAGAAGTAATGTAATATTTGTTTTATTTACTCGATTTAATAGCCCCCCCCCACACAATTAAATAGACTCATGATTTTCTGTGTTGTTTTATATGTTACGGTGTCGTCAATTAATTAGCCTTTTTTTATCTTTCATTTTAAATATTTTGTCATTTCATGAAACTTATATAATTTCCTTTTACTTGCAAATACAAGATGCACATGGAAACATCTTTGTTGAATTATGGCCAGCCATAGCATATATTTTCTTTTTTAACCTTTTTTCGTTTGTTTTACTGTAGATTTTATTATTTTCTTGTGGTCTTTTTTTCATAGGAACATTTCTTGGGCAATTTACTTAATTTCCTTTAAGCAATAAGGCTGCAGTTAACAAAATAATTTCTCAAACAACTGCAGCAAATTTGAACATTCCTTTGTTTTTACCTATCATGGCAATTTACTAAAAACTGTATAAAAGTTGATTATTAATAAATAAAGCAGACGAAAAATATTTGATTAATATATTTTTATATATTTTTTATCATTCCTAATATAATCAAAATAATAATTGTTTTTCTACATTATAGATTTCTGTTATTTCACTTGAAAATCAAACTATCGAAATTGTTCTTTCTCTTTATATAATTTACTATAGGAAGATTTCCTTATAAATGATATATTTAGAATGTTTCTGAAGATTATTATGACAGTTTCTGCTCTCAAATTAACGACGATATATGAACTAGAAAATTATTTGTATGTATATGTAGGAAAATTCATCATTAAAAAAAACATATTTACAGCTATGCTTTTAGAAGACAATATAAACTTAATTAAAGCATTGATCGAAGGAATCCGTTTAAGTTATCTATCTTTAACAAACAGAAAGCAAAAAGAACATTAAAATTATAAAGTGATTTGCTGTGACAGTTTTAATTTTATTATTACATCTTTTTTCTGGTCAAAATATCTATTTATTATTTTTACTTTTTGAATATTTCTATAATTGCTGTATACTTTTTCATGAATTCTCATTAAATTTATGATTGTTGTACGACTGTATAGTTTTAAGGTGATTGGGTCTATAGCTCTTTATAATTTGATATACTTTGCATTTTGAATGATATTTTTGTACTTTTTACATAACATCTTGCTGTCAATCATATATTGATGCTTGACGTCTGGTAAATACTAAGAATATCGAAGCTTATACTGCCGCTAATCCAAATATGTGAAAATATTCGAGACATACTTTGTTCAATCAATAAGTTCATAGTCTACTGATAAAAAGTATTAATTTTACTCAATAAAAAATTATTTACATGATCTTCTTTTTTCTCAATGCACTTAATCCAGTGTTGAATAGTAACAATGTAGAGTTAAACTTATACAGTGAACGCTTTAGATAAGAACGACGACGTCCGAAACTGCAAACTTACTGACATGGTTTACTGAAAAAATAAAAATGTAATGATTTTTATCAAGATATTTATAAATGCAATCAAATTCGTTAGAAAAGGATAGAATCAAGTGGGTATTTCATAATATTTTACACCATTATCTTTTGAAAACTTTCAAGAATAATTAGCCGTCAATTTATGTTAAAATGTTTGTAATTCTTATTTATTTATTTCTTGCATTTTGGTGTTTTACTTTTTTGTATACTTTCCGTCTATTGCTTTTTTTGTTGTTATTCATGTACCTTCCATTATTTTTTTTTCTTTTCTCTTCTCTTTTTTCCATTTTTTCCAACTCACTTTTGGTTTCTTTTCTACACAGTATTGCACAGGAGGAGGTAACTGCATAGTCACGCAAACCTGCCTACTGTGGCTTTGTTTTTATTTTCTCCGTGAATGTAACTAACTAATCAATTTTGCTCAGTCCCACAAGAAATTTGAACCTTTTTTTAAGACTGGTCTATTATTCTTTCGCAACCTTTTCTTTTCTGAATACGTTTTCTTTTTCGTATATTTATGGATTTTATTTCCTCCTCTTATTCTTCCCTGAATCTTAATGTTTTTTTTTTCTATTATCGTCTAATTCATTCATTTCCTAGTCTCTCTGGATTTTCCCCTTTGTCATTAATTTTTCTTGCTCCCTTCTCTCTCATTTACATAAGTCTTTAGTGCTTTGTTTGACCTTCTTTACTGCGTTTCAACTGAATTCTTCTCCTCTCTACGCTTTGTTGTTTTCTTTTGCCTAATTTCTTTTTCCAATATCAGAACTAATATTCTACAAGCGATTCATAAAGCTATGCCTTGTCAAATCCTTATTACATTTTAATTAAACCATTAGACTCAACAAATGGCTGCCCCTGCCAGCATATTTGCTCTTCCAAACTAGAAATTCCAAATTTATTCGAGTCACAGAATCCGAAAAATAAATAACCAGAGCGAAATAGCCACGTTTTTAGATATTTATCTAATTACGTATAACTTTATTCGTTGCAATTTCCTTACTAATTAAAATTGACACAGGTCTAAATTCAGTTTCGTACACTGCAGATTATTTGAAGAAGTTCTTGTCTCGAAAAATATTGGAAGAAATAAAATACATTAAGTGAAGTCACCGGGTAAATCTATTGGTAAAACGCGTTTATCTCTCCATCAGGTAAGTCAATATTTCGTACAAGTAATTTTTCTCCAAAAGTTCGATTCATAAAGCATCTTTTTTTTTGTTCCATAATTTATTAAAAAGTGACATGTAATTATAGAACTTTCAAGTTTCCAAATTTGCGAGAATAAAATGTGTATTAATGACAGTTTTTAAGGAAATAATCAGTTTAACTTTATTCTGTGAGAATTGTTACATTAATTGAGTAATGGCCTCCACTGATCAGAGGTCATGCAGAGATGACAGTCTACAGCAACAGAAAATTAGCTTATCTATTTAAAAATAGAAATTATTAAAAATAACACCAAACAACATACCAACAGAAATTGTTACACAAACCAGAAGCTGTACTTAATTTCATATTCCATTCTTGGCTTGGTTTATTCATAAAAAATTAGGATGACTGTGAATTATCTGCGCTGCTTTTTAAAAGGAAATGGATTATGAACAAATAAGCATCGCAATTTATAATAAAACGAAGTATTATAATTATGACACAGGGCATTATAATTATGACACGGGGCATTATAATTATGACACGGGACATTATAATTATGACACAGGGCATTATAATTATGACACAGGGCATTATAATTATGACACGGGACATTATAATTATGACACAGGGCATTATAATTATGACACGGGACATTATAATTATGACACAGGGCATTATAATTATGACACGGGACATTATAATTATGACACAGGGCATTATAATTATGACACGGGACATTATAATTATGACACAGGGCATTATAATTATGACACGGGACATTATAATTATGACACAGGGCATTATAATTACGTTAGAGATGACAGATATATAAGCGAAAAAGAAAAAAAATACGTAAAGAAAGAGAATCGAAAAAGGACAGAAACAGTAAAAGTTCATATTTTAAGACAACAAAATAAAGAAAGCATTGAAAACTTTAAACATTAATTTTGTGCAAAGATTTGTAACGAATTTTTATGAAAAAACAAAAGAAAACTGAAAAATGTCCTTTGCATATTCATACTTCAAAATAAGTGTGTCGGGAACTTTTATATACAAAAATGTAACCTCGTTTATATAAAGTGCATTTATTTTGTAAAGGGTTTTCTCTGACAGAGAATCTGTGCCGCTGTAATGAAGATATATAGAGAAATACATGGCAAAGTTGATGAAAGACTGATGAAAATCGAATCGATCAAGGCAGCATTAAAATATGTCAAGTCGAAAGAAAATATCGCCAAGAAGAAGTGAAGATTTCTAATTGATAAAGGACACGAAGACGCCACTACTAACAGACTTTAGTAGAGAGATAGACTCTTCTAATAGAAAATATAGATGAAAAAGCTTGTATTACTCACTACAGTAAGTCTTGGTAGAAATCAAGGCAGATAAAGAGTTGAAATTTGCTTTGCTATAAAATCCTTCCTTAGGCGCCATGCACGATGGACGCTTGGGCGATCATGTCATTTTTAGGATTGGCTTGGCAGAAGAATTCCTGAAATAGGTTGTCTTTACTTTCTGCGATAGACTGGTTGCCAATCAAGGCTATAAGATCCAGTAGGTCTTGTTATTTAACCCATAGCTTGCGGAGAGAAGATAGATTCATATCTTTCGCAAGGGTATTTGCGCGTAAGTGAATGTAATGAACTCTAGTAGAATCTGAACTCATCTCTCCGGTTTGTAATTCCGAGACGTACATCCAAGCTTACAGCATCTGGCATTCCCAAGTAGTTACCCATCTAGGTACTGACTAAACTCAACATAGCTTAATTTCGGTGTTTAGATGGGAGCCGGAGTTTCAACTTGATATGGCCGTAAGTTTACTATATAATAAGAGATAAAAATAGAAATTTGAATAATTTTAAATTTATTAACTGAATTTGATTTCCATTACATAGATTCTTTGCTTTGTTATTATAGAAGTACTTGTCTTTCAAATATAATTTCATGAAGGGAACAGACGCAAATTAGATATTACCAAGCCAGAAAAATTAGGCAATGTCACAGAAGCATACTTCCATTTCTGTGACAGCAATTATATACTAGTGCATTGTTTTTGGCGGTCGAGGTTTTTGAAAGATTTGCGAAATTTCAACAGCATAACTTCAGATTACTGTAGTAGCTTTGGTCAGAAAATCTATAAAAAACACACCAATTTGGTTCCAGAGGTCTGTGAGCATCACTTTGCCAGCAGAAGTTTTCAGATACTGCGGATTAATTACCGTGATTCCATTGTTTAGAATGTGCCTTAGTCTCTCGGTACATAGGATTATTTGAGGAAGTATTATGTTCTTTTTTGATTTATGTTCATATTTCTAATAGCCCATCTAATTTGTTCATCATCAATGTAATTAGGAAAGTCATTATTTAATGTTTTTGAATTCAGGATTAACTTTTGCGCGGTTTATTAAATTTTGTATAATCGGTGTCTTCTTTCACTTTTATAGTTGTGAGTGCACGTGTTTATGTTAGTTATTTTTTATATGGCGGTATTATTATTGATATCTATCAATATACCAAGTAAAGGAATTTTAGTGTTATTATTAAGTATATATTATTATTGTTAAGTATATATGCACACACACACACACATACACATATATATATTTTGGATATAGCTTATATTGTATCTTTATCTATATAGATAAATATTTTTAGTTTATTGGGTACTGGCTTATATATATAATTTTGAATTGATTTATATATTTGTTGGAGTAAGGTCAAAATTGAAACAGTGGCACACATCTTAAGCAGCAATTGATAAAGGTTAATTGCACTGTTAATAGCTTACAAGAGCAGCAACTCATAACCAGTGGATATATGTACGAAGGAATGCTGAAAAAGAAGTACGTCAAAAGAAAAACAGGTTACGTTTTATCTGATTTTGGTAAGCAGAGTAGATTAAGAATTTCTTCACACTGAATCTTATATGACTTAAGAAGTAAAGAATGAGTTACTCAGGTTTTTTGAGATTCAGACCGATTATCTTAATAAGTCCAAATTTGTTGTTGTGGATTCCGAGATGAATTCGGTCTCCAAGGAATGACAAACGCAATAATTAAATATAAGAAATAAAATGTATTTACACAATCATACAAAGAGTAATGCTGTTAATAAGTCCAGGAACGTGGCTAGTAGTAAATACAGATAGATATATACAATCTCGAAGTAGGACTTCCTTAGAGTCTACGTGCTTTTAACTGACTTTTACAAGAGGTTACCTCACACTATCGTTCGTATATTCTCTCACTCTCCGTATATCCTCTCACTATCTGACTACTGACGCCCGACTACTCTCACTGACTGTAACTCTGGGTATTTAACGGCAGCAGTCCAAGTACACTTGGTAGAGTCCACTTATATGAAAAAGGGGTGGATCCCATAACACTCCCTCCTTAGATCCCTTTTTGGGAGGAGTTAATATTTTTGTCTCTTGTGGTTGATGATCAGGGGTTCGACGAATTTTCTTTTCCTGTTTGACCTTCTCATTACTGTATTTTCCTGCGGTCTTTGTATCTCAAACGCTTCAAAGATTGTATCCATAGCATCGTTTGCTGAAAAATTGCAGGTGCAACTTTTACTCCGAATGGTAGTCTGTTGAATTTGTACAACCCTTTGTGCGTATTAATGCAAAGGATTTTCGTACTCTCTTCTTGCACTGGGATTTGTAGATAAGCCTCACTAAGATCTATTTTTGAAAATATCTTACCGCCGTTGAGCTTTGTAAATATCTCCTCAGGGCTCGGTAGTGGGTAATGGTGGTCCTTTTTTTGCCTTGTTGAGTCCCGTCGAAAAATCTGCGCATACGCGAATTTCTTCTGACTTTTTAACGTAAACCACCGGCGCTGCCCACTCACTAAACTCTGTTTTTGATAGAATCCCACTGTGTTCAAGTCTCTCCAATTCTTTGTCTATTTTTCTATAGTAGCAAACGGCACATTTCGCTTCTTTCTAAAAATTGGCTGGACGTTTTCTTTTAATTCTATTTTGGGCTTAAATTTGTTGCATCGTCCCAACCCGCTTGAAAATACCTCAGGGAATTGATTATATAATTTCTCCTTCAATTTTATAGTATCTGATGGTTCAACCTCTAACTTTTTGTAAAACGAGTTGATAGGTAGGCCCCAAACGTTGAATTTCTGCATACAGTCGATACCTACTAAATTTTCAGTATCTTTCATGACGTATATCTTAAGTTTTTTTGTTTTGCCGTGAAATCTAACATTCACTATTATTTCTCCCTCAAATTTTATTCGTTTGCCTGTAACAGACTTGGCAATTTTTTGAGTGTGTAACATGGTAGGTCTGTTGAGTTTTTTCCATGTCTGTAAGTTGATTATCGTGAGGTCAGAACCCGAATCCAGTTGTAATTTAATCTTTTTGTTTAAAATTTCCAGTTCCACATATTTCCTTACATTGGTGTTGTCATCATTATTCATCCTTGTAGCTCTTATTCTATTAGTATCTTTTCTATTTCTACATTGGGATGCCTTGTGGCCTTTTTTCCACATTCATGACAGTTTTTATATCTGAAGCGGCAATCCTTGTTCCAATGTAATCCTCCACATGGATAAGATGCTGATGGAGGGGGCTTATATTTGTTTCGATATTCGTCATAATTTGTCCTGTATGTTGTACTTTTTCTCTTATCATAAAATTTTATTTTTCTTTCTGGGGAGGGTGAGAATCTTTTGTCATTGTCGTAAAATTTTAGTTTTCTTTCCGGGGAGGGTGAAGAACGTAGACTTTTGTTTAACTTGCGTATATGAGAAACAGCTGATTATTCAATGTCCTTTGCGTCTTTCTTTATGCTTAAACATCTCTGGCAATCTTCCGATAATTGCTGTAATGTTAGACCCGATTCATTTTGTAATTTTGCAAGCATTCTTCTACGCATTTCGCTATCTTTTGTAGAAACTAGCCCTTGAACAAAGATGAGACATTGAAAATTGTCCGGGGTTAATTCCGCTAGTTTGAAGTCGTCACAATGTTTATTTACGATTGCGGCAAACGTGGAATAATCCTCATTATCGCCCTTTACCAAGTTAATGCATTTCCACCTCCTGTGGAAGAGTGATGTTTTGGGCCTGAAGAGTTCTTTAAGACATGTCACTGCTTCGTCAAATGTTAATTCGTTCGTCTTTTTTGGCAAGATATAATCCACGAACTTTGTATATTCTTCAGTTCCTAATTTTCTAAGCAATAGACGTAGCTTTTTTGCTTCTGTCCAGTTTTGACAGTCTATGTTAAAGATGTCTTCATGTCTTCTGAAGTAATCTTCAAAATCTTTTTTTCCTCATCTAGAGAATATTTGAAAATCTCTATGGTATTCCACACTGCGTCTTGCGAAAATGTTGCTTCTTTTTCCATATCTAATTGCTTGTTGCCCGCTACTTTCAATATTAGTTCCTGGAGCTCTGTTTGTCTATCTTGATTTTCCTTTTGCGTTTGTAATATTTGCTTTTGCCATTTTTCTTGTAGCTGTAAGTGTTGATCATTTTGGTATTTTTGCATTTGTAATTGTTGCTCATTTTGGTGTTTTATCAGTTCTACCAACATATTTTTAAAATCTTCCATGATAACTCAGTTTTATGTATTTTTACTCCTCGAAATTGTTTGTCGCTAATTTGTTGTGGACGACGAGGGAAGGATTTTTCTATTTTTTTTTTTTTTTTTCCGTGTGAGTTCGAATCACTCGAAGCCAATTTGCTTGTTGGACGACGAGGGAAGATTTTTCTTTTGTTGATTTTTTCTTTTCCGCTTGGGTTCGAATCTTCGCCGCGAAGTTGTTTGTTGGACGACGAGGGAATATTTTCCTTCTGTTGATTTGTTTTCCGCGTGTGTTCGAATCTTTGTCGCAAAGTTGTTGTGGTTAGGCGTACGAAAAGTTTTCCTTTTCCCTTGTGAGTTTCGAATCCTCGTTCGCCAAGTTGTTGTGGATTCCGAGATGAATTCGGTCTCCAAGGAATGGCAAACGCAATAATTAAATATAAGAAATAAAATGTATTTACACAATCATACAAAGAGTAATACTGTTAGTAAGTCCAGGAACGTGGTTAGTAGCAAATACCGATATATATATACAGTCTCGAAGTAGGACTTCCTTAGAGTCTACGTGCTTGTAACTGACTTCTACAAGAGGTTACCTCACACTATCTCCGTTCGTATCTTCTCTCACTCTCCGTATATCCTCTCTCTGTATTCGACTATCGACTCCTGACTATCCCCACTGACTATAACTCTGGGTATTTAACGGCAGCAGTCCAGGTACACTTGGCAGAGTCCACTTATATGAAAAAGGGGTGGACCCCATAACAGTTGTAGACTACGAAAGGAAAACGAGCCAAGATGTGGATATGAAGAAAACAAATGTATCTAAAAAAATTTAAAGTTATGAAGTTTATAGTTGTATTTATGATAGATGGCATACCAGAAACAGTACCGAAAAGATTAGAGGCAAAATGTGATAAATTAGAAATTTGAGTAAGAGTTAAGTCTATCTTGACTTGGGGATTTGTGGTATCTGAAAATATTGAGAAAATTACTGGAATATTCAGGAAATTTGCTGCCATTCAAAACCACATTATACTTACAGTAGACTTGAAATGTATACTACTAATTCTACTATTAATACTAATACTACTACTACTAATAACAAACGGGTATCTATCTTTGGAAATTAAAAAAGTTTATTTGAGACAAATAAATATGCTCAGATTATCCAGCGTCAAGGCTAAACGTAGATGGCAACGAGGCAAGGAAATTGTGCAAAAAAAGGGATCCTTATACGAACATAAAATAGTATCAGAAAACAGATCAACTTCCCAATCTTGCCTGACAGCGAATGTAATTGTGAAATTTGTAGGTGACAGTTGTACCCATAATTATTAGAAAACTGTGAACAGTTTTGAAAACATATGAAAGCTTTAAATAAATTCGAAATTTGAGGAAAATTGGCGACAATGTAGACTCCAAAATATATTATTTAGTAGAAGATTGAATTAAATGCTTGAAATGTTAGATTTTTCTCGCCAGTTTCTCAGTGATAGTCACAAGAAAACATTGTGAAAAATATTAATATTAATGGAACACTAATTCTTACTGACACTAAAAGCATTTAGATATATGAAAATATTTCCCACTTAGGAATTTGAGATATGCAAGGTCTTTTCAGCCGTGACGATTAGTCGAGCATATATAAAATTTTCACGATGAATAAATTCTGCACTCCAAACGTACATATAGTAATACTGAAAAACTATTGACAAAATTAACATTATAAAAGGTCATTTAAAAATTTCCTTGAATCTGTTAAATATTTCAAGGAAAATATAAACCTCCTCATAAATAATAGCAGCAGCAGCAGCAGCAGCAGCAGCAGCAGCGACAGAAACAACAACAATAATAATAAAGTAAACTTGCAAAAATGAAAGATCAGTAAATATGTCGTAGGATACGGTGAAAAAATATTGATAAAAAATGGCTGTAACATTCCTAAGTAAAATCCTGGTCGCATTTGAAGAAAATCCCACTGCTATAATTTGTCCAAGAAGATAATACAGTATCTTCTTCGCTTTTTAAATGATTTCTGAGGCACGAAAGAAGTCTGCACTATAAAAATCCTCTCCAAAAAACAAGGTAAATAATGACCAATGAAATGTAGAGCAAGAGATGGGCTGAGTTATCTTATTGTCTTTTAACTGTTCAATAAGTTACTAGTTTATTTATTTCATTTTTGTTTTTCCCCCTTTTCTACATTCGGTCATTACAAACGTTCATGTACAGTGAGGGCATGTACTTTTTGTTAACCTTATATAGCAGATATCAATTGCCTTCTCATCTTCATCTTATGGGCTTTTTTATTTCTTTGATTTATTACCCGTTTTTTTCGTTTGAGTCTTTTACCTAAGTATTTTTTGAGAATCTTTTTTCTTTTAATCACTATTTTGATCATTTTGTTGTAAATCGTTTGGTTTCTTTCCTCTCATTATTGCTACCATCATCACCATCAGCAAAAAGAACATACTAGCCAGTGCTGGGCTTAATTTGATCTTTTTGATAATATATTGTCTCTTTACTGTATTTATTTTTGAGGTTTTACTGGCAACATTTTTTCTTTTCCTCTCTTTTCTCTTCTCTCATAGAAAATAATGTCCTCCATTTGTTTTAGCTTTTTTAATCCCCACTCTTCTTTTTACTTTTAACTTTTCTTCGTATTTTAATTTTATTATTTCCCTTTCTCTTTGCCCCCCTCTCTCTACTCCACCTTTCTCTCTCTTCTTCCTCGCTCCACCTTCATCTTCTTTCTTTCTTTTACAGTTCCTCTTTATTTCAGTGATCCCTTTTCCAAACGTTTCTTTCAAACTTCTTCCTTTGTTTAAATTTTCCCACCGTATTTCTTTCCTCAAACTTCTACTTAAACCTTTTTTCTTAAACTTTTTTCTTCTTAAACTTTTTTCCTTTTCTTCTCCTTAAACTTTTTCTTTCTCTTCTTAAACCTTTTTTCTTTTTCTTCTTATTAAACCTTTATTCTTACCTAGATACTTGCATACGATATTTCTTTAACAAATCCTTTTTTATTTTTTCGTGTTTTCTTTTTTCTACTCTTTCCAGTCTTTTTCTGCTTTGCTTCTTCTTTCTCCTTGAACTCATTCCCTCATTCTCTTTTCTCCAGTCTTCAACCAGGACCCCGTTCTGATCTCCCTAATCTGAGGTGACATCATCGCATTTTACGACACCCATTCATTCCAGTTACATGGATAACTCCTATAACAGTCCGACTTACCCAAGACAAGCAGTAAACCATTCAAAAAATCGGCAGATGTTAGTTCGATAGCCGTACGTAGAGTTGACAGATAGTAAATTACACTGCAACTTCTCGCGATTGTAAAAAAATAAAAAAATTTGAACGTACTGTAAATAAATAAAAGGAAGAAAAATAACGACAGAAGGGAAAAGAGCTGAACAAAGAAATGCCTATACTGTAAAAAAAAAAAAAATAATGCCCTGGAAAAAAAATTAGTCGAAAAATTACGATAAAAGTTAAGTCCCTTAAATTTTTCTATTTCTCAATGTTATTTTTTTTTTTTTTTACAAAATTAGTGAAACAGAAAAAAAGAAAAGAAAAAACTAACTATATTAGAAACACGTAACATTTCCCCATCAAGAAAAGTGGGGAACCTGTTAAAAAAGAAAAGATGCCTTTAAACATAAAGTGATTACCAGAAATATCTGTCGAAAAACGAAGATGGAGAGCTGGGAAATGTAAAAGCAGAATTGCGTATATCAACAGAAAATAGTTCTTTTATCACGTTGTAGAAATAAGTTAACTAAAGTTGCTTTAAGCTGCTGTCAGATTGTAAAAAAAATGCTTCAATTTTTAATTTACTAATAAACACATAGATATGTGCTTATTATTTCATGTAACTTTATTTTTTCAATAAATTTCATCTCTCTCTCTCTCTCTCTCTCTGTCACACACACGTGCGTGCACACACACGTGCGTGCGCACATACGGAGATGTGCCGGTATGGAATACAAGTGAAGACGAGAAACGAGTATTTTGAATGTACATTTTCAAACTATCCAGTCATCCATTTTGAAGTATTGAGAAAGCGTAATCTTAATAATAGCAATAATGTACAACACTAAACTAAGTTTTTTTTTTTTTAATAAATACGTGTGCATGTCATTTTAATTTATATATAGTGATATATTGCTTTGGTGAATTATTCGGTTTAGTTTTAACTAGATTGTTTTAACAAGATTGCTTTTTAACTAACCCGCGAGCTTTTATCTCAGTGGGAATATCACTAATCTTCAAATCTGGTGTAGTTTTGATTGTTGACTC